>WOVY01003259.1:0-230376 GCA_013436015.1 Rhipicephalus annulatus | reverse complement strand
TTGTGTTGTCGTATCGCGAAGTCACGTGGCGTGGACGAGAAGCTCGGGAGGTCGTCGTGCCGTCTCTCCAGCGGTGGGTGGAGATTGTGTGTGTGTTCTTTGCAGGGAGGGTATATGTGAGAGGAGGGGTGAGGGGGTGCAATTCCTTCGCCGCGTTTCCAGCTGGCCCGGTCCATAACGCGAAACCAAAGAGGAGAAGAGACGAGAAAAGGACATCGCATAGACATCGGCATGACAAAAAGAGAGAAAGATTACGCCTCCGCAGTGAACTTGACGGCGGTGTCCCGGTTGTGGCAGTATATCTATTTAATTTTTTTTTTTCGCTAGATGCAGGAAGCTGTGGATGAGAGGGTAAGCTTTTCTTCGAGAACCCGACCTCCCCGGATCCTATCTTTCTTTTCTTATCGTTGTTCTTGCAGGTCTTTTCGCTTTTGCCGTCGGAAGCTTCGCGCCCAGCAGCAGCATCAACCTTCAGCTGTCGAAAGCTGCGGCAAATCGCGACTACCCCGGCGACGCTGCGGGGGGTCACACTCTATTTGGATGGAGTCTTGAGCCTTGACTGGTCGAGATCACAGGCCTATGTGTTGTGGAGACGCGTTTGCTGCTCACTGTCAAGGCCTTGGACGGGCTCGGAACGAATGGCGCAGAAAAAAAAAAACAAGACGCGCGGGGCTGAATGTCACAGTGTGCACTATCTCGATGCGTGCCCGTATCAGCCGCACAAGTCGAAGCAAGCATATTTGTTTAACGACTGTCCAGACAGGGCACCGTACTCATCGCACGTCTTCACGCATCTGTTTATATGGAAAATTGTAACGGCCACTGTGGGATATGGGGGGAATGAAGGGGATGGGGAAGTGCATAAATATCGTCATCGAAGCGTACAACTTGAAATTCAACGGGGTGATGACGTGGGTTATAGTTGGTACTTGCACCGAGTTTTACGAAACGAATTGGCACCCAGATGAAGAAGTAGACATGAACTTGAACTTATACGAGTGAAAAGAAGACTTAAGTGTGGATTACTTGATGTAAAGCTATATATCGAATGCAGCCTGCGGGCGGACTTCTTAGTGCATCGTGTCTTCTGCTGAAGAGCAAGCCTATATTCTTTGACTGAGGTTTTATTAATTTGATATATACGAGAAAATTTCTGCGCAACTCCTGAAGGTTAATAATGCGATTAATTGGGCGGTGTGACATGGGTGACCTGCCCCCTCCCGGTGCAACTATGGAACCTTGGCATTCAGAAATGTGTACTAGTCATAGTTAGCAGAGAATACGTGTGTTAAGGCAGCGAGGCGATTTCTCCTACTTACGTATCTCCATGCGATTTCCATGTTCAGTGTGATTACTCTGACCAGCGGTAGGATTTACACTATAGGGCCAGAGAGCAACGGCTCATGGAAGTCGACCAGGATAAATCGAAAACTATACGAAGTATAGAAATTCCGGATGTCTCAGCTTGTGCTTCTGCTGCGCGTCACCAGAGCATCAAGCTGTTTTTTTTTGTTTTTTTAACGCGCAATTCCTTTCTTTTACCAGCAACATCGTGACTTCTACCACTACCAAGTTTTTGATGTGTCAACGAATTCTTTTGAACCATTCAACAACGTCGCGCGCGTGCACGCACTGAGTGGGCGATCTTGGGAGAGACATCGAACGTGGCATTTTGTCATAGAGCCTGGTGTTGTAGTAAAACTGTTACGTATATTATACGAGGAACCTAGTGCCTGCGTTACTTTGTGTGGCGAACGAGAAACAAAACGACAAATAGAATCCCACTCACGAAGCACGGAGAGAAAAAGAGTGGGCGAAGCAGTTTATCAACACTTGTTTGTCTCGAAGCGTGCCCCGGTTATAGATACTGACGTGAAAGCAGCGCTTTGTGGCCCCCTGGCCGGCCAAAAAGAAAAGATCCGTGCGGTGTTATATTTGAAGGGTTGTGCAGCGGCTTTCGGTAAATAATAATACTAATAAAAAGCCTTCACTCTCGGCAATACACGCGAGGTAGGCTGGAGGGGGACGTTTTGTTGCGGGCCGGCCGAACGCGACCTTCGAAGCCTTTGTTCCTTTGTGGTGGGATCGATTGGAAGCTGTCCGCAATGCGCCCGCCGCTCCTTTTTATGAGAGATGCCTGTAATGGCTTCCGACGGCGTTTGTTTTTGTCGGGCAAATATGCCGCCGGTGTCTGCGTAGGTGCGGCCGCTTCGCCTTATGAGCGCGCTTTATGGGCGAAAAATAAAAGCGCCGATGTTACTTGATTCGTTTAGCTTCTTCCAGGTTTGTTGCAATGACACTCAATGGTAGAAGCAGCCCGCTGTAACTGTGGTATTTCAACATCAAAAGGGTGTTTTCCCCTCTTCGTTGTCGTATCCGAGGTGTACTACTGCGATTCTTTTAAGTGCCCCGCTATAGCGCAACAAGAGGCCTCGGTGCCCTTTAGGTGTTCCAAAAGATGAAAAGTTTGCAGTGGTTGGACGCAGTTAAACCGAGTTTTTCGAGCGGCAGCTCAACTTTGCTTGTTCTGGGAAACGTTGAGGCCATTGGTTTTACAGGGACTTGCAGAGACCATTGGTTCGACATTAGTTCTGCAGAGTCCTGGCTTAGGCGAGAAGGTCTACGAGCTTCGACTATATATGCTGCGACAAGAGAACCAACGTGTCGCACGACAAGAGAAAACACGCACACACTACATTACCTTCTCGGCACGAACGCGTAGTGAAAGATGGAATTATTGATGGGTAGATGGATGCTGTGACCGTCTTCTTTACAAAGGAGCGGTGTCGTGCCCCACCAGGCTTGACAGATAAAAAAAATAAAGCACTTTTTTTTTAAGTTGGTCTAGTACCTCGTCTACTTCCGTTAGAGTGATCTTCTTATAGAACTGCACAACTCCTTGTGGCAGAATGTCCATTTCTTTTTCTTTCCGCATTAAAAAAAATCACAGCATATCCACGGAGTGAATGATGATGATTGGGGCGAAGCGTCCGTCAGTCAGTCCGTCCATCCGTCTGTTTATACGTCCGTCCATTCTTGCTTCCGTTCATCCGTGCATTCCGTCCGTTCATGCTTGCGTATATTTATTCGTCCGTCCGTCCGCGCGTCCTTCTGTCCATCCGTGCGTCCACCTGTGTGTCCGTCCGTCCTTCCGTGCATCTGGCTGTTTGTCCGTAGTAGTAGTAGTAGTAGTAGTAGTAGTAGTAATAGTAGTAGTAGTAGTAGTAGTAGTAGTAGTAGTAGTAGTGGGTAGGCACCTCTCGTTTAGTCCTTGGAATGTCCGCTCGGTGGTAGTACTTCTATATGATGAATATATGATGAAAAGATGCGAGATGGTGGTACTTTCAGTGTTGCACTAGGTGGACGGACGCACGGGCGGACAGGCAGACAAGCAGATGGGCGGATGGACAGATAGACAGATTCACGGATGGACGGACGGTTGGAAGCATGGACGGATGGGTGGACGCATAGACGGACGGGTGGACGGATGGATGGTTGCACGGACGGACGCAAGAACAAACGAACGGACGGAAGCGAGGACCGACTAACGGATGCTTCGGCACACTCATCATAATTCACTCTGTGGTTATGCTGTGATTTTTTTATATTATGCACAGGACGCTATATGGGACCTTGCCTTTTACCCCTGTGTATTTCTGCCATCAACATTGAATCACACGTGAAAAAAAAAAAAAAGGTTTAAAGTAAACATGGATGGGTGAGCGCAGTAAAGCGAACGTGTCTGGAGCCAGACGCAGCCTGGAGGCAAGGATGCGTTGCTTCTACGAAGTCGCTGAAAGCATTCACCCTTAGCTAGTATTCGCGTGTACGTACGTGTACTTCAAAAAGAAAACGTGAGTTTGGAATTTAGGAACCCTGAAAAAAAAGAAAACAAGATAACAAAAGCAGCTATGAAAACAAAACTGAGTATGGACACTGCTTTTTTGGCTCCGGGGAGCAGTCTGACATCAAGGAGGAGAAGAAGCGGTGCATGCAGATGACATACAACCGGGAAAAAGAATAATAATGTATGAAAAGCTATACACAGCGTAAATTTTGTATATATTACAGCTTTCTTTTTTTTTCTGTAATATGAATGGTTCCAGGAATCGCCTTTGCAACAGGCAGGAAGCGCTCCCGGCGTCCCTTGGGAGTGAGAGAGAGAGATGGTGGGGGCTGAAACACGAGGAACACGGCGGAGTTGAATTCAGGGGGGGGGGGGGGGGGAGTTGTATAAGTGAGGGAGGTGACCAACCCCACGGGGACAGGGCGGGCGACATGTGCTTGAAATGTGCCAGAAAATGAAAGTGCGATGGCAGGCCCGCGGATACAGTGTGCTCTAGCAAGGCACGCATTCGTTTGTGCGTGTTTACGCGTCTCGCGGCACTCATCCGCCTGCCTTTGCGCGAGTGAGCACACGTCGGGGTGTGTTTTCGGCGCATTCGTGTTTGCATGTCCTTGCGGGGAACGTTTGAAAAGTAAGAAAAAATAAATAAAGAAGACCCGGAAAGTGCTTCCCTGGTAAGAGAACTTTTTAAAATATTTCCGAGTAAACGACGCCGGATGAGCAGGGCGAGGAGAAAAAGTGGCAAACAGCGGTACGGATGGCCTGCCCGAAACTGGCAATGCTTTGCATGGCTGCGTCTCTGGTGGCCCGAAGATAAAAACTAGAGCGAAGAGTAACACCACTCCGCCGTCGCGGTGCTGTGAAACTGCAGTTCAGGAAAGCTGAGGTATAAACGGCCCAAAGAAAAAAAAGAAAGGAAGAGAGAAAGAAGAAAAGAAAGAAAGAGAGAATGAAAGAAAGAAAGAGAGAATGAAAGAAAGAAAGAAAGAAGGGAAGAAAGCGAGCAAAATATGATGCACTAAAGATTGCAAGAAATACTGAAAGGCAGGCAGAATCACTAAAAACGTGTACAATGTTAAGAAATGTGTAAATAGAGAAAAGTTAAGAGAGCGTCTATGACCGGGAGGGGTTGGCAGTGAAAAGAGGGCGACACGGGTGCGTCGTTCCCGACAGTGGCGCCTCTGATGGCTTCGGTGGTCTTTATACCCCGCGGCGCGGCGACTGAGAGCTCGTCAAGTCGACCTCAAAGGCGACCGGTCTTTGGAGGACTCCCCGTGGAG
This sequence comes from Rhipicephalus annulatus, assembly GCA_013436015.1. Classification (NCBI taxonomy): domain Eukaryota; kingdom Metazoa; phylum Arthropoda; class Arachnida; order Ixodida; family Ixodidae; genus Rhipicephalus; species Rhipicephalus annulatus. The sequence goes on along the minus strand of WOVY01003259.1, from coordinate 225,249 downwards.
GTTCTCCTGTCAGAGCTACTCTATGGCCGGCCTTATTATACTGCGCGCCTCAATAAATGTAAAAAAAAATGAAAGTACTTTCGGTGTCCCGCTATGTTTCTGTGCTGCTTTACTTTGATACGTTTGCTGCCAACTTTGTCTTCCATTACGTTATTGAAGAGCCGCCTTCCAAAGCAGTTTTGGCGCTTTGAAGGGAGCTGTCTCAGAGGTGACATTAATCTGCGCCTTCTATTTATGGCAGAGGCATTGGAAGCCGTAATGGGAAAACCGTTCCCCATACTCGCCGTATGCATTCATCCGGAAGGAGTCGTTCATATTTAATTGGTAGTACGAACACAGTTATGTATTATACAGATTACATCTGGACACGTCTTGAAACAGATAAGGAGTCATTGTTGATAGATACAGCTGATCAGGTCCTTTAAATCTTACGCAGGACTTGCAGCACACGCTGCAGCTGCTTTAGAAATTTCCGTTAACGAAAGATGTGGCTTCAGCAACGAAAATAACTAGTAGCATTAGTAGCCACAACTAACAGACAGTGATGCTAATGAAAGTATTGAGGATGTTACTAGTATAGTGAAGAAGGAAAAGTGGACGCAACGATGCTTGCCTCAGGAAGGGTCCGAACCAGCGACCTTCGAGTAACACGCCAGATAGTCAACCAAGTGAGCTGCTTAGGCAGTCATCTTCTCGTCCACTTTGTGGTGTACATCATCATGATCATCATCATGCTGGCTTCGCCCACTGCAAGACAAAGGCGTCCCCCATATTCCGCCAGTCAACCCGGTCCTGTGCTTTTTGCTGCCACTTTATCTCGCAAACTTCCTAATCTCATCTGCCCACTTAACTGTCTGTCTCTCCTTCACCCCCTTGCCTTCTCTTGGAATTCAGTCTGTGATCCTTAATGACTAGCGGTTATGTTGGGGGGGGGGGGGGTGATTTAAAATGAAAACAAAAGAACAGTGGGCCCCGTAACTGTCTCTCAGGGGGAGGACACCTCAACAGTAGCTCACGAGGGGTGGGGGTAGAGAAGAGAATAAAAGGATAGGAGTAAAAGATAGAGAGATAGAGAGAAAGGAAGGAGAGAGTGAGGTGCAGAAACAGCGAATGACGGAAGTAAGGAGAAGATAGGAAAGATGGACACGGTCGCAGGAGTCCGAGGATGGGGCACCACTGGCGAGAGCTCTTGTCGGCGTCAGGAGATGGCGTAGGGTGGGCCCAGTCGGCCAGAGCTGCGCTGTCGTCGGAGATCAGCGTCAAGAGATGGCATAGGGCGAGCCCAGTCGGCTAGAGCTACGCTGTCGTCGGAGATCGCAGGGGCACAACCTGTCGGCACAAAATCCAGCGAGCGAGTCCGAGAAGAGAGTGCATCACTGTACTGCAGCCAAACGGCTCCTTTATTGTTACTTTTGGAACTGCATATTCGGAATGTATTTCGTATTTTATCTCTTCCCCTTTTTCTTTGTATACCATTCTCTGGCATGCAAAGTGTGCAACTGTTGGCGTATGTAGGTCCATTTAAACCTATTAGCGTCGTGCCGTGAGTGGTTATTTTGAACTCTTCAAACATATCAGATATCATTAGAACAATCAGAACGTACGTCAGTGATCTGCTGAGATGCGTCACTGCACTGCTAAGTAACTCTCCAGGGCTTGTACGCGTACTTAAAAAGCCGAAAACCGTAATTCCCCATAATCACCCACACACTCGGGTGAACTTTTACGCAGACGATCGCTACCCATCAAAAATGCCACACAGCACTCTGTTTTAAGCCGCTACCCACCTCGTTAATTTAACAGGCGCTCTTTCCGCCTCAGCGCCGATGTGATATACGAGCTCTAGATGCTAATGTCTGCACGCAGTGCTGTCTGCCGCCGATGCCGGGCAATCGATAAAAGCTTGCAGGCCCGCGTTGTTTACTACATTGTCCGAGCCACATTTTTAAGTTTTCGTTTCCTCTTAATCATTTCTGTTGGTTTTTACTTAAGTATTTATTTTTTTCTCTTCGATAACGAATGGGCTCCTAACAGAGCCGTCTTCATTACGTCTGGCCTGGTGAAGCGGGTCAAACGCTTGTTTCTGGGCGTGTTAATTTATCTCCGTTCATTAACAGGTCATTGGCGAGTTATTTTGAATATCAGGTTCGTGTTTAAACCAGCGATGTTCGTTTTGTGATGAAACGGAGTTCTTGTGGAACAGTATGTTTCATGTGAAAACCATACTATACAAGAAGAACTGCGTTGAACTGCCTCTTTTGAGAGAGAGATAAGTTTATTTACAGAAAGGCAGAGAGGTCGGCCTGAGCGATAGCTTGCTCTAGCCTGCTGCTCTACACTGGGGGAAGGGAAAGGGGAACAGAAAAAATAATGGATGACGATGGTGAGATAGAGAGGTGAGTATGTAGTGTTCTTTCTAGCTGAGACACATTTTATAGCCGCACATATAGTCCTCTTTTATAGTTTAAAGTTCCAAGTGACTGCATATATGAAAATATCAATGGTTCATTACGTCGTATAGTATAGGCGGCATCGATATAACCTTCGTTTGCTTACGCGTCTGCAGGCGATGCGTCACTCAATGACCCCACTAAACGATCAATTTCGCATTTCAGACTGTTAGCTGTATATTGTTCCGCGCACCAACTGGTCCCAGTGGACGCTTCGGAATTTTAGTTATCCGATATACAAGACTGGTGAATACTAATATACTGTAAGAGCCCAAAACTTGTCGCTTTTTTTGCGTTATGGTTTTTAAAGCTTTCCGTAAAAAATCATCTACACTTATCTTGGATTGGGCAGTTTACATTGAGGTTCGCTCGTGGCATATCAGATAATTAATATGTAGGGTTCAGCGTCCCAAAATAACGACACGGTATGAGAGATGCGGTAGTGAAGGGCTCCGGAAATAATGGCATAGCAAATCTAACAGCGGTAGCGAACGCAGCAGCGGCTGTTTGCATATATATTTGTTTCTCTTCTGCACTCCACGTCACTGCGATTCGTGCTTGGCGATTGGATGTTTGATTATGTAAGTTTGCGATAAGCGAAAATTATAAAAGGATATTTCTTTCTTTCTTTCTTTCTTTCTTCTTTCTTCAATGGAGGGGAAATCGTAGAGGGTCGTGTAATCTGCGATGTTAATAGGACACCAGATGGTAAATATTTTGGGAGCCCTCCACTATGGCAACTTTCATAATCATATCGTGGTTTTGGGACGTGAAACCCAAGATAATACCATTTCTTTCTTTCTTTCTTTCTTTCTTTCTTTCTTTCTTTCTTTCTTTCTTTCTTTCTTTCTTTCTTTCTTTCTTTCTTTCTTTCTTTCTTTCTTTCTTTCTTTCCTTCTTTCTTTCTTTCTTTCTTTCTTTCTTTCTTTCTTTCAACACGCAATTGAAGTCTGACCATACGATGGGCGATGCTTGACGGGGCCGCTCGCAGAATGTAATATCCGCATGCCACCGAGTGCTGCAGCTACACGGGATGTAATATAACAGGCACTCGGCTTGCGAAACGTTTTTGACGAATACATGTGTCGTCAGAGGTTCCTCAAAGAGAGCGGCTGTGTCTCTCTCTCTCTTCTTTCTTTCCTCAACTCCGCCACATCTTTTTATCTATTACTTTCGTTTTCGTGCGGGTACTTCGATTTCTTGCCACGGAAGCGCAGCTGGTCCCTCTCGCAATCAATTTTACGGTAGGCAGGAAGCGATGTTGAAACGGTCACCGGACACCGACGCTGTGGTCGTCTTGGTGTCAGCCTGATGTCCGTCTAGCTTTCATTCAGGCCCGGCTATTGATGCAGAAAATGTTCGTACCATCTTCCAATGTTTCTTTTTTAAATAAAGTCTACCTCCACTCAGCTTTTTCTAGTTGAAAAAAATCGACCCCCCCCCCCCCCCTGCGCACACACACAGTAAACTGTACCTTCAGGCCGTTTATTTGTGCGTGGGAGTTTGGGCGAGTTGGTATGACATGATCATTGTTCTGGCGTGAGAACAGAAGGAAGACAAAGGGACAAGAAGAAGATGATGATAATGCCTCCACTATGGCTCTTGCCCACTCAGGGGGATCGGTCAAGAATTAGGGGTGTGAAATTTAAGGCCTTTCGAATGATACCTAATCCTAACAGGAGGAGGATAAGCACACGTAAAAACAGAAAGAGTGAATATTTTTTTTGCCATTTCGACCAGACAGAATATTATATATCCCGAATTGAAATTGCAGTAATTTTGAACACGTTTAAAATTGAGCGCTCGTCTTCTTCTTGTCCCTTTGTCGTCGTTCTGTTCTCGCGATAAAACAACCATTTATTTATGCTAAGAAAATATGCCACCATCTTGACAAGGTTTCATTCATTCTATGATGACATTGCAGGATCGGGAATCCTCCGCGCCAGCAAAAATGTTGTGGTGTTTCACATGCCCCAAAGTGAGGGACGTGTGGGCTAGACGGAATAAAGAATGTAAGAGAAAAAAAACAAAAAGACTTACAACTTAAACAACGCGCAAGCGAACTAGATAGTTAACAGATAACACTTAGAGGATGCTTGAGCTTCGCCTTCAAGAGTAGATTGCGATAGCGTGATTGGGCTCCTTGCCCTTATCATTTGCTGGCCTAGCTTCGGCTATCGGCTCATGCCTCAGCCGTGCCGTGAGGAAAGGATTGATCGTGGGCGTAACGTGGGCCGTTTCAGTTTATCCTAAAATGTCCTGCTGCTAGTACAGTTGTTAAGGGCCCACAACGTAATATTTCTTCCTTTTTGCGAATCAGCAAGGGGGCCAATACGCATCTGCAAGGCAACACGTGACCCCACGGAGCTGCTCACATTGTTGAGACGTTTGCAGCTGATGATTATTAAGTGTTTCCGACTTCTTCGTAATGGGAGGGCCCTTAGTGCATCCATACAGTCCCGTAGCCAAAAAAAAAAAAGATACTTTAGCCCCCCCCCCCCCCGAAATTATTATTTGCAGAGGGGAAGGGGGCGTTTTACCAATAATAAGTAATGAAAATAGGTGTTTTGAAAAGCCTCCGAGAAGTGTCCCCCCCACCCTCTTCCTTCAAAAAATATTTCTTGCTAGGGACCTGCATCCATACAGTGTTTTATTCAACAGCACTGGAACTATCTTTGTTGTATATGTCGTGGTTGTATGAATGTTGTATATTCAGATATTTTTAGGAGCACTTTGAGGCAGTGTGCGTGGAAATAGATCGCTGGCATTATTGTACACAAAGCCAGTTTATTGCGTCAAACGTGAAGCACTTGAGCGTCTTTTTTCCTCATCCTGCCTTCATCTTCGTGCACCTTTTTTTTCTGTTTTAGTGCATTATCATGGCTTCTTGCGTGAAAGATTATGCTGCTATTCCGGTGCCTGGAGCAAGCAGCCTGAGGCGCCATCAAGGTTCCTTGCTGTACGAACGATTGAAGAAGCACCGGAGTTGTGATGTTCACGCACACGCGTCCAAAACGGCTGCTCGTGCGCGAATGGGATCGGGCGCTCTTCGAGAGAATCCGTGAGTGGACGCTGTTGTTTCCCTGCACTTATCTTTTTTAAAAAAGAAGAAAGACTTATTGTCTTTTTTCTTTTAATTCGTGTGTTCTCTATACGAATCGGTGCGCTCACTGACTGTCTCGTAGCACTTCGTGCGTAACGAGTTATGATAGCGCTTTTCCCGTGTTCCTTCCACGCCTTGCGTAGCAGTGTCTTCTTCAATTTCTCTGGGTTTCTTTTTATAGTTCCGTACAGCGCAGTATTAAACTGACATTCATCCACATGGGCTTAACAGCGTACTTTATACTCACGCTGGTTCAAATACGCTCTCTGTTTTGTACAACACAAAACAGCGTGTCTGCTCCAGCGATGACAGCGTTTTATTTTTTCTACATAAAAAATATTATTGCTCTTGCAGTTGTACACAACACCTGTCAATTATCCGTTTCCTCTAAGCAGAGACAGATTCGGGACGCTAATGTAAAGGACAAAGTTAACAATAAGTGTATGCATGGTGGCTAACACAGACTTAAGGCACTATGCTTTGCAGTCCTCGTGGTACGTATGTACCTACACCGATTTTTTTCCCTACCTTGACTGCACTGCACAGTGCCTATAGAGCGCGGATAGTGCGTGTAAATGGAACCAGCAAACAGAAAATGACAGCAAAAAAAAAAAAACACCATTGTTGTAATACTGCGTAGCGTGACTGAGTTTAAGCGCAACAGCGTGGCGCTGCATCACAGCACGTAATCTTTCTTTAGCCACATTGCTCTATCCGACGCCTACCGATCAGGTGCGAGTGCAAAATAGGCTCGAGGTAATATCTGCAATGTCTCGATAAGTGACGATGAAGTCGAATGTGAAGTCGTATCTGGTGTGAAATCTGGTGGTGCTAATGGTGCTAAAAAAACGTCATGCTTCACTTCAAAGAGAGAGAGAGAGAAAGTCGTGCAGCCCCTCACAATTTTATTTATTTATTTATTTGAATACTTTCCATGCCCGAAGGCTTTACAGAAAGGAGCGGGGGTTATACAACAAAAAGTAAGCGAAATGTTACGATTGCTGCAAAATGGAGAGTTTGAAGTTTGCAGGGTCGATGAGGGATGCGGTGGCAGCGGAAAGGCAGTTCCAGTCTTTGCTTGTTCTGGGAATTAGCCATCTCCGAGTTTGCAAAGGGTCCAAGGCTACGATTCACGTGGAGTGATTTCGCAACTTGTCTTGTGGATGCAGAACAAACAAACAAACAAATAAACAAACAAATAAGCAAACAAACAAACAAACAAATATATAAAAAATAAATAAGAGTGAGGGCCATCTCTGACGAGGTTGCTATAGCAACACACTGCGGTGCCCTCAGTTTAAAAGCTCGCTCGCGTACTGCGCAAAATGTGATGCACGACATGAGCACTTCGGAATGATCTCGCAATAACATAACAGAAAGAGCAAAAAAAAAAGTCAGAAGCAAAAGTGATGGTTGACGGAGACACGAGAGGAGCGGTAGACGAGGACACGAAGTCGTGTACCAGCAGATGCTACATGCACAGCGTATATAGACCACACTTATCGAAGCCTCGTCTGAAATTTAACCACTGTGGTGCACGCACGCCAATTCGAACCTGACTGGCCCCTGCAGTTACACCGTAAAAGAAAGGAGAGACCAGTCCTTTAGCAAAAATCTATCCAGCAATCTTTCACGCGTGGAGACCTTCGCCTCGATCCTCGTAAGTACTGGGCGCACAGCGCATGTGTATGCGATCGTGTACGCTCTACGTCAAAAAAAAAAAATACTAACGAAAGTTCTACTGGCGCATAACACGACCTGCACTGGATAGTACATTGGAGTGACGTGCGTGTATATACGTGGTTTGTGAGACCAATGAGAAGGAGGGGAAGAGTTTGGTGTTAGGCCGATGGAAGACCCAATCGGGCATCGATGTTCTCACGGTTCTGCGTGTATATATACTGGCGCAATGGGAGCGGGCCGTCGGCATCGAGCTAAAGAACAAGTGTGCCGCCGCCACCTGCCGGCTGCGGCAGGTCGACTTTGGACGGGTTTTGCATCGCACGTTGCGAGGATCTGCGCAGTGCACAAGTGCGGGAGCTCCTGGCGCCGCCGATTGGCGCTGCTTGCTGCCGGGCGTGCACGGTATGCATTGCTCCGCGTCCCCCGCCCTGCTCTGAATGCGCGACACCCGTAGAATGCACAGGTGCATGCCGTGTTTTCGCGTGTACAGCTTTTTAAGACGAAAGCCTTACATGCCTAATAAAAGACGAAAATGGACCGCCAGCGTCAGCTCGAGGGATGCAAGAAATCGTCCCGACGTGATGGCATCCCATATATGATTCAATTGCCCCGCCGTGGTGGTCTAGGGGCTAAGGTACTCGGCTGCTGACCCGCAGGGCGCGGGCTCGAATCCCTGCTGTGGCGGCTGCATTTCCGATGGAGGCGGAAATGCTGTAGGCCCGTGTGCTCAGATTTGGGTGCACGTTAAAGAACCCCAGGTGGTCTAAATTTCCGGAGCCCTCCCCTACGGCATCTATCATAATCATATAGTGGTTTTGGGACGTTAAACCCCATATATCAATCAACCAATTAATTATATGATGCCATCGTGACGACACTGATTGACAAAAATTATGACGTTATGAAAAGTTTTCGTGAGGTCATGTCGTGAGGTCCATACCACGAACTTGGTGATGTGATGAGCTCCCGCTGTGGCGCTTGGTCATAGGTCATACGCCCTGCTTGGTCATCGGTGGTCCAATCCCGGAGCTCGTTGGGATGCAGATTCAGTTATCTGTATCTGCTGCCTACGGGGGCGCAGAAAGTTTGCAATGCCTCCTAACCTGGCGACATTGCAAGCCGGGAGGACCATGCAGTAAAAAGTTAAGATACAGGCGATTGCTTTCGATTTCTTTTGAGTCATTTTAGGCGAACGCATAACGTGGACCTTGCGAATTTTCGGCAAAAGGTATGTGTCTTGCACAAGTACTGTGCAAGACAACAACAGTGCAAAAAATAATAATAAACAAATGGCGAAGCGAGGGAATCTATCGCAAGCGCTGACTCGGTAATCGCAATGGATGGTGCGTGATGAGTTAAGCGCAGAAAAAGGTCCCATGGTATACTAGATATGTGTGACTTATTAACATGATGGTTTGGGCTAGGTGGTACTCACTCTCTTCAGTGTTGTTGCGCACGTAATGTATTGTGTGTCTATATTTATCACGTTCTCGTGTTAAGGCCACATAATCAAAGGGACACCTAACATTTTTTGAACATGATGTGACTTCCTTGTTGCACTCCTGCAAAAATATGGCTGTCACACATTGTGTTCCAGTTCTGAAACCTTTGCGCTTGGGTTAAAGCCTTGAAGTTTCCTTATTTGGTAGTTATGAGGACGGGTATAGGACTGACGAAAAAAAAAGTTGCATAGGCAGATTTAAATGGCGGTCGGCCCCTATTACGTCAACCGAAAATGGCAATGCATTCTAATGATAATACAGATTCATCGCAATAAGCATACAAAAGAGATGCATTTTTCTCGTGTGTTTTTTTTTTTTTTTTGCTTCTGCGCTCTACATCACGAAACAAGTGGTGCGCAAAAAACCTGTCACTAGCAGCCTGACAGCGAATATGCAACACCGTCATGACAGCTGCGCACCGCACTTGCCGTAGTTACTGGCGGCGCTGACTAACAACATTTAAATGAACATATATGCCCCGTAAAGCGGGCCGGGGCATGGATTCCGCTGTGGCTCAGTTGGTACAGCATCGGGCGCATTGTTCTATTCGAAGATGGCAGGTGCGGTTCTTGCCGGTGGCCAGTTGTTTATTCGTCCGCCTTACTTTTCACAGCTGAATCATCCTTACTTACTACAAATTACATCAGCTAAACTTTCCTTGACATCATTGCCGGTTAGTTCTCGTTAACATCACGCATATCGCATTGCTGTTGCCGGATTGGTGGTGGTGGTGGTGACTACCACCACCAACCATTGCTGTTGCCGGGTTGGTGGCGGTAGTCACCACCACCAACCCGGCAACAGCAATGCGACATATGTGATGTTAACGACAACTAACCGGCAATGATGTCAAGGTCACCACCACCAACCCGGCAACAGCAATGCGATATGCGTGATGTTAACGACAACTAACCGGCAATGATGTCAAGGAAGGTTTAGCTGATGTAATTGTTGGCGTATATATGACTAGCTACGCTATACAAGTTCACCCTCTCCCGCTCTCTCAAGCGTGGGAGCCCGTGCCCCGTGCGTGGCTTCACGTCTGTTTGACAGCAGCCTGCCGTATCGCACCGTGTACCGGTCCAGCCTCTCTTCGTGTTGGCGGCGTGCATTGTTATTCCGTGACGTCGGTGGCTGTAGAGCGTCGATCCGTCCCGGCACTGTACGATGCGCACGTTGCGGTTCCTCTTTCCGCGACCTGGTGTGCGTGCACGTAGCTGCTGCATGCATGCGTGCCGTGGACGTGCCAGCCTTGCAGCGACGTGCTGCCGGACACGCCCGTACATGCAAATGAATGAGAACAGCGTGTAGACTCGGTAAAGTATACGCTGGCATGGAGAGACCTGAAAAAAATAAACAAATAAATAAATACCTGAAAGAGCAAGAAAAAAATTCAGCCGCGTCCACGCCGTGTAAACCATCGAACAGTGAAGCTATGTTGATGACATTTAGTATAAGAAGGCGTCATCGATATTTAGATACTACTACTACAACTACTACTACTACTACTACTACTACTACTACTACTACTACTACTACTACTTCCAATAATAATAATAATAATAATAATAATAATAATAATAATAATAATAATAATAATAATAATAATAATAATAATAATAATAATAATAATAATAATACTTTTAAGTTTATAGGAAGTTGTCTGATATGCTCCCAAACGCTTCAAATTTCACTGAACGTCTTCCAATAGACAACGATGTTGTAACATGTAACATTTCGTGCATTTTCAAGCACCGCTTCAAGAGATTTAGGAACAATTTCAGCCGACGCTTTTCGATGGGGCTCAAATTCACACCGTGAACGCACATTTCCTTAGATGTTGGTACGACTCTACTGAATAGTTTATATCAGCAACTTACGCAAAACCACCTTGCCCAGTGATTAACTCTTCCTAAGAACCCTGGCTTGCCAGAACCATTCCGAAGTCCCAATCTTTGGTGCACTTCGTAGTCGCAGCTTGGAATTAGCAGGTATTTTTATACGATTCTATCAGCCGACGTAACTGTGTTTGGAGTGGCTCTTCGTTTTGTTAACAGCGCTACTGGTGGCCTCCGATCCCGTATTCACGTAGAAGCGCACGCACACTTTCAACGAGCAGACTCTGGCCCATAGGGCGTCAGCTCTGTCTCACATAGACTCACACTCTTTCTTATCCTCTCATTTTATCGCATTATCACCCCCTTTTCACAGCACCAGCCCGTACTCTCTGCCCTGAACCTCATGCTTCTGCTATAGACATTCTTTCTCGCTGCCCGGCAGATCCTCCCCGACGGGAACGCCTCAAGACCTGGGAGAACCTAGCGTGTTCTGAAGACGGTCGGCAGTCATCGAGCAGACAATGGCTGCCGACCGGGCTGCTAGCGCCATGGACTACCATCAAATGAACGCTTGAGTGCAGTGGGATCGTGCAGGAACCAAGGAGCCAGCGCGCTCCTCATTCCTCTGTAAATAAAGTTTTCTCCTCCTTTTCTCTAGTGACAAGCGCTCTCAGGATATTTTTTTCTAGAGCTCTCCATTCTTCGCAGTGGTACTTGAAGAATGGATGGATGGATAGATAGATAGATAGATAGATAGATAGATAGATAGATAGATAGATAGATAGATAGATAGATAGATGGATAGATAGATAGATAGATAGATAGATAGATAGATAGATAGATAGATAGATAGATAGATAGATAGATAGATAGATAGATAGACAGACAGACAGACAGACAGACAGACAGACAGACAGACAGACAGACAGACAGACAGACAGACAGACAGACAGACAGACAGATAGATAGATAGATAGATAGATAGATAGATAGATAGATAGATAGATAGATAGATAGATAGATAGATAGATAGATAGATAGATAGATAGATAGATAGATAGATGACAGACAGCTGACCATGACCGACCAACTGAGCGAACGTTTTCACAAGCGACTGGAGTTGTGCTTTCTTTTTTTCTGAAGCGGCAACTTACTTAAATACAAGTGGCCTAATTTTCCCTTCACTGTCCCTTTCATGGCCCTTCAAACTGCGCAGCCATTCTGGAAGCTGAATCCATGCGACAAAGCGGGTGCAAATGGAGTGCGCGCTCAGCAACAGACCGCCGGCGCCAGGCAGACAAAAGGATCGCTGTTTTGTACGGCGTCGGCGGCCCAGTCTCGAACACCAGTCGACGTCGTCGTCGCCTGGCGGCGTGCAACGTGACACGCCGCATCGCGCGCGGGTCCACGCTTGGCCACGTATGCGAGCGCGAGACAAAGGCTTAGCCTCCGGGCTGAACAATGGGGCGTTCGGCGTCTCGTATGACAACCAGCTCTGTCACCAGCGCACGTCCCAAACATCGCACCGCGCATGCGAGCCCTCCCTCCTTTACTCCCAGCAGGCGCTGTCGTCTCGTTCCGTTTGCACACGACAGTGAAGAATAGGCCTTTGCGCAAGCCTTGAAGTAGTGGGTGCAAAATGCGCATGCGCGGGATGCTGTCGAGCGATTGCTTGTTATGGGATTCGTTCGTTGCGTACCAATGACAATGTTTTGATAACACTAACTGCAGGGGTGTTACATACCAATTCGACCATATTATTAGGGGCCCGCCTTAGTGGCGGGCTCCGGAAATTTCGACAGCCTAACCGCCGTATTCACAAACGCTCCTCGACTAGACTTTCACCCTTCACTTGACAGAGTTGCGCACTGCGCCGCTGCTCGGCTGAAAATGACGCTGCGCTACTCGAGTATAACAGAAAATTATCACTGATATGCAGTGACTTGCCCTGCCTAGAGATGGCGCTCCCATCGGTTTTCACAAGTGAAGGTGGAGCGTTGAGTGAAGGGGCGTTCTAGAATACGGGGGTAAGATTCTTTCAAGTGCCACTAGATATAAGCACATGGACCTCAAACACTTTGTCCCCGTTGAAGTGCCACTTTGGCAGCAGTGATTGCCGCAATGACTTTCGGGTTAGCAACCGAGAGCCGTAACCAATGTGTGGTCGCAGCGGTGGCTGTAATGCTTGATTGATATGTGGAGTTTAACGTCCCAAAACCACCATATGATTATGAGAGACGCCGTATAGTGGAGGGCTCCGGAAATTTCGATCAGCTGGGGTTCTTTAACGTGAACCTAAATCTGAGCACACGGGCCCACATCAATTTCGCCTCCATCGGAAATGCGGCCACCGCAGCCGGGATGCGATCCTGCAACCTGCGAATCAGCAGCCGAGTACCTTAGCCACCAGACCACCGCGGCGGGGCGCTGCAGCGGCTGTTATAACGTTGTAAACAGTTTCGTGGGCTTTGCTTCATGATTACCGTGGCTTGAAGTGTAAACTCACGTACACGACGCACGCAAACGTCTACGAACGCAATGGGACGCGTACGCATGAAATGCTGGAGCCACCTCGTCACGACTTTCGTCACGGGCGAGTTGACGACTGCTTTTAGTGTAGTAACTATAACTGGGACTGATTTCAAGAAAGCTTTGTGGCCACATAACAAGTGCTCTTTCTCATTGGCCAGCAAATTTTAGTAAAGGTGTGTCTGCATCCAGATTAGCTCTGAGATATTGCAGTGAAGCTGTCTTGCTCTCTCCCGTGCCGTCGTCGTTGTCGTGCTAGCAGTATGTAGTTACAGTAATAGTAGTAATAGTGACAGTGCATACAACAACATTAACAACAACAACAACAACAACAACAACAACAACTACTACTACTACTACTACTACTACTACTACTACTACTACTACTACTACTACTAGTAGTAGTAGTAGTAGTAGTGGTAGTTGTTGTTGTTGTTGTAGTACACTCAGTGAGAAGCACGGACTGCTGGACGAGTTGGTTAGTGTGCACTGTGCCAGGTGTCTTCATTTTGTACTTCAATTTTTTTCGCGCAACTCAGTTGAAGTAGTAGTAGTAGTAGTAGTAGTAGTAGTAGTAGTAGTAGTAGTAGTAGTAGTAGTAGTAGTAGTAGTAGTAGTATGCGTCACACAGGTCACGTAGTCAGAGGGGGAGTGAGTAAAGAAATAAATAAAATTGAATGATGATAATGTTCGAAATGCATAAGCGCCTTTGTCATATCCAGCGGCACAATTACCACGCCACGTGACCTCTCTGCAGCCGAACGTACATACTCTCTCGCTTACAGCTTTGCTGTCCGTTGGTTTTCACGGCGTGGTACTGGTTGGCATCTGCTTTGAAGATCAACTCTATCGTTACACACTTTTTGTGAATTACGGGGCCTTCGCTTTATAAAAGCCACTCGACAGTGACTTTTATGTATAACTGTCAGCGGGAACGCCCATGGGCAACATTTCTGCCGTTGCTGGCACGTCGCTCGTGCTCCTTCAGGAGCGTTGCGCGTTCACATATGTCATGCCCGAACGGCGGGCGCACTTCCCTGCCTCTGCGCGGTTGCATCTTGTTCGTAGTCAAATCGGTTCTCGGAAGCGCGAGCTTCGGGAACAGCCCTTCGTCTCGCCTTCCGCTGCAGTGCGTCGGGCTCGCAGTGGGCGGTCACTGCAGAGGCCTGCAGTCCTAATCGTTGTTATTACGAGCTGCTATTATTATTTGCCCCACGAAAGGAAGAGCGACTGAAAGAGAAAGTAGGGGAGCTTCACGCAGGTCGCAGTTGCGAATTTCTTTCTTTCTTTCTTTCTTTCTTTCTTTCTTTCTTTCTTTCTTTCTTTCTTTCTTTCTTTCTTTCTTTCTTTCTTTCTTTCTTTCTTTCTTTGTCATCCTTCTAAGAGAGGCTGTCAAACCGAGCTTCCCACTTACACATCATCATCATCATCATCGTCGTCGTCGTCATCATCATCACCATCAGCCTGATTAAGCCCACTGAAGGACATAGGCCTCTCCTATGTTCTGCCAGTCAACTCGGTGCTGTGCTTGCTGCTGCCACTTTATACCCACAAACTTCTTAATCTCGTCTGCTCACCTTACAACTTTGTGTCTCCCCTTCTCCCGCACCTTATAAATACAGGGTGTCTTATGTCAGAGTTTAAAAATATGCCGGAACACGTAATTACGACGCGAGCAAATGCATGTTGCTCACCGTCGTCCGGAGTTGGTCAGCCTATGTTTTGTGTTCTCAAATATTGTTCAATTAGATATGTTTACTTAACTAACTTCTCAAGAAACGAAGATAGATAAAAATTTCAATGAGAAAGTTGTAGACTGGTTTGCAAAATGTCCGATTAGACAGTTTTCAACTTTATATATGTTAGGTATTAGTGTTTTTTGCTAATTACAAATGCCCGCGAAATAAAAAAAAAACACGGGACAAAGCCGCTCGTGCGCAAGTGCACGCAATGATTCTAGTGCTCCCTAACGTTTCGCGTACGAACGACAATAGCATTTGCCCCCCATTGAATTGCCTCGACAGGGCCGCAACGATGGTGATGGCTTTACGATGTACATGTTTTGCTATCGTGTACAAAAAAAGATAACCGCTGTGACTGCTTATCGCTGTCATGAACCGGTGCGAGGGAAGCGTGTCGTTCGTACGCGGAACGTTAGGGAGCACTAGAATCATCGTGCGCACTGACGCGCGAGCGGGTTTGTCATGTGGTATTTTTTGGCTTAGGTACTCGGCTGCTGACTCGCAGGTCGTGGGATCGAATCCCGGCTGCGGCGGCTCCATTTCTGATGGAGGCGGAAATGTTGTAGGCTCGTGTGCTCAGATTTGGACGCACGCGTTAAAGAACCCCAGGTGGTCGAAATTTCCGGAGCCCTCCACTACGGCGTCTCTCATAATCATATGGTGGTTTTGGGACGTTAAAACCCCACAAATCAATCAATCAATCGTACGCCTGTTTCGTTTCAGACGCTGCCGTAGCGTGGTGTGGTGATTAGTGTACGCGCATGCTGACTGAGTGGTCGTGAGTTTGAATACCGTGTTTTTGCAGCGAATTTTCCGAAATTTATTTCTGAATGTGATGCTTGGACATTGATCGAACATATAATTAAACGTCTGCACGCACTTCGAAAGGCTGGTTAAGTCAACTATGATGATTTTCTATTTGCACAAAATAACTGTTTGTCCCTTGAGGACCAACCGCGAAAGCACGGAGTAACTTCGCTGTTACTGCCAATATGAAGGAGTAGGTGTGCAAGGTTAATTACTCCTCTTAGGAGCAACCTCGATGCCCCTCTTCCTCGTTTACTCGTTAGAGTGCACGTGTTTCTTTTTGTTGTTGTTGAGAACAAAGTGCTCACCTTAACGAAACGTTATGCATAACTATTTTGCGTATATGTGTCTGCATGACCGTACTTAGGTGTTAGCGTGGTGAGTTGGGCCAGTTGGCAATGCTTCATTGTGGTACAGCGCGAAAAAAAAAGAGATGAAAAAGACACGAAACAAGCGCTTTTTGTGTTTTGTCTGTGTCTCTTTCTCACTTGTGCTGTATTGTTTTTTTTTTCACGGTTACGGAATGAACCTGTACATGGTATTTGTGTGCACATGTTATTGCATAAACCATATAGCCCAGTGGTCTGCAAGGGTGGTGCCGCGACGTCATCAATTGCTAAAAAACATAAACAAAAAAGATTTCGGAGGAGAGATTTGACTTATTCCCAGTTCCAGGTTCTACTACAGGAACTAGAGCAACATCCTGAACAAGATCGCTTCGGCTGCCCTATTGCTTCAATTATAAACGAAGCCTTCTACATCATCCGAAATAGCACTGAATTGTTTTCATCTGTTCTGTCTTTTCTTTAATACCCCTGTCAGACATGGCAACTTAAGTGCACTTTAAGAGAGTGTACTTACGCTCACGAAGTGTCATTTTGGCGGTTCGCTGCTGCACGCGGAAGCGAAGTGTACTTTGGAAATGATGACAGTGGCGATTGGCGTTTTTGTAGCACAACGTATATTTGTTGTTTTTGCGCCTGTGTCTCATCTTCGGATCACGTTGTCTTCGTTGAAGTAACACCTGTGTCGCATTTCATCTTAAATGGGTAGAAAACAACTCACCTACACATGTGCAAGTGTACCTGAAAGTAAACAACACGACGGACGCAGTCATTGCTGTGGATGTGCTGCCGCATCCTCCTAGCGGACGTGGCCGCAAACAGCCCGACTGTGAAAGTAGTGAGGTTATTGTTGTATATTAGAACTTGTTTTGCACAGAACAATATCCATCATAACACAAACAATGATTTAAACATATTATGAGCGCCGCTTTAGGTAATAGCGTCTTTCTGTACAAACCACTGGTAGGCTACACGCTTCATCGCTGCCGTCGCAGTGAATTGAGGTTGGTGAACGCACTTGCTGGCGAGTGTACTTTGCAGCGAGTGACACTAAACTTGCGCGTGTGACAGCGCGCAAATGACACTCGCGGCGAAGTGTACTCGCTCAAACTACCCTAAATTAAGTTGCCACGTGTGACAGGGGTATTACACGGTCGAGCGCGCCTCGCGACCGTACCCCCCCTCCCTCCGGCTCTGCGGTTTGTCACGCCAAGTGGTCCGTCTTCACTTCGAGCACTTGATAACGGTTGCCCTACACATCGACGGCCGAGAACCACTGCCTTAGTAAACACCCGACACCTGGAGCAGCATAGGCAACGAACCAGGCCGACACCTCCGGGATGACGAAATCGTTATCTATTTATTTTTACCGTCTGCATACTGTGGTGTGGTCTTGCTTTGGCATCCGGATGCTTATTGGTAGTCGTTAAACACGCCGGACACAATGACGGTCCACAGATTCATGCACCACGAAGCGTCGCACGCAAGGAAAGAATAAACACTCGGACGCTCGTTGTCACCGTTCCGACGTCCAGGATATAGTCTTGCGCGGTGGCAGCGGTGAACACTACACCATCGGTCACCTGATTGCGGGCAACGCGGCAGGAGCCCCGGCACTTGGGAAGCGCGGACCGTGACCATGCACTTCCTCTTCGATCTAAACCACGGACAAGCACAAAACTCGCAGCATGCCGTATTTTCTCAGCTATAAGCGGCTTCTGTCTTCTCAAAAGGGAACCTGCACCCACCGTGGTAATCTATAGTAGTCATGGTGCTCAACACTCAGAGCCGAAGATCACTGGGGCGAATCTCGGCCGTGGCAGTCTCATTTCAACGGAAGCAAAGTACTATATGCCTGTGTGCTTAGATTTAGTTGCACTCTAAGGAACTGCATGTGCTCAAACTTTCCGGAGCCCTACACTACGGCGTTTCGTGTGATCATATCATGGTTCTGGGACGTATAAAACCATAGCGATTATTTATTAAAAGTGAACACACCTAACGCGGCAAGGTTTCGTGTGATGGTGTGAGGAAAGAATGAAAAAAAAAAAGTGGTGAATTTCTTCACGTAGAGCTGCTTAGTGTGCTGAAGATTTAGTAGAATTGACAGACATAGGTGTGTATAGACATATTTTTATTGCGTTTTCATGACAGCGGATTGACAGAATCAGAGAGAATGAGCCAAAGTGCACCCTAAAAAAAAAAGAGAAAGACACGTAATCTTACTGCATATTGAGAGTCCTGATTCACCACATATACGGCTCTCTACACTCTTTTAAGATAATTATACTCTCTTTGGCGAGTCATGTGAAACTAAAGAGAGGTAGAATGTCTTTTTACAGAAAGTCACACACTTGGCGAGCCAAGGCTTATGGAAAAAAGTACCCCAATATTCTGCAGGGTAGATACGATATGCTGCACATGACTAATCCTTTTTTCTATAATATATTGGTATACTGAATACCATAATTTGCATGCCCCGCTTTAAATCATTCTTCGCCATTTTCGCGCGTTAATGTGTGTGTGTGTGTGTGTGTGTGTGTTTGAGAGAGAGAGAGAGAGGGGGGGGGAGAGGGGAGGGGAGAGACGAAAGATTTACCGGTCAACGTTTGGGGGAGCCTTTTGAGTTCCGATGAGCCTCGCCTTATTGGGGCACTTGATCGTGCTTCCCGGAATCACCGCTCATCCTCGCCCATGACTGTGCCAATGAAAGAATGATGTAACACAGGGCATTGCATAATACCGAGGCAATTACCCTCTTTGAAAACTTTATTTTTGGTTGACCAACGAAATGAGCCGGTCTTCGTCAGTGGATAGCAAGAAATTTCTTCTAGGGTGGGAGGGGGGGGGGGGGGCTGTGGCTGTGAGAGCGCTGGGGAGGCGAGGGTTCTTACTATTCCTTTATTTGGTTTCCTGCATGTTTTTGTATGTGTACGTGTGCATACACATATACAACGACCGTTCAGTGGGAGGGATCGGTGTAAAATGTGGCATCTCCATCTTGCTATTGGCATCATTGCGCATCTGCGAGCAAGAAGTAATATAAAACACACGCGGCTGTTAAATGTGTGTCTGTGCGTGCATTTGTACATATCTTGAGCGCCACTTCGTAACGTTTCGCACAATAAAAAAATTACAATACAGTTCCTGCTCTCCACATGTTTCGCATAACATCGATTCCCAGGGTACGTGGAATCTGTGAAATTATTTTTTTAAATAATAAATCGGATATCGATACTCTGTATGACAAAGTATTCATCATTTATATGAGGAAGCGGGGCAGCTTACACGCAAAAATTTTCGCCGGCTTCTCACTATAGCCGCTTCCCAAAAACCTCCACTTTTATGATCAAACATATTGGAAAACCTTTTTTTTAAAGCACTGCCAGGTATGAACATTGATTGATTGATTGATTGATTGATTGATTGATTGATATGTGGGGTTTAACGTCCCAAAACCACCATATGATTATGAGAGACGCCGTAGTGGAGGGCTCCGGAAATTTCGACCACCTGGGGTTCTTTAACCTGCACCCAAATCTGAGTACATGGGCCTACAACATTTCCGCCTCCATCGGAAATGCAGCCGCCACAGCCGGGATTCGAACCCGCGACGTGCGGGTCAGCAGCCGAGTACCTTAGCCATTAATAGTATTCAAAATACAAAGCAAAAGGCTAATGTTCCGCGCCTTCCCGTCCCCAGGGATCTAATCTCTCTAATCCTGGCGCCGCCTTTGAATCGAAAACACATGAACCTTCGTTCGCATGACAACTAGATGATCGCGGCGCCAAAGTTCCCAGCGATTTCAGCCACACGGAGTCGGCTACGTTCGAGTAAATGCGGCAGTAGAACGCGTACTGTAGGGTACATCTGGGGCCCTGGAGGAACAGCTGGTCGAAGAAAACGCACGCCTTGCCTGGCTAGCTCCCTGTAGGCGCTAGCTGTCTGGTGCTGTGTTGTATACTGTAGCGACCGCACTTATACGCATCGCCTGCGAGCATAGGCGGCCACGCGAGGAAGGCATTATTGCTGCTTGCGGCCGGAACATATGGGTGGGAGCGGACGGGAAAATGCGAGAGATGCGAGCACTGCACTCGCCATGTCGCCCCGCTGCGATTGCAGGGTACGCTATGCCGTGTGCTTCCGTGAGAACACGGGAAGTGCTCGGTCTCCTCGGGTCTCCTTTAAATCTTACTCTTCTTCTTCCACCTCTGGACGAGCGAATAAATTACGAGGGCGTACGCAGTGTCTGTGCTGAGACGGGCTGCTAGGTGACGTGGTTTTTGAAGCACCACAAGAGCGGGTGTTGCCCAAGCCTGTACGCATTAGGTGTCGCCACAATCCGTAAACTGTAAATGCCTTTCGGTTCCGGGCTGTTCAGGCTGGCTGCGGTTCGAGAGATTGCGCGTTAGTTTAGCCTGAGAGGGATTGATTAGTTAAGAAATAATAGGGAAAGTTTCGAGGAGCTGGCGTTGGCGGCGGCGTGGCTAATGCGAAGGTGTTAAGATGGCTGGCTGGTGAATATAAGCAGTTTCAACAAGGATAAGGAAAGAAGACGTGCCGGAAAGATTTTAAAGAAGCGCATAATAATAATAATAATAATAATAATAATAATAATAATAATAATAATAATAATAATAATAATAATAATAATAATAATAATAATAATAATAATAATAATAATAGTGGTTTTACGTCCCCAAACCAAGATATTCATATATAGACAAATAGAAAAACAAAACAAAAAGGTAAAAGGAAAGAATGGAAGAAAGAGTGAGAGGAAGAAGAAAAGAAATTAAGAGAAGAAGAACCACTGTGACGGGCATTTGTCACGCTCGTGACTCATCAGTGTAGTAATAGGAAGACGAAAAAAAAACGAAAAAGAAAGAAAACAAGCAAACACAGATGTAAGCAACCA
This sequence comes from Rhipicephalus annulatus, assembly GCA_013436015.1. Lineage (NCBI taxonomy): Eukaryota > Metazoa > Arthropoda > Arachnida > Ixodida > Ixodidae > Rhipicephalus > Rhipicephalus annulatus. The sequence continues at coordinate 204,332 of WOVY01003259.1, read as the reverse complement.
CAAGTTCGCGATGGAGCATCATTTAGTGCAGTAATTGCGCTCTTACTCTTCAACAAGTCATTTACGGAACCGGTATTTCTTCTATAACACGTCGTATATATATAAAAAAAGAAAACGTTGAAAAAAAAATTATTGGTTCCGTCCGGGATCGAACCGGAGACCTTTCGCGTGTAAAGCGAACGTGATAACCACTACACTACGGAACCAAGCACGGCGACGAGGCGGGAAAAAGGCAGCCCTAGGAAACGGCGGCCCTTTCAATTCATCTTGACGTCGAAGAAACAACTGCGGTGGTGCTTCAACGATGCGTAGTACTACTGCACTGCGAAAAGCCTGCGTGGTTCCGTAGTGTAGTGGTTATCACGTTCGCTTTACACGCGAAAGGTCTCCGGTTCGAACCCGGACGGAACCATCTTTTTTTTTTCAAATTTGTAACGCGCGTTATGAAGAAGGTTACCGCGGACACAGGTCACGGGTCTCATTGAATAATCCTCAGACATAATATTTACATCACTGTTAGTCTATTATTCTATCCTTATTATCGTTGTTTCGTTGACGCCCAAGTCTCGCGTGATTATACAGTTAAAATTATTATAAATTTGCAGTTTTGCATTCGAACACTGTGAATTTGAGGTGAGTCGTAGTGGTGCTCTCCGGGTTAATTTTCTGCGGCGTTGATTAACACGCAGCTGAACCTAAATACGTGATTTCTTTCTTTTGCCTATCGTTTTTTTTTGCAATTCGTCTTAATTTCTCCATGCCGGACCGATGTACTTCATAGTATACTGCAACTAAACACACACACTAAAAAAAACACAGACGCGAATGGTTACACACACACACAAACACACACACACACACACACCACACACACACACACACACACACACACACACACACACACACACACACACACACACACACGCAACACACGCACGCACCCACACACACACACACGCACCCACACATACACGCACACACACACACAGTAAACATTGCAAAATTAGCAAAGGCAAAAGATGTATATGCGTATGGTTACTAGCAGGATAGCTTATAATTATTGGGCCTATTTTCCTGCGACGTGTCAGCACAAAGAACGAGAAGAAACACAAAGCAATTAAAAGATTACTCAAGCAAGAAAACAACCAAATCACAACAACTTTGTCGTGGAGGCCACTTGGCGAGACATCAGGGCTAAACACAGTGATAAATGATGCGCTAGGTACAAGGAGACAGATAAAAAAAGGCAGCATATCCACGGAGTGAATGATGGAGAATGGGGTGAAGAATTCGTCCGTCCATTCGTTCTTGCTTCCATCCGTCCATGCGTCCGTCAGTGTGACCGTCCATGCGTCCATCAGTTCGTCCGTGCGTGCGTCTGTTCGTGCATCCGTCCCTGCGTTCGTCCATGCAGCCGCCCCTGCGTCCGTTCATGCGTCCATCCATGCATCTGTCTGTGTGTCCGTTCGTCCATCTATTCAACACTCCAAGTACCACCATCTCGCATCTTTTCATCATATATTCCCCATATAGAAGCACCGCCATCCAGCGGACATTCCAAGGACTAAACGAGAGGTGGCACACGCACACTTTCTTACGGCTTGCGCTTCGGGTCCACTTCCCACCTTCAACCACCTCGAGTTCATGGTATATACTAGTTCACTGTATTCATGGCACTGCGGCCGAACGCTCGCTAAACCTTTCGAAAACCAAGGAGGTTACGCCCAGTGAGTATGACGTAGCAAACTTTTTCAGTCAGATAGTGCTCAATGTACATGCCAATGGCTGCTAATGGGAAATGAGAGGTGGAGAATTCGGCTTTTACTTTCTTACGGCTTGCGCTTCGTATCTACTTCCCATTTTTAACCACCTCGAGTTCATTCATGGTATATACAACTTCATTGTATTCATGGCACTGCGGCTCAACGCTCGCTAAACCTTTCTAAAGCTAAGGAGTTTACACCCAGCGAGTATAACGTAGCAACCCTTTCTTGTCAGATAGTGCTCAATGTACATGCCAATAATGACTGCTAATGGTGATCGCAGCCTGCGCGTTAACTGCAAGCCGAATGCTCCTGTTTCTCATTCCCCATTAGCAGCCATTGACATGTACATTGAGCACTATTTTTTATTGTTCAACAACGCACAGAAGAAGTCTCTCACCGGCACCACCTTGGCGGTCAAAATGTTATACTTGTTGCAGACTACAGGGAACGAACAGGGGTCGCTATTAGGAGCTGCGCCCCTAAAACGAACACAGAAAACGCGCGCACAGGAACACATACACTCGCGCGAGTAGTACGGGAGAAAGAAACGCTGAGGAAAAAAAAAACAGAGCATATCAGCTGCAGTTCGGGCTGAGGCCGCCACTTCCGCTCAGTATACAGTAAATCGAATATAGAGCGCTACGAACGCGGGTCAAAAAATCACAGCATAACCACGGAGTGCATGATGATGAGTGGAGCGAAGCGTCCGTCCGTCTATTCGTCTATCCATCCGTCCGTTCGTCCGTCCATGCGTCTGTTTATCCGTCCTTCCATCCGTCCGTTCTCCCGTCTGTCTGTCCATCCGTCCGGTCGTGGGTCTGTCTGTCTGTCTGTCTGTCTGTCTGTCTGTCTGTCTGTCTGTCTGTCTGTCTGTCTGTCTGTCCGTTCTTTTAGTGAACACTCCAAGTACCACCATCTCGCATTTTTTAGATGCGGAGCATCTAATACTCGAGGCTTGTAGTGCGGCGCCGTCCGCAAGCTTCCTCCTCCTTCTTCCACCATCTGTGCATCCCTTCCTCCTCTACACACCGCGCGCGCTTCACTCCTCCACCATCTGTGCACCCTTCCGCCTCTGCACACCGCGTGCGCTTCTCCTCTTCACGAACATTCGCTAGCTGTATAATGTAGCGCGCATGCGCCGTCACGCTACGAGAACATCGGCAGCTGACGCGCGCGCATGCGCCGTCGCGCTTCGAGAACATCGGCAGCTGACGCGCGCGCATGCGCCGTTGCGCTTCTCCCCCTTCTCGAACATTCGACAGCTGACAGTGCATGCGCCGTCGCGCTGTATATATACTCAAGGTCGGCGCTCGCTCGCTCAGTTGCCGCTCGTCGGTTGGTTTGTACGGCGCGTCAACGTCCAAGGTCGCGGTGAAATGAGTTCCAACGAATCCACAAACACAATGATCGACGTCCCTTCGACCAGCGCCGCCCTTTCGCATACGTGTGTACGTGTTCACTCATTTAACACCCCCTCCTACAACCACGTTAACCAATTTAGCCATCGACCCAAGTAAGTCGCACCTTAACACCCCGTTAACCAATTATATGCTCCGCATCCTCCTCAGTGTTCCCCCGAGGGAAGCTGCGGGCAATTTTTTCATCATATATTGATCATATACAAGTACAGCCATCCAGGGGAAATTCTGAGGACTAAAGGAGAGGTGGCTACTACGGCAACGACACGGGATATACGAACCATGGCGTAAAGAGCTTCGCCCCCCCCCCCCAAAAAAAAAGCGAGTTTGGGTAGGAATAGCGATTTGGATCACCCTATCCAGCAGAGCAGGCGAAAAATCCAACACGTGCTCGAGCCTTGATGGTACGTGTGGAAAGAAGTAAACTTTTCAGCAGCTTGTTCTCGTGTTCTTCAAGAGATTAGACGCACGAGACGAAGATGGATGAACGCAAGGCGAGAACCTTTTAACCATCTTCTACGGTCTTACAAGCACTGGGTTCACTGGTCACGTAACTTGTCGTCCTTTGATTATCATTTTTTTTCATTCTCTGAGCTTCTTTCTTACCACTTTCTATTTTCTTTTTCGGTCTTCGAGGTCGTTGGCTTGTCGCTATCCATTCTGCCTTTCCGATTAGGCCTGTCGACAGCGTCACAACGCCCTTACTGCCTGGTTAAGTAAGAGCTGTTTAAAAGTAAGAGTAGGCTCGGGTTAAATTATTGGGGACGGAGACTGCATCAATAGGAGTTTGCAGTTTTTTGTTTATCTTGTGCTTTAAGCAAGCGTGCGCTATGCTTACTCAACTCGACCTTGAAGATATGTTGTTTTTCGTTTCTTCTTGATGAGAATACCACTTGGAAATAATAAACACGGTGTGCCTAATTCGACGTTCGATGGAAATTGTGGTGGATGCTATAAGTGAAGGCCACTTCCACGTTGCAAACAGCAAGCAACATGCCATCCTTTTCAGCTTTCGTTCAGCCCTCGAATGTGATAAACTTTCAGTTGAGTTTACGCGCACGTGTGGCGTCTTTCTTGTTGCCTGTGTGTTGATTTGCTCTTCACGCGAAGATGAATTGCTACCAACTAGCCCGATCTAGTTGCTTATTGAGTGCTACAGCTTCATGCCTTTAGCCGGCTCGCTAGCTATATAGCTAAATAAATACATAATCCAATAAATAAATAAATATATAAATAAGTAACTTTACTTGGCTATCACAGTTAGCTAGATCAAATGATAAATCAATTACCCAGCCAATGGCTCACTCCCTCACTCACTCAATAATCAATCAATCAATCAATCAATCAATCAATTGAATCAATCAATCAATTAACAACCGTTCAACTGACCAGCAAGAAAAGAGTCGGGCATCCGCAGTAATCGGTAGCCATAGTTTTACTCAGCACACGTAAAGACAGCGCTCCGATGGCGACCACACAAACAGGACGAGCCTTTTTTTCTTTCCCTGTAACATTTTAAAATGGCCTCGAAATAAACGCGTACAGAGTGTTGGAAAGTTTCGACGCGTCTCCCAATTTTCAACGAGCGGCTGATTCGCAACCTCCCAGGTTTTTAGGTTTTTGTTCTGAGCGTCGGCTGAAAGCGCGGATGCACAGTGTTAGGACCGGCGCCAGGTCTGACAATGGATCGGCGTTCCTTTTGATGTTCCTTTTGAGTCGCCAAACGGGTTGGCGGCCTGTGTCCGCCATGTATTGTTCCCACCTGGCCGGAGGGTGCGGCGTCCTGCCGCCGCGGCGCCGTGAGCAGTTCGGGAGACCACCGGTGCAGCTTCTTCTTTGGAAGATGACGGCGGCGGCGGCGGCCGGGAATCGTCCCGCTAATTGAACGAGTCGTTCGGCACCCTTTGAAGCTTGTTTACGGCGGCCCTTTCGATGGATGCAGTCATCAACTCCAGACCCCTCGCCCAGCGACACACCTTGACGGGGGAGGAGCCGCGTTCGTGCCACATGGCCGTGCGGTGACCACGCTTCAGTTTTGAACGTTCGCGTGGACCGTGCGTGCTCGTCACCCTCGCGGGTAATGTGTGGTCCGTGATTGGACGGTGCCATCTGTACGCGGTCCCCGATCTAGGGATCTGGGGAGGACAGACCCTTTATAATGAGCCCCCACGGCTCATTCGGTGTGCTTTTTCGAGTGGAGAACTCGCCATGTACGAAGAACGCCACTATATATCTAAACTTTCTTATTGACCTCTCTCTAATGTAAATAAACGTCTGTTCTCTGTTTTCCCATATAAGCATTGCTTCTCGCTATAAGGGACGAGTCCGATGGGAGCCAGCTACCAACGACGAGACCCACAGGACCCAGACCACAACAACTGGATGGCAGCGGTGGGATCGAGCTCATCGACCAGGAGGCAATGCTGAGACCTGCTGTCTGGAGGACCTAGAGTCGGACAAAACTGCTTCGTGGCATCTCTGACAACACGGGAAGGAACGCGTCCGAATTCATGACTGCATAGGGTGAGTGCACTGCTTTTCTTTGCTGAGATATCACCAGGCTTTGCGTAGGATTGTAAACAAAGCAGTGATTTGGTAACGGTTGACGGAAGTATTGATAGTACGTCAAAGTTGTTTAGTTAAAGAGTTAGCAGCACCAAGGACCGCCATGAATTTGAAGGGACTAAAAAAGCCAGAGTTGTTAGAGTTGGCCCGAGAGCTGGGCCAGGTAATTGCCGAGACGAAAAGAAAGCAGGAGATCATTGACGCCATCGAGAAGATCGGGGCAGATGACGATGAGCTGAGCGAATGCTTGGAGGCTATTACGCAAAGGAAAGAGGAGCAGAGGCTCCGTGAGGAAAAAGAGGAGCAGAGGCTCCGGGAGGAAAAAGAGGAACAGAGACGTCGTGAGGAGAAAGAGGAAAGAGAACGTATCGATCGTATGGAAATGAAACGCCTAGAAATTGAACTAGCAAAGGCTCAATCAATGAACGGAGCTAGCGCAGTGGCACGAGAAAGAGAGCGCCGAATGACAGATTTGATGCCATCCTACGCGGTAGGAGGGGACATGGGTCTTTTTCTGGTGCACTTTGAGCGCACGTGCGAGAGGGAAAATTTTGCTAAAAACACGTGGCCCCAGCGCTTGCTTACGCTGCTGCCGTGTGAAGTAGCTGACATTATAGCCCGTATGGGTAAAGAAGACGCAGACGACTATGACAGAGTCAAAGCGAGTCTGCTCAAAAAGTACAGACTGTCAGCGGAGGCGTTCAGGCGAAAATTTCGTGAGATCGAGAAAGCCAAAGACGAGTCATACCCAGAGTTTGCGTACACCTTAAAGGTAAATCTGGAGGAATGGCTTAGAGAGGAGGGTGCGCTTGGCGACGCGGAAAAGACTCTGCAGTGTTTTGCGTTGGAACAATTCTTTCGGCGTCTACCTGAAAACATTAGGTACTGGGTTCAGGATAGACAAGGAGTAGATACTATCACGAGAGCGGCAGAGCTCGCAGAGGAGTACGTAAATCGCCGTGCCCTCGAAGGCAAGGATGTCCCTAGGAGGGAGATTAGTAAATATCGGGCCGACAAGCCTCCGCGATGGACAAAGTCGGGTCGGTATATGCCGAAGGAGGGTTTAGACTCCAAAGGAAGCGGTGATGAGAAAAACAAGAGAAAGGAAGAAGCACCCGAGAAAAGGGCGGAAGGGCAACAGAAAAAGGCGTTCGAGGCCAAGAAGCCGATAGTTTGCTATAACTGCCAACAGACGGGGCATATTTCTTTGGGTTGTAAGAACCCGAAAGTTGTGTTAATGTCACTCTGTAGTAATGACGAAAACATGAAATTGCTAGAACCATACATCCGAGACCTAGTCGTGAACGGCCAACCGTGCCGCGTGCTCCGCGATTCGGCCGCCACTATGGATGTAGTGCACCCGTCCTATGTCGAGGAGAGTCAGTTTACAGGAGAATGCGCGTGGATAAGACAAGCAGTAGAGACAAACAGTGCATGTCTCCCAGTAGCAAGAGTCCGCATCGAAGGCCCTTTCGGTGTTCTAGACACTGAAGCTGCCGTTTCGGCACATCTCCCAGTGCAATACCCGTATTTGTTCTCAAATAAATCAGAGTACTTGCTGCGACAAAAAGGAATTGGGTTCAGTGAGGGTATCGTACAGGCCTTAACTCGATCCAAAGCAAGGGAGCTCGCCGCTCAGACAGTTTGTAAAGATCCGGTGGCAGACGAAACAGCTTCAGCGGCAGAGCCTTCTTTACCTGGCACGAAACTGGACCGCCCTATAATGGAGCCTCAAAACACAATATCTAAAGAAAGATGTAAGAAACCGGATGAATCCGAGGCATCTCGAGAAGTAGAATGCACTATAAAGCTGTTAAATGTAAGTCCTACAGAACTGATAGTGGAACAGGAAAATGACTCCACTCTCCGTAACCTAACGCCAGACGCGAAGGAAGGGGTGGCTAAGCAAAACATTCAGTTCACCAAGAAGGGGGGCGTCTTGTACAGAAAGTACACGAGTCGAAAAGGAGTTCGGTTTAATCAGCTAGTCGTACCGTATCCTTTCCGCAAGGAGCTGCTGCACCTGGTCCACGGAGGTTTGTGGTCAGGGCATCTCGGCATCAAAAAAACAAAAGAATGTTGTTACGGGAGTTTTACTGGCCCGGCTGCTTTCGGGAGGTGGAGGCATTTGTAAGAAGCTGCGACACGTGCCAACGCGTTGGCAAGCCAGGGGATAAGGCTAAAGCACCTATGAAGCTGGTCCCCATTATCACAGAACCGTTTCGCAGGCTAGTTATAGACACAGTGGGTCCACTTCCTGTAACGCAGTCCGGGTACCGGCACATACTCACAGTGCTCTGCCCGGCCACGAAATTCCCGGAAGCAGTACCGTTAAAGGAGCTCAGCTCGGAGGAGGTAGTTAAAGCGCTTTTATCTATCTTTGCACGTGTAGGCTTCCCCGCAGAAATTCAGTCCGACCAGGGATCTGTTTTTACAAGTGCACTAACCTCGACATTTCTAGAAAAGTGTGGCGTTAAAATCATCCACAGTTCAGTGTACCACCCTCAGTCAAATGCTGTAGAAAAGGTACATTCAGTCATGAAACGGCTGCTACGCGCCCTTTGTTATGAGCAAAAAGAGGATTGGGAGGCTTGCTTGCCCGCAGCTATGTTCGCGCTTCGGATCGCTCCTCACGAATCAACAGGGTTTTCGCCTGCGGAGCTTGTTTACGGACGTGCTCTTCGCTCCCCACTTCGCATTGTTCGAAAATCTTGGGAGGGCCGGGCGGACGACCCTTCGGTAGTAGCATACGTGCTTGAGCTGTTAGACCGACTTCACGCAGCTCAAGAACTAGCGGAGCAGGAAATGCGCAGAGCTCAAAACAACGCTAAGCGCTATTATGACAAGACAGCCCGGACGCGAAGCTTTCGAGTAGGGGAAAAAGTGATGATACTGAAACCCTCACTGAAGAATAAACTTCAGGTCCAGTGGGAGGGACCTGTTGAGGTAGTTCAGAAATTGTCAGACACAAATTACTTGGTTACTGGACTGGGAAGGCGTAAAACGCAACAGGTGTACCACACTAATCTGCTCAAACCGTACCAGCAGAGGCATGCCGTTGTAAACATGTCGCTCAATCAACCGGAAGAAATGCCTATTGATTTCCCGGAGTTAACAACAGAAAACAAAGACATTGGCGAGACTATTAGTAACCTGGTAGAGCAGGCGGAGTTGGAGCCAGATCAGAAAGCGGAACTGAAGGAACTATTGTTTGACTTTAAAGAAACATTTTCAGACACACCTGGCAGAACCAAAGCCCTAGTTCATGATATTGAGCTGACATCTTCGGAACCAATTCGTTCTAAAGCTTACCGCGTTTCCCCGAGGCAACGGGAAATAATGGCCGCGGAGATAAACCGAATGCTCGAGCTAGGAGTGATCGAGCCAGGAGAGAGTGATTACACCTCGCCTCTGATCTTGGTTGAGGTCCCAGGGAAAGAGCCGCGACCGTGTATTGACTATCGGAGGCTCAACTCGATTACAAAGGACCAAACTTATCCAATTCCGCATATTGAGGAAAGGCTTGAGCAAGTCAGCAGTGCCAATTTCATCTCGACTTTGGATTTAGTCAGGGGATACTGGCAGGTGCCTCTAACTGAAAGGGCTAGTAGGCTTGCGGCGTTTATTTCCCCGATGGGAACATTTCGGCCGAAGGTCCTTAGTTTTGGATTAAAGAATGCCCCTTATTGCTTTTCTGGCCTAATGGACAAAGTGTTACAGGGTATGGAGGACTTTGCCCTCCCGTACCTAGATGATATAGCTATTTTTTCTTCTTCCTGGATAGACCACATGAAACACTTGCGAGCTGTGCTATGTCGTCTGCGTGAGGGCCGGCTTAACAGTGAAGGTTGCGAAGTGCCAATTGGGGCGCGCTGAGGTAGCTTATCTAGGGCATGTAATAGGCCAAGGCTACCGCCGGCCGTCAGAAGTAAAGCTGGCCGCAATAGACAACTTTCCCCAACCACGAACCAAGAAAGACATTCGGTCGTTTCTTGGATTGGCCGGTTATTATCAAAGGTATATCCCGCGTTACTCTGACATTGCAAGTTCCTTGACAGACGCTCTTAGAAAGACTGAACCCCAGACCGTAAAATGGGATGGGGCCAAGGAACATGCATTTTCTACGCTAAAGAAGGCACTAAAAAGTCAGCCAGTGTTGAGCGCGCCTGACTACTCTAAGCCGTTCATTCTTCAGTGTGACGCCAGCGACCGGGGTATGGGTGTCGTGCTTTGTCAGAGGGGAGAGAACGACCAGGAACACCCTGTACTGTATGCCAGTAGAAAGCTTTCTGTTCGTGAGGAAGCATACAGTGCCTCAGAAAAGGAATGTGCCTGCGTTGTTTGGGCTGTGCAGAAGCTAGCTTGCTACATCGCCGGTTCTAGGTTCACAATAGAGACTGACCACTGTCCCCTCACATGGCTACAGTCCATGTCATCGAAAAACGGCCGTCTTTTGCGCTGGAGCTTAGCTCTTCAACAATACACCTTTGATATCCATTACAAGAAGGGTAAACTCAACAGCAACGCAGATGGTCTGAGTCGTTGTCCCTAGTACCCCGAGGGCTTCAAAACGATTTTCTGCTTTCTATCCTCGATTTGAGGCCCACTAGTTTTCTGTATTTATCCAAACATGTGTCAAGTGTTTTGTTTAATGTCTTCAAAAGTGGCTGATGTGGTGTTGCGACTCGGCGGGGGGCCACAGGAATAAAGTTGAGGTAGAAGGAAATGACTTCCACAGGTGAATCTAAGTCTGGTGATTCTGAGTAGGGAATTGCCGTGTGCTTGCTTGTGTGTGGGTGTGCTTTCGGCGCAGTTTCCGCAGTTCCTCATTTGTGGTGGGCGGAAAATATGGTGGAGGGGGGTCACCTCATCCCTGCGAGCAACGCCCTCTTGGTCAATGATCATCGGATCCAGTGTTCGGGACAAAAATAATAGAGGAAGAGCCGACAAGCTGCAATACAGATCCCGCTGCACAGTACCTGCTGGCCACTGCACCTCGGGATCTTCTTTCCCCGGCGGAGAGGCTGTTAGGACCGGCGCCAGGTCTGACAATGGATCGGCGTTCCTTTTGATGTTCCTTTTGAGTCGCCAAACGGGTTGGCGGCCTGTGTCCGCCATGTATTGTTCCCACCTGGCCGGAGGGTGCGGCGTCCTGCCGCCGCGGCGCCGTGAGCAGTTCGGGAGACCACCGGTGCAGCTTCTTCTTTGGAAGATGACGGCGGCGGCGGCGGCCGGGAATCGTCCCGCTAATTGAACGAGTCGTTCGGCACCCTTTGAAGCTTGTTTACGGCGGCCCTTTCGATGGATGCAGTCATCAACTCCAGACCCCTCGCCCAGCGACACACCTTGACGGGGGAGGAGCCGCGTTCGTGCCACATGGCCGTGCGGTGACCACGCTTCAGTTTTGAACGTTCGCGTGGACCGTGCGTGCTCGTCACCCTCGCGGGTAATGTGTGGTCCGTGATTGGACGGTGCCATCTGTACGCGGTCCCCGATCTAGGGATCTGGGGAGGACAGACCCTTTATAATGAGCCCCCACGGCTCATTCGGTGTGCTTTTTCGAGTGGAGAACTCGCCATGTACGAAGAACGCCACTATATATCTAAACTTTCTTATTGACCTCTCTCTAATGTAAATAAACGTCTGTTCTCTGTTTTCCCATATAAGCATTGCTTCTCGCTATAAGGGACGAGTCCGATGGGAGCCAGCTACCAACGACGAGACCCACAGGACCCAGACTACAACAACAGCCAGCGCACGATCAAAGAAACACGTGGCAAGTTGAGGAGGTACGACCAGAAAAACGTGAGCCTAATTTGCATACGCAAAGACAACGACCGTAGCTTGTTTATATATATATATATATATATATATATATATATATATATATATATATATATATATATATATATATATATATATATATATATATATATATCTATATATATATCTATATATATATATATATATATATATATATATATATATATATATATGGGTATAGACACAGGAAAGCTTCACGCACTGAAGAAGACAGGCGGTTCGTTCGGTGCCACAGTGTATTCCTTTAGCATCGTGCACTCGTACAATCTGCCAGGAGAGCCGAAGCGATGCCGGCGCCCTCTCTGGGCAAAGTGAGAAAGCGGTACGCTGCAGTCGGCGTGGCGGCGCTGTTACAACTACTATTGTTATTGCAACACTCTCGTGAGTCGTATGTCCTACCGCAAAAAAAAAAAAAAAACTCAAGGTATGTTAACAAAAAAAAAATTGTAAATTTCCTACAATGATCCCACCTGCGCCCTCTCCTTTTCCTTGTATTCTTTTTTAGTGGGTCAAAACAAAAACTAGCGTAATTTCGTCTGTTCAGCGTGAGCTTTCCGCGAAGTGTCCTCGTAGAGAAATACTACGAATTATAATAATAAAAAGATTCTCTATCGTAGACTGCTGACACTTGTGTAGGATAAAAAAAAAACTTGCATATTTGCCTTCCAGAAGGGAGCATCTATATACTTCGGAAAAACGAGTTATCCCACCAATTTTCACAGAAGTACACTGCTTCAAGCGCTATTATAATCGTGGAAAAGTTCTCTGGAGAAATGGAAAGACTGTTTGTTGAACATGTTTATCTGTTCAAGGGGACCCATGGAACTGCCTATTATTCAATTGGTCAGGTATACTACTGCATCATTTAAAACTGCCCGCGTGGCAGATAAATCCTTAATGCAAGCATGAGATCACATGAAACTCAGCTATATTTCCCCTTATCGATAAACTGTAATATATATATATATATATATATATATATATATATATATATATATATATATATATATATATATAAGTTTTGATTACCCTTCTTAAAACTGGCGTGGCGTAGATTTCGTCCACAATAATGTGTTCTAGCTTTCTTACGAGGTAAAAAAAAGTTGCAAAATGAGAAGCGGCGCGCCTTTGCAACAAGCATTGCGCATGCTAGTGATGTGTGCGCATGCCCTGTAAGCATTCGCGCACAAACACGAAGCACCTTTGCACTCACCTCTCATGGCTTGCAGAATGTATTGATTCTTTATGATTGAAAAGTCGCGCAGATCGAGAAGCTTGATCATAAAATTTTTCACAGTGTTATTCGCGTTACCAATCCATGATTATACCCTCTTACTGGTTAGCTATTCCTCGCGCTAAAGAAAACACGTGCCATAAAAATTGATTGTCGGTCTCTCTAAGGCTACAGACGCGAAATATCTTCCTTTTATTTATTGTTCGCATGCTTTAGAAGTCAAGCAGATAGCTGTATAGTCTTCATTTAGATGTGTGAACCGTGGTTGGAAGTTGATTGATTGATTGATATGTGGGGTTTAACGTCCCAAAACCACTATATGATTATGAGAGACGCCGTAGTTGGGGGCTCCAGAAATTTAGACCACCTGGGGTTCTTTAACGTGCACCCAAATCTGAGCACACGGGTCTACAACATTTCCGCCTCCATCGGAAATGCAGCCGCCGCAGCCGGGATTCGAACCCGCGCCCTGCGGGTCAGCAGCCGAGTACCTTAGCCACTAGACCACCGCGGCGGGGCAACCGTGGTTGGAAGTGTTTTTAAAGGATTTCACCTTTCTTGCAATTGTATTTGGGTATGCCTATGCGCTCAGCATCACTTTGTTGACGGTATATAGTGTACCATCAAGGAAAAAAACATAAACAGGCTGAAACTTGACACGTATGTAGAAATCGATTCTATGCTTTGTGATCAGTTCTACTTTTCCGCGCCACATTGTGAAGACGCCCATTTCGATGTCTTCATAGCACGAAGTGATTTAAAACGAAGACGAATCAGTAGCGTTTATAAGCTTTTACTTTTCGAAGCGACTGCTGCTTTATTTTTATTTGTGGTCGTGCATATGTGGCGGGCGACCTACTTTCACGATCGATTGAATCTTCCATTATTTCCAACTTCGAGTATTCATTCAGTATGTTTCTTTCTTATTTCAATCTTGTTTTCCCTGCTTGGCAAGAGAGTTGAATCACTGTTCGCTTCGACAACTGCATATTTCGTACGCGTCTGTCATGTTCTGAGAGTTGATTTGAGGATGTCGTCTGCATTTCGACCGGCATTTTGCATAACGCTTGACACTCTGAAGGGACGAGAACGCCTCGTTTTGAGAAACAGACGACTTGCTTTGCCGCAGTGATTGATGTGGTGTTTCTACGGATGATCTTCTCTCCCAACCATACGCGGTCCCATTTATGGCCTTTACATGATTGGATTGACAGCTTAGTGTGTATAGTGACGTCAAATACACAAGGCCCATGAAACTAGGATGCATACATCAGTAGCATCATGACTGTAACCACTGCAGGCATGTTCCACCAATGAACCTGGTCCTATGCTTGATCTGCAAACTTGTTAATCTCATCTGCACACCTAAGTTTCTGTTCCACATTGCGCATTTGCCTTCTCTCAGAATGCAGTCAATCTATAACCAGTGGTTGTCTTGCTTATGCGCTATGTGCTCTGTTTATGCCCACTTCTTGATTTTGACTACCGAGATGTCCTGATAACCAGTTTCTTCTATAAGCCACTCTGCTCTCTCCTTGTCCCTTAAAGGTTACACCTATCGTTATCCTTTCTGTGACGCGCTTCGTCCTCCTCAATCTAGGTTAAACTCTCTGCATACGAGCTTCTAGCTTTCTGCACCTTAATTGATATTTGATTGATATGTGGGGTTTAACGTCTTAAAACCATCATATGATTATGAGAGACACCGTAGTGGAGGGCTTCGGGAATTTCAACCACCCGGAGTTTTTTAACGTGCACCCAAAATCTGAGCACAAGGGCCTACAGCATTTTCGCTTCAACCGGAAATGCAACCGCCGCAGCCGGGATTCGATCTCGTGACCTGCGGGTCAGCAGCCGAGTACCTTAGCCACTATACCACCATTGCGGGGCCTTCTGTGCCTTAAGTGAGTACTTATTATAATACCTCCTTTTAATATTCAGTCCTTTCTAATGCGTGTGAGCCCATAGATAGTCGACTTACTTCTTTCCTACGTTGGACGGCAGGGTTAATAGCACAAGATGGTGGCCTAGATAGATAGATAGATAGATAGATAGATAGATAGATAGATAGATAGATAGATAGATAGATAGATAGATAGATAGATAGATAGATAGATAGATCTGTCATGTATATTTAACACTAATAAAAATTAGTTGGTGCTGTAAGCGTTATACGGTACTCGAGTTCGCTCAAGATGTATGCTTATCGGACATTGCGATGTGTTTGTGTGGCAATGGCGTGAAAGAGGCCTCTGGAGACATCGTCTTGAAGCTTTGGTGTTTGTTGGAGTTCCAGTGGATCTAGGCACTAACTGGTTGTCTGCACCATATATGCTGTTTGAATAGAGATACGAGGCAAACGCACCAATGTGCGTATGTTGATTTTAACTGCCAGTATACGACCTTTTTCTTTTCTTGGGGATCACGCTATCGAATTTATGTTCCTGCGCGGTCACATTGCTGCGCTGTCGTAAATCGTCTCTCAGAGATTAACTTGCTTCGTCCTCAACAGTCGTAATTCACTGCAAAGACTCCATTGTAATGTTAACTTCTCCTTTGCTTGCTAAATGGGTTGGAATGAACGGATTGGGCAGAACGAAATAAGGAGGGTTTTTCCATTTATTTTTTTTTGTCTTTTGCTCTCACCAGTTCTTTTCGCGCACGTTGCTGAAATCACGCCTGCGCAACCGTGGCAAGCACGGCACGTGGATAGTTAACGCAGGCAATGAGCATTTCGTTTCAGCATACCTCCGTGGATATCGCACTCGGAGCTGCAACATGTAACAAGGGGCTAAAGATAGGAAAAAAAGTAAGATATAAACGCTCCGGCTATTGCCACTACACGTGTTCTTTGCACACTTTGCTTTTGCAGTGCAATAACATGTAGAAATAGAATGGCGGTCTGCCTTACGCGTGCGTGACGTCACAACTGAGCAATCTGCCGCGCGCGCTGTGCAATTAAAGTGCGTTTGTTGCGACGTGAGTGTAGGGAAGTTAGTGGCGTTTGACCTTGACGCTGTTTGCGAGACGAGATACACAGAGGAACACGCACCCACCGTAGCACCGCGTGCGAGACAGACTGACTGAGCGGCAAGCGAGCTAGACAATTGCGCTGTCTGCGCATAAGCCGAAAGCGAGTCGCTCGCTTGCTTTTTATGGGTTCGTATTACGAGGGACAATCTGGCAAAAAGGTACAGGTACACGAGTTCGCGCAAGGCGTACCGTATTCACGCGCGTGACTACAGCACTTTTGGTTACCGTGTTTAGTCGCTTAATACGAACACTTTTCGGCTAGCCTTGCCTGGTATCGGCTGGTGTCGTAGAACGTTTTACAGGGTTGCCCGCCGTTCGTTAATGCTGGCTAGTGTTCATTCATTGATTCTTCATTCTTTATTTCTTAAAGGCCCCAAAAATGAGTATTACATAAGGGGTTGGACGTGCAATATAAGTATCTGTTATACAAACTTTTATTCCAGCTGGTTTCGTCGCAATTTTCTATGTTAATATTTACTTTTGTTGTTTTGTTCACGTCACCTACCGTTAGCGAACAAGTGCTGCTTTACGTTGAACTGCGTGTATGCTATTTGTTTGTTTGTTTGTTTTTTGGTGTTTTTGCATCGGCAACCATTGATCACGGATGGCTACTGCTTCGTTAGGGTTAGCTGTCAGTGCGATCGAATATAGTCAGAACTACATAATTAAACAGGTAGGATCGAAACCCAAGCTTGGTTCTCGACGTGTGTGGAGTCGCAGTGACGTCAGGTGGGGGCGTAACCACGTGACTTCACTGTGACTTCGCTTATTACGTGGTGTCACATTCTTACATCATCCCACGACATCCTCGCTGGGCCAAAGACATACCGATCACGGAGGCCATGCAGAACTTCGTCAGGTGGAGGAAGCTTTCAAAAGTGGGGGAGAAAGGGGGTGAGTGAGCATCGGTAAATCGACAGAGAAGGTAAAGGAGAATAAGATGGCTGTCGCCTTTGAGTGGCGAATCTGTAAGGGAGGCTGCTTGTCTTGATGATTTATGCCAGATTTACGTGGTTTGAAACAAACCGTTTGTTCTTCAGTGGCCACTGATTTGCATCGTGCAAACTAAAGACACACCACGTGTGCTGCAAAGTTTACACTGCTTGAAGCTGCGGCTCGGCTGCAAAAAGCCGGATGCGCGCCGCTTCAATGTCAAACTTGTTTTTGCATTCCCGCGTGCAAGCCAAATATTTCTGGCCGCATAGCAGCTGGAACATTACAAAGAAAAAAAAAGAACAGATGGCATCGGAGTACGCAGAAAGGTCTAAATTTTTTTATTTACTTATTTTAGTTTCCTGCACACATGTACGTGCACGCACCTGTAAAGAAATGCGGAGCTTGGCGAACCACGATCTACCGTGTCGAAGAACAAACCTATGGTAGGAACTTTTGAAATGCACACAATAAAACGCCATCGTTATACATTTTTATAATTCGTTGTTTGACGAATTCGGTTATTGAGGGTATAAGCTCGCACCAAAGCGCCATTGAACGGCAAATTTACGTCGCCTGACTTGTGACTCAGTGTGATATTTGTCACGAACGACCACTACGACAAAAGGGCTAATACGTGTGCAGTTGCTCGCTGGATTCCGTGCCAACCAGCTGTGCCCTCGCGATCTCAGACGACAGCGCAGCTTTGGCCTACTGGGCTGGTCCTACGCCATCTCCTGACGCCTGTCCCCGACGACGACGACAGCGTAGCTCTGGCCGACTGGATTCGCCCTACGCCATCTCCTGCCGCTGACAAGAGCTCTCGCCAGTGGTGCCCCGTCTTCGGACTCCTGCGACCGTCTTCATCTTTCCTATCTTCTCCTCACTTATGTCGTTCGCTGTGACTGCGCCTTGATCTCTCCTTCCTCTCTCTCTATCTCTTTACCTTTTAATCCTATTCTTTTCATCCCTCCTTTACTGTCACCCCTCGTGAGCTACTGTTGAAGTGTCCTCTCATAAGAGACAGTTACAGGGCTCGCTTTTCTCTTCTTTTCATTTAAAATCACTTCCCCCCTCGACAGCGTTGCAGCATAGCGCCTCTGAAGAACAGAAGCTGGCCCTATGATGTTGATTCCAAAGTAGTCTTTTTTTATTTAAGTTCTTCACAGCAATTGGGGAGAAACAAACCATTTTCTGCATAAAAGACACCTGACACGAATACTGGAGAGATGCGTATTGTTGCTCTAAATAAAAACACTGTCGTCGAGAAACACAAAAGGAGGGTCGTGGTGCTTCAGAACTCATTGAAGATGAACTCACTTTTCAATGCCGCTGCCTTGAAAATACACTTCCGGTGTTGAAACTAATGAGTATGTTTCACATTGCCGTGTCGTCCGCCGCGGTGGAGCAGTGGGCACGGCGTTTGGCTGCTGACCCGGACGTCGTGGGTCCAGTCCCGGTCACGGTGGTCGTGTTCCGATTGAGGCGAAATGGTAGAGTCCCGTGTATTGTCGATGTCAGTGCACATTAATAAGAAACACCAGATGGTAAAAATTTCAGGGTGCCTTCACTGCGACTTCAATCATAATCATATTGCGGCTTTGGGACGTGTAATACCTCATAATAATATTCCATTGGCAGGTCAACACGGTCTAACACAGGTCGAAGTGGCGGCGGGGTACAATATCTGACGATGAGCTATCTACAACTTTGGCGTCTTCTAGCAGGCAGTTTCAAGCGGTTCATGTATTGTGGCCGCTCGCGGGACGCAGAGTTCTTGAACACAACAAGCTTTCTTGACTCCTCGTCATAATAATGTCTATCGGGTTAGACTAGCTTTCAGTTGCTCGGTGAAGAAAACTTTAAAATCAAATTAAAGTTTTTTTCTACGTGTGGTCTGGGCTTCAGTGTGAGGAGAGCGTAAACGCACCATCCCAAGAACATAAAAAAATGTTCCTTTGGCTACGTCTCTGAGTCTTGTACTCCTTTTAGCGGCCCGGTAAAGAGGGGGAGGACAAGAACAACAAGAGAGAAGGCAGGGAGGTTAACCAGGCACATGCCCGGTTTGCTACCCTACGCTGGGGAAATGGGAAGGGGGCATAAAGAGGAGAGAGAGAAGAAAGAGAAGAGAGAGAGAAAAAAGATTGTCAGTTAAGAAGCTGAAGGAAACAACTGGGAATGGAGGACACAACCTTTTCCTCCCAATTCGGGTTTCAAAAAAGAACATGAGAGAGAGAGGCAGACAGGCTATACTGCGATAGCTACAATACAGAAGCTCCACGCTACCTTTCATCACCGCCGTCGCCGTGCGGCTTCGTGTAAAGTTCAACTGCGGGGAAATTCCGTCACGTACCGTTCGCCTTACGAAGCAGGCGAAAAGAGAACGAGTGCGTGGGTCAGCCGAGAAAGGACAGCAGATTGAAGGGCGCTTAAAACTCTAACATGACATTGCAGCGATGTTCACGTGAAGTGCCCTGTATTTCTGAAACGCACTCGACGAAGGCAAGGACACAGGGAAGGGAGGAGCGAGGCGCACAAAAACTAACAAAAGGCAGGGCTCTAGCAAATCAGAGGAAGAATGAAGGAAAATAGGTGACAAAGAATGGCAGGGAGGTTAACCAGCCTATAGGCAGCCGGTTGCTACCCTGCGCATGAGAGGGGGATGAGGGAGATGAAAGATAGAGAGGAGAGAGGGACGAGAGATAAACACATCACACTAGGCAGCACACGCGCGCAGAAATTAGGCGTCTTTTCTTTCCTCTAATCACTACCACCACCACCACTCAGTCATAGTTCAGTCTTGTCTTTCGTGGTGTGTGACATTGCTTTTACAGCCGCTTGTTCAGCAAATCAGTGGGTTGCTGAAAAACACATGGGCTGATTGTATCTCAGTATCTTTGAACTCGAGCCACATAATAATCCAGCCAAACCTGATCGTTAAATGAGCGCCAAACATGTATTCTACGGGTAACGTATTTTTATAGCAAGAACGGGAGAAATGAATAAAAAAATATTAATCACGACGTGACTTCTGTTGACCTGTTATTAAAAAATCGTTCCCGGATCTTTTTTTTTGTTTTCATAATTTTTTTCTGTTAAGTATCTAACCTGTCGCAAAAGCAGATATCCTATAAACGCGCCGTGTGACAAGAGTCTATATAGACAGCTACAGCAGTGCGGCGCTTTTGTGCAGCCCCGCTCAATCGCAGCACCCCGGCGAACAACAAGATAATATGTAACTTACACAAAGAATGCACGAGAGAAGAAACGGCGAATGAAAAAAAAATGAAGATAAAATACACGCGAGTGTGCGTTTTTCATAGCGCCGATAAGAACGGCAAAGAATGTTCCTCTGTCAACCTTCACCGCCTGTCATCCCGAACGGCGTCACAATCTGTCGCACCGAGGCTTCCGGCGAGTTTCGGATCGGATTCTAGGTATCTCTTTCGCTGGGCCGAGGAAGCGGCGAAAACAGAATTACTCAGCTGTCAAATGATAAAAGAATGCTTTTTTATTCGTACGTGTGTTGGGCTGCTGCCAAGTGCTCGTTGCTTTAGAGTTTCAAAGCCCACGTGCGTGCGTGGGCGCGCGTGATTTCATGTGGATTCGTTTCTCTTAAAAAGATGTCACCTACGCCCTGCGATTGCGCGATGAAATCAATAGAAATGTTCTCCCGTATGGACGTGCAATATAAATATCTGTTGTGTAATCTTTTATTCCAGCTGGTTTCATCGCAGTTTTTTATGGTAATTTTTGTTTTTGTTGTATTTTTACGTCATCTACTGTTTCTTCTTTTTGTATGGTTTACATTTAAGTTCTGCAAATGTTCTCCCTTGAACTTCTCTTCGACACTTCTTATTCTGGTCGCAAAACTCCGCAACTCTTTGATCAATCAGGGGAGGTCCCACAAACCTGAACGAGCTTGCCCGCACCAAGGTACGAGGTCTCGCGCTTTGGTGTGTGCACCGGGGGTATAGGAGCCCCCGGGGGTACTGGGGGTAGAAGCGTGCGCTTCTACCCCCTGTAGGAGCGCAGCTCCGCGCTTCTACCGGGGGTGGCACAGCCAGCTTCGCGCGTTAGTTTTGGAAGCTGGAGCTTGGGCGTTATTGCGTGGTCTGTCAGTTTCTCAGCTTAACATGGTTAATATAAACGTCTCTCTCTTGTATGAAAGGAGTTAACAATTATTTTTTTTTGCAAGGACGCAAATGACAAACACGTAGCTGTAAACACTTGACTCCTACCATCATACAAATGAGTGACGCACTCCTATTCATTATGTGCGTGCTAGCACGTCTGTGCGTTCGTGCATGAGCGCACGTGTCTACGTAAGTGAGCAAACGTTGACATCACTGCAGCCACCACACTCCTAAACAGCAGGCACAGCACTACATGCGAGCTATTTAGATTGTCTTATCTTTGAGCCGCACTGCAAAGTTTATTGTTAGCGGCACGGTAAAGGTTATTGGTTAGTGAGCGCAACAAGTTGGTCTGCGCCACTTCGCTTGTTCTTTGCAAGGACGTAAACGACAACACGCAGCAGTAAGCACATAGCTTTAAACATTTGACTCCTACCATCCTACAATATGAGTGACGCACTCCTATTCAGCATGTGCGTGCTAGCACGTCTGTGTGTGTCTGTGCGTTCGTGCGTGTGTGCACGTGCCTACGTAAGTGAGCAAACGTTGATATCGATGCAGCCACCGCACTCCTAAGCAGCAGGCACAGCACTACATGCGAGCTATTTAGATTGTCTTATCTTTCAGCCACATTGCAAAGTTTATTGTTAGCTGCACGGTAAAGGTTATTGGTTGGTGAGCGCAAAAAGTTGGTCTGCGTCACTTCGCTTACTTGTGGACAGTGTGGTCCTTTCTGTACACGGAGGTAGCGGACCGTAATATGCAATATACTTATATTAGAAAGTATCTGCCAATTCATCGTTAAGGAACGAATTGGCCGACAGAATCAGCCGGCATTTTCCTTCTTCGTTCGGGTCGGTGTCTTAATGTTCTGTGTACTCTGTTGAGCCAACGTTACACTTTTGACTGAGTGAGTGAGTGAGTGAAATTGTGCGTGCACATGTCTCACAGGTAAACGCGAACGAAATATGGTGCAGTTTTGTTTGGCGAGGTGGTTGAGATCTGAGGGGTTCACAATAGCGCACACTTTGTAATCTCTCTAAGACGAGAGGCAGGCGTTGCATCAGTGATACGTCGGCTTCATTTTTCCAAAGTCCGTCGGATGCGGCTTTTTCGGCGTGCGAGTGCGACCACTGTTTGCCGATATTGATGCACGCATGCGCTCGTAGCGGTGCTCTCATGGCTTGCTCTTTAAATGAACTGTTTAAGTTTACCGCCCTACCTTCCTGTTCCCTTTTACGTCTTTACTCGTATCTCTCTTTCCCAAGCTCGCGTTATTACGTACGCCTTTGACGTACAAATCGGCTGTCTTCACTCAATATTTTTGCTATGGGCCTTCGTTGAGTGGTTTTGAGAAAGCGTTGGGCTGAGCCACTTACAAACGGAAATACGTTGGTGAGCATTAAACAGAAATGTACTGAAGAATATCCTACCCAGACTCTATTACGCAGAAAGACATATTTTCTTCGGTAGGCGAGAAAGATTAGCCGATGCCATTGTAAAGGCATCAGACCATCCTATTCATATTAAAAAAAGAAATAAAGCAGCGCCACATTTACCCCCTGGTATTCTCCGCGTGGGACTACATAATCGCACTCTCTTCCAGTTGCACGCACCCTAATGAGCAAACGCGCACGCTCGAACAACCGACCACTTATCATCAACGCTGACTGTATACGTGCCTGCCTAAACAACGGCCTCCCGTGTGTGTGTGTGTGTATATGCGATCCACCTAAACCCTCGCAGAACCCATACGCACATATAATATAGCAGCAGTCATTCCTCCCTTTTTTAGAACAAGGGATCCCTCTGCGGGCAGTATAATCTGAGAAGCTAGAAAGCGGGGCATGTCGGAGGTGGTGGAGAGAGGGGGGTAGCCCATTTCCTCGAGGAGCACAAGGGATCCCAGTATAAACGCGGCGCCAACCAGCAAAGCCAGCGAGCCCTTTCGCGCCCGACCGCGGCGATCTCGCGATGCGTTGCTTGTGTTTTTCTTTTTCCCGGTGCCGTAATTGTGTACACAAGCCGTGCGCATCCCGTAAATATAGCTGGGGCGCCTGTTCGTTTGCGGCGTGCCGGCCAAACTCAACAAGGAGAGCGGGAAGTGCTCGTAAAGATCAAGCGGCGTGTATATTCGCTCCTACAGGAAAGAAAGGCCAGCTTCGAGTGTGTGAGCGCGAGAGACAATATCTCGTCGCCCAGCTCGAACTATAGTTGGGCGAGCGTGCGTGGACGTGGGAAGGAAAGGGAGGAGTAACGAGGAAGGGAGGAAAGCGTCGAACAAACTCAGAAGCAAGAAGCTATTCATACTATACTCGTAAATAAGTAACAGCTATATAAACGAATTACTTTCCTGGAAGCTATGCGCGAGACCGGTTTTAAACAAGGCGATGCTTTAGGCTTGTTTCGCGGTGCGGAACGTGGTAACCGACTTAACGTTGTTGTATGCATGATTGGGACCGTTTTTTTTTTTAAATGTTAGCTCACTTATTTTTATAGTTATAAAAAGAAGAGAATAAGAGAAATGGAAAAGCTGTCTCGACATGAAATCCACTTCCATGGTAGCGAATCACGTTTGCCAAGTAAGTGCCACTGGCAGAAAGGGAACAAATATTTGAGTCGTTCCAGTTGGCAGCTGTAACGCAGCGATGATGTAGCTCCTGTACGTAGCCATTCGCTTCAGTGCGTGGAATGTCTTTGCTTTTTTGTTTTTGCATCGTGAAACCAGATACAGCTGTAAAAACGCATCATTGTGTGTATAATTATAGCATGCGTATGCGGGTCAAATGGCTGCAGCTGGTCTAAATTAGCCCAGAGTTCAAAAATAGGCGCGGTATTAAGCATATCGTGGTTCTTGGCAGCGAACAGTGAAGGTACACGGGACAAGAAAGACTTACAGGGCTTGACTAAATTAAAACCGGTGGCGCATAGTTTGCGCAAATTATCGGCAGACGTTACCAAACGAAAGAAAACTTTTCTTGTAGCTCGTATATGGGACATTTCCGAAAGATATCTGGTGCGCATGATTCCAACTACGTGTCGGTAGCCAAATAACAATGAGTAGTTATATTGCATTTAGGTATTACGTACGTTAGCACGTAAATACATACATACATACATACATACATACATACATACATACACACATACATACATACATACATACATACATACATACACACATACATACATACATACATACATACATACATACATACATACATACATACATACATACATACATACATACATACATACATACATACATACATACATACATACATACATACATACATACATACATACATACATACATGGATGTTTGGCAGGGACGTGATACGATAAAGTTTAAATTCATGCGTGCACCCCTTCTTGAGTCGCCCATTTGGCACTAATGAGCAAACCATAGCTGCTTTTATACTGAAACAGCTGCCGTATTTCATTAACACTGTACGGCACTCACCATAAGTTATAATTTTGTAATGAAACCTTTGGAGCGTGTAGCGAGCGTACGACGACTGAAATGGCGTTAATGAAGCAATTATTCGTAATGGAAGTTACTGAGGAGCGTTCACGTAAGCACCGCTGCTGTACTTGTCTGCAGTGCGGTGTTACTCCCAAAGCGTATCCTAGCACGACGAGAAGTTTTACGTCCCGATGTAAGGAGTAACTTATTATGTAAAAAGTTGTGAGCTGCCGCATTTAAGACAGCGACACAATTGAGCATACTGAAATGGCGCAGCTCCTTGCAGTTTAGAATATGTGAGGCGGGTAATTAGTCACTCGGAACTTTTGCGACATGAAAAAACACTGTAATGGAAGTAAATGTTTTCCCAGGGCGTTAAGTCTCGAGCAAAAGCGGCAAGTTTCGCTTCGCAGGATGAAACAACCAACCGCATGCACCGTCCGTTCGCTCGTACGTTCTGCTGTTTGATGGCCATAGTCTATGCTGGAATGAATAGACTCACTTTAGAATAGTGTCTATGTGGCATATTGAAGGCTGAGATAATACCCATCTGATCCACGCTTGATGGATTTGACGAATGGCTGTATCCATATAAGACATGCTTGCGAACATTCCCAGGAACATTCCCAAAAACGCTAACACGAAAATTCGCAAGTATGCAATAACAGCCCCTGACAGAGAAGACAAAGTTCGTCGATAGTTTGGAAATTCCTTTGGGGGGGAGGGGGAGGGAGTTAAGACATATTGAGTACGTCCGCAAAATGAACATCTGCTGACGCTGGTGTGTACGTTTTTCTACACCCTACGCTGCCGGAGAACATATACGCCAGGAGTCTCAAACGCGCGGCCAGCGAACCAATCGCGTGTGGCCAGCGGCCTGTCCCACATTTAAAAGCTTTTTAAATAAGTATGTTCGTGAGCTGCACAGACGTGACTGTTCTAAAGGATTGTTTTCGTGAGGCTCCTCATATAGAGTCGCCATGCGTTCAGAAATACCCGTGAAACAAGAACTATATGTCCCAATCGGCGCCGAGATTTCAGTCCCTTTGGCTACCGACACGTAGTTGGAATCATGCGCACCCTGCAGATATCCTTCGGAAGTGTCCCATACACGAGCTACAAGAAAAGTTTTCTTTCGTGTGGCAACGTCTGCTGATAATTTGCGCAAACTACGCGCCACCGGCTTTACTTTCGTCAAGCCCTGTCAGTCTTTGTTGTCCCGCGTACCTTCACTGTTCGCTGCTAAGAAGCCAAGTAAACAAGCTGAATTTTGTACCCACTTTATTCCTTGCACCGGCTCTCTCGGGACTATATTGCGTGACTGCGGCCTGCTGGCTCAGTTTGAGAACCTCGATACAGCCGTCTGCGCCACAGATAACGTTTAATCTACGAGAATCTGACCGCATCCGGAGGATGTGTCTCGGTGTAATCAAAGTATGTATTGTCATATGATGATGGACATGATGATAATGGTGCTGCCTCTGCGGCTGATGATGATGGTGCATAGCAGCGCCATGCTTTAAGCGCTTCACTGGAAGTCTTAATCGACGACCTGTGAACTATTTTACATTCGACACATGATAATTGCTACCTTGGCCTATTAATTGAGTTTCTTCTTGTTTTTGTATATCTCGACATAAGTTAACGATGCCATGAAGCCTCGGATGCACCAGCTCAACCGATCCGTGCCTATGTGTCCACAGTTAACACGTCTAGCTGTTAAATACACAAAACGGCAAGTGCTACGGCCGAATGGGGCCGCACCGGAACCGATTTGAGACGTCTGAAGAGCGCACTGAGAGATTAGATAGGCTATCCATGCTTGCGTTACAAAGAATTACTTCTTCGATTCCAGTGTTTTTTATTACGAGTGTTTTGGGTGATGCAGCGCCTTTAGAAGCGCCGGCTAGGTGTTTTCGTAGTTAACGGAATCGGTAGCAACCATAGTCACGGAGAAAAAAAAAACAAAATAAAATTCCACCATATGCAATCACGTAGATCAGTCAAAAAAACTCCTAAAAGATCTTTTACACACACACACACACACACACACACACACATATATATATATATATATATATATATATATATATATATATATATATATATATATATATATATATATATATATATATATATATATATATATATATATATATACTTGTAATCTGAATCTCCGCGAGCACTTCGAAACACTTTCAGTCGAACTTCGGACTACAACCATGTCTCTAGATTCTGAAGCAATAATTACGGAACAGAAAATAAAATAAATATTACATTTCACGCGGTAAATGGTACAGTATCCACTCTAGGGAACCGGTACGTACCGGATCAGGAGATGGAGACTGAAGTCCACTTATCGCTACACCCTCAACTTAGTTCTCGGTCGTTGCATCGATTCCGAGAGCCTTGGTCCTATCAGAAAAATAGCCTTTGTAGAGTTGGAGAACGCCAAGAAGACGTGCTTGAAGAGTATTTCTTGGACGACAGCTGCGGATAATGGGCTCATCTTCCCTGCAATGGCCCTGCATACTCCGCCCTTATCTTCTTGTAGTACAGGTCCCACGTAGTTGAGAACCTTCTTCTTTCTTTCTTTCTTTCTTTCTTCTTTCTTTCTTTCTTTCTTTCTTTCTTTCTTTCTTTCTTTCTTTCTTTCTTTCTTTCTTTCTTTCTTTCTTTCTTTCTTTCTTTCTTTCTTTCGCTTTATTTCTTTATTTCCTTTTTCTTTCTTTGTTTCTTACACTTTATTTATTATTAACACGAAAATGTTTTATGCCGGGGTCTACGACGGCTCCGCTGACGTACTCCGTCACGGAAGTGACGTTGAAAATTATATACTAAGAGATTGCAAAGAAAAACAAAACAGAAGGTTAGCATTCGTCGTGCGGAATCGAACCAGCAACCTCTCAATTCTCAGCGGGCGGCACTCATCACTACAACACGAAATGTACGTTTACTCCATACACCGTTTCGCAGTCCTCAGAGCTTCGAAACTTTGGCGTGTTTTCGTCACCAGTGGCGAGATTTTGTGACGGGCTCGCATTGGGCGCGCTCTAAAGGTCGTCGTTTCCACGAAGCGCCGCCTCTACTGAGCGTGGTCTTTCCTGCGCGCGCGTTTATGATCAGACTCGTCGTTCGCGAAGAAACGAAGGTCACTTCGCACGCTGCCGCGGCCGCGTTCATATAATGAGCACGCTGCCGACACACAGCGGAGGAAGAATTGTGACAGTTCGCGCTTGTCCCGTGTGTATGTGTGCGCTCGTTTCGAGTATCTTTCTGTTTGAACAGCACGCTTTGTGTCGAGCTTAGGCAGTTGTTAGTCCGCGCACGTCCTGCGCATGCTGATTTCGTGCGTGCTTTCTGCTTGAGGTGTGTGTGCAAGTTCCGACCTGCTTGCCATTGTTAACGTGACTTTACAATTTATTCCGTTGCTGAAACATTGTACAATAAGCACTCAACTACCTCTGTAAGTACACGTTTCACTTTCGTGGTTTACCAATTTCTATATAACGGGATCAGCCACGTTTTTTTTATAATTTCTTTTTTTTTGTACTCCTTTCTTTCGAGTTAAAGCATCAGCTGACAACACTAACACCTTAACCGAGACCTAGTGAAAGGTCTAAATTAAAATGTGCAAGTTATGTATGAAATGTCCTGTTTCATTTTCTCTCTCTCTTTTTTTTTTCAAGGTATGAAACGGGGAACAACTAAAGCAACATGGGAACGCTTCGTACTGTACATTTTGATGTTAAAAGAATCGAGAGCTCACTGTGAACTGCTGCATGTCTGCATATACGAATATTGCATAAATCACTTCGAAACAAGTGTGTACGCCAAGCACGTAATGTTTGGTTGTTATCCTGTTAATATACTGTTCACATTCGTTAAGTGCAGAGTATACGTTTTGTTATGACAGACCGACCCGCCGAAACAGCTACGCTGGACACACTCAGTACACCCACACAAGCGGCAGGAATGTAAATAATTTCTGTTTTTAATGAGGGTGAAATCGATCGCAGGATATATCAAATGTAAAGGCCTCTTAAATAGTTTGGATGCACTATAAGAGAAGACCGCTCGGAATGTAGCGCTCCCCAATGTGTGCATGTAGTTTAATTAAGGTAATTAGCAATGAATTTTTTTCGGGGTTCTTTTGATGGCGAAAAGCAGAGCTGGTCGGCGCGTGGTGATGTCTGTATCCAGGTATGTCAAAACGGGCGATGCTGTCGGTCCTTCATTGACGAGCAACTGCCAAAAGCAGGTCTCTTTGTTCGCGGCCGGTGGGAAGTTTCCCGTGGCGTCCATTTTTCAATAATTGTAGGTGGTCTCATCGGCCGTGGAACGCCGGTTGTTTGCGAGTATGTGTGCGTCTGTCCTTGTGTATGTGTGCGTGTGCTGATTATGGCGGCGCGTGTGAACAAAGCCATATTGTGTAAAGAATGGCATGACAGCCCTCGCCACATAGAAAACCGTCAGCTGCCTTAATAAAATTGTTTACTGCCACTGTAAAGCAAAGTGCGCCAGGCTAAATTACCTTTAGTCGAGCTATTTATATATAGCTTGTGTGAGATTCTCGTCAAAACACAATTCGTCTTTTTTTTTACGATCTGTCGTATGTATATCTGGGTGGTTACAGCCCTCTCCTGGCGCTGAACATTCACAGAAACTCCGAGGTGACCGTTTGGAAGACACAATGTCAAAACAAGCTAACCAAGCATGCGGTAACAGTGGTGTATTGAAATATCAGTTCATGGTAGACAGCTTCAGCTGTGTAGGTGAAAGACAACAGCCGAATAAACACGAGCGAGTGAAAGAAATGCAAATGAAATGCATAGATCTCTGGTTGGCTTCCCTGCAATTGCGAAGGAGAAAGGAGTTGTAAATGAATGAAAGAGGAGTAAAGGCTGTGACGAAAATACGAAGTCATTTTGGCAATGTCTAAATTACACACGAAAACATCATCAATGCAGGGACTCGTATATCAAGAGGCCAGGCGGCAAATGCTTGACCAGTCGCGCGTTCTGTTCAACGTTCGCGTTTGTTGGAAAGAAGGAAGGAAAATATGAGGGAAAGAACGGCAGGGAAGTTAACCAGCCTATAGGCAGCCGGTTTGCTACCCTGCGCATGGGAGGGGGATGGGATAGATTAAAGATAGAGAGGAGAGAGGGACGAGAGATAGACACAGCACATTAGGCAGCACATGCGCGCACACTCAGTCATAGTCCAGTCTTGTCTTTCGCGGTGTGTGACATTGCTGTTACAGTCGCTTGTTTAAGTCCGTGTCGAGTAGGAATTTCAACAGTGCTTTTGTCGCCTTCTGTTGCAATGGCTGGTTCCTTCCACCTATATAGTGAACGAACTCGCACAACTAGCTCCTGGAAGTTCATGTCTCTCGAACTGTCCATCGTCCACTTTCCGCCTCTCACTTCAGTCTCCACGCCTTTTATTCTGCCTGTACTGGGCGCCTGAAGTTACCATGTAGCATCTTCGAAACCTGAAGCTAAACTACAAAAAGGAAATGCTGATGCAGACGACGTCATCATTAATCTCTTGCCGGAACGTCATCGGACATCGGCTTTGAGCATTTCGTTCCGACCGAAGAAGCCGGCGGCGGCAGCGTTTGGGACTTCCTGCTTTCCTCATCCATGCATCTTCTGCGTCCGTGGGCGCGTGTGCTTTTGTGAGTCAACATTTGCGGTGCGGCGAGCTATAATACAACGCCACGGCTATAAACGTGTAGGCGACGGGACGGCGCCACGAGCACTGACCGCGCACCGCTTTGACCGATGACGTTATCGGGGCCACAGAAACGCGCAGCAAGACTCCTTCTTGACAAGGGTCAGCGAGGGTTATAAAGAAAAAAAAATGATAACGCGAGGCCAGCCGCGATCAGACTGCATTCTCCATGGGTGTCTATACATGCAACCCACTCAGCGGCGTAAATAGATTTGGCACAGTGATTGGAAAGGAATAAAAAGGATGGGATTCGGTCTCGACAAAAGGAATGAGTGAACATAAAAAAATATTGACCTATTGGGGGCGTACATAGCGGTGTGGCTTGGAAGTGCGTGGTGTGTACGTAGTGATGGTCAACTTCGGCCCCTGATAACCGATGGCTCTGCGAGCTCCTTCATGTGTCCATGCGTGTTTGTCTGACGCGTTGAATCGGGGACACCAATATGCCTATATGTGTGCAGAAGAAATGAGGCCAGCGAAATGAGGAAAACAAAAGGAGTAAAATAAAATTGTGATTGAGCAGTGATGTAAGAATGGGGGAAAAAAGCCAAGTGCACAAATCAAGCATTACATCTGTCGCCGTGATTCGATGCTTATATAGGTGCTTGGAAGCTGTGCTAGGCAAACTGCAGCCGTACTTGATATTTGAGAATGAAACAGGACTGCAGTTTTGACTGTATCAAATGAAGTAAGTCAGCAAATAAAGAATTTAATTGAATGAAGTAGATGTCTGATATAGGAACAAGTAAAAAATTGCGCAGCACACGACACTCAAAGATTGCAAGATTGCCGCTGGACGAATGTTTAAAGAGTGTTCACGGCGTTGTCAAAAACGTCGCCTCCTTTAAGCATGGTGATCTCGTACCTGCATAGAAAGACGGTGTTGTCAATTATTCGCCTATGTTTCGAAAGTTCTATATTTTGATTGATTGATATGTGGGGTTTAACTTCCCAAAACCACCATATCGTTATGAGAGACGCCGTAGTGGTGGGCTCCGGAAATTTCGACCACCCGGGGTTCTTTAACGTGCACCCAAATCTGAGCACACGGGCCTACAACATTTCCGCCTCCATCGGAAATGCAGCCGCCGCAGCCGAGATCGGATCCCGTGACCTGCTGGTCAGCAGCTGAGTATACCTTATAGCCACTAGACCACCGCGGCGGGGCAAAGCTCTACATTTTGGTTCATTCGGTGGGGAAGGGCTTAAGTTGTGATTACTGGAGAAATCAAGTGTTGAGCTCTCATTTTTTTTTATTTCCCACCAATGCTACAGATACGGTGACTAATTTGAAGTGACGAACTTGAACTTCGAATAGTTTTATGCGTCTTCGTTCCGAGAAAGACAGTAAAACTTGATCACTACTTTTTTTTCAATAAACGTTAGTTTCTATGTCATAAGCAAGCCACAAGGCCAGAATATAGACGCTGGTAAAACTATATACTTAGTAGAGTGGTGCATTGTAAACGATGCAGAATCGCTAGTGGTTTTGTTTTCGAATCTTTTCAAAAGAACCAATGCAGACCCGGCATTGTTTTTTCATTAATGAGGTCCACCAACACAAGTTCAATTAACGTTCACATTTTACGGTCAGTCGAAACACAATGTATCAGTTTTTGTATATACCAGTTTCGTATACAATATGACCCGTCACCTTTCCTGGGCACGCCAGTTCCGAACTTTTGTGCTGCAGAATTCATTCTTCAGCATGACTGCGTGCAGCACATTCGTTTTTATGTGGCTATATGAACCCTATGGAACTGGACGATATGAGCTTCTGTGCTGTTGACCTACGTAAGCATTCTGTTTGCGCTTGGTCTTGCAGTGATGGGCAAGCTCCTTCGGCAGAGTTGGCGTGGACACTGCAAACACACTTCGGAGGGCCCGTTTGCGTCTCTAACCCAGTTTTTCTTGTTTCATTCTCTTTTTTTTATGCAGCCGTGTGCGTTGGGTGTTTGCTCAATCCACGTTTTTTACCTGCATCCGCCTCGCTTTTGTGCTGCGGCACGATCGTAAAGCAAGGCTGCCATAAACGATGCGACTATAACTGTATATACTCAAGCATTCCCTGACTTATGGTGGGGCGTCTTCATCGGAGAAGAGGACGCCCGCCTGTAACAACCACGCCCCGTACCAGTAGCGCGTCACAAGTTAATGACGTTTCCGCAAGCGCGCGCCGCATACGAGCGTTGGCCCATGGCAACGGGGGTACACAGTTACATGCTGAATAGTGATTACGCGCGTAATACTTTCTTTGTTATTCCGGTGTTAAAGCGGCTGCTGGTCAAGCGATGCTGAATCCACGCTGTTTTCGCAACTGGAATGAAAAAAACAAAAAACAAAGTGGCAGTAAGCGCAACTCTTATACAATCGTTTTTTTTTTTTCAGGTCGAGCAGGTTCCCGTACGTTCAGAAGGACCGGCGAAAGAAAGCTTCAATAATATGGTACGATGAAAAGGTCATTGCTGGCGTGATGTTTGCGCTGGAACGGCTTTAAAGCTTATCGCTAATGAGACATAGGCCAAAGGCCTTGTTACACTTGCGAAACAAAAAACAAGAAAATTAACTTATTGTATATATGGGTTTATTCACTCACTCACTTCACTAACTCACTCACTCACTTATTAGTACGTTCAATTACTTGATTATTCATTCATTCGCAAACAGTCGCTGATTATTCAGTTCATCCACTTATTTTTCTGGCTCAATCAATCAATGAATTAATCAATCAGTTGCGTATAACATGACACCGTCGTGCTGACCCGTAGTTTGCTCAGATTACGCGTATCCCCAATACGTGCACACTGCTTATATATCGTCCGCAACGTTTCCTTATACCCTCACACATTTCCTGCTGTTAGAAAACAGATCATCCCTGTTTTTTTTTATTATTTTCCCTTACTTTCTCTCTTGTTCGCTATATTCACTATTATTGATTGATTGATTTGTGGGGTTTAACGTCCCAAAACCACCATATGATTATGAGAGACGCCGTAGTGGAGGGCTCCGGAAATTTTGACCACCTGGGGTTCTTTAACGTGCACCAAAATCTGAGCACACGGGCCTCGACATTTCCGCCTCCATAGGAAATGCAGCCGCCGCAGCCGGGATTTGAACCCGCGACCTGCGGGTCAGCAGCCGAGTACCTTAGCTACTAGACCACCGCGGCGGGGCTATACACTATTATTACCCGTGCAGTATC
Organism: Rhipicephalus annulatus; assembly: GCA_013436015.1. NCBI lineage: Eukaryota > Metazoa > Arthropoda > Arachnida > Ixodida > Ixodidae > Rhipicephalus > Rhipicephalus annulatus. Next base: position 171,020 of record WOVY01003259.1, on the reverse strand, counting down.
TTAGTCACGGCAAAGCGGCCATAGAATATGGAGCCTTGTGATAGACAGCATTCGACTAGTACTTTCAGGCGGGCGAGAACTTCTGCATTAACGATGAGCTCGGGGAGAAGTTGTAGATACGAATCGCACGACTGCTGGAAATGAAACTAATAGGCATGCGTAACGTTTAAAGGTAGCAAAAGAGCGGTGCTGATCAGAGGGTGGTCGAGCATAGCCGAAGTACGAATTGCAGCTAAGAATAAACAGTAGAATTTCACGTATCCGCCACGAATAAGAGATAGCTAGACCATGTTCGCGTTACGCAAAGGTTACTTGCAGAGAACAATATAGCAGTGGGGTAATTGGAAACCCACGTGAGAGATGCCGCGTACTGGTGTAATGGCGATGGCGATGATGATTGATAGGAGTGGAGCACGGAAAGCCCGGAGATAACAAGAGAGAGGAACTGAATAGAAAGCGAGAAAGTATCCTGGCCAAGCGTGCCTCGGACCGGCTCCTTTACGTTGCTCTAAACAAGAAAGGAGGCAAAGTAACGAGGGCGAGAAGATTAGGCTACGTAATCATGCATTCAGCTATGCAGGCACTATACAGTTAAGTACTTGTTTAGCCGGTCGACTCACATATACCTGTCATGTGTAAGAGCAACAGGAACTTTATACGCACATAATTATATGAAAATGGAAGTATCGATGAATTGTTTACGTGGCGCAGCACGTAACAAATCATCATCATCAATTCACACATCACATCAGCAGACCACCTACTCACTGAGAGGGCCAACAAAGTCAAACAATGAATTGATTTTGATTAATCGATTTTACTTCCCTCAGTAAAAACTGAGGGATGACTTTTTGAGGACGTCACTAATGTTTAATGCCTACTTACGGTGAGAACGCAAATATCAGTAATTCCGCCATAACAGGTCTGTTTAATACAGGAAAGAATCAAGCTCGAAGTTTCATTTTTAAATTTCCGCGCATGACCTCATGAGTGTCAAATTGTATTTCTCGTACTGTCTCGTCGTTGACTCAATGAAATTTGCTGAAACTTCGTATGTTAAATGTATGGCCCCCTCGGAGGATCGTGTACTTTATATTGCCTGAATAATAACTACGTGGGATCTAGTAGATGTCGTCATAATGTATGACGTCACGGCGATAGGTGAGGAGGTTTCAAGGCTGTGTCCCCAGCGGCATTTTATTTTTGCACATTTTCTCGCTTTCCAAACGCCTTCTTGCGGCAATCGTGGCGATTCTGGAGGTGCGAAAGAGTAATTTAATAATATAAGGAAAGTAGGTCTTTTCTTTAGTAGCCCTTTATTGTCTTTACGTTTTGACGCGGGGACTTCACATCGCCAGGCATTTCCTTTGTTTGACGCACTGTTGATCACGACGCAACCCACTTGCTTTTTTACGAAGCGGCCGCAGATGTCCTTCCGGCCGTTGTCGTACCTCTTGCCCGCATGATGGACAGTGATGGGCGAAAGTATCTCTTGTGCTAACGTCCCTTCTGGGTGCCGCGCCGCCTGTAATGGAGATACGCCTCGAGTGAGGAAAAAACACGGCCAATCTCGCTTATCGGCGTTGACGTGCTGGACCTTTGCCAGTTGCTGTGGTTCTCGGCTTCTCGTCGTCAGGTGTGCCCATGCTTGACATTGATTACTCTCGCGAGCAAACAACATGCCGGCGTGGGACAAGCCTGCTGAAGTGGTCACGTAAACACTTATGCGCACATAGCTTGAGGCAATAGCAAATCGACACCGCTTCGGAGCTAATTATAGGATCGTCTCCGAGTGATAACCGACCCACTGCTTATGAGGAACCACAATTCAGTGCCCATTATTTTTCTATCGTACGCATGTGTGACAAGCGTGTTGCAGAACATATTATACATACTTGCATGTGCACAGGTTACGAGGCTTCGTAAGTTTGCCCTTGCTACCAGCATGATCAAGACGTGTACGGCCAAAACAGTCAGCCAAAAGTTCCAACAGGACCTCAAGATCCGGTATATATAGTAACGATATCTTAACAGTTTAAGAGTCAAGGGCGGCAAATGAGTGGTCACAAGCGGCGATGCGAGTCACTGAATTCATTTAACTTCTTCGTTCTGTCAGGTGATCAAAAGTGGATGAACTGAGTTCGGCTGGGGTTGGCGAGAACTGGAGGCATTTCGCGAAGCGGCTTTTCGATGTTTATGTACGTGCATGCGCACGCACACACGTATACTTGTGTGCGATGCACGTACGTGTATACATGCATTATCAGCCGTGCATATTTTGAGCCACCATTTCTCCCCGACCTTCCCTAGTGAATGGGCAGTGATCAAGACAAGTCTCTGGGCAAAAACGCTGCCTGCGGCTTTGGGCTTCTTTCGTTTGGCCAAGTTTCTGCTTACTATAGATGGAGCGAGATATGAGACCTAGAAGTCCACAAAGGAAGACATGACACCCAAAAGTCCCTAATGGAAGACTTCGAGTGATAATTACAATGCACATATTCTTCTTGATCACCGCAACACATCAAATCGACCAGAAGCTGTGAGGAGTCGCACGAAAGCGTTCCAATCTAGTGGCGTGCAAACGTTGCCTGGACAATGTCGGTTCATTCAGAAACCAAACTGTGAACGTCAATGCCCCGGGAAAAAAATAAAAATAAAATAAAACAAGAACGGTGCTCTATCGATCAACACCGGCTCATGGAGAGGGAAACAAACGTTTGCAAAATAAAGAAACGTATAGATGGATAGGGGCCACTGGTGGCGGGACGTGAGGGAACACAGTAATACACTCTTCGGTTAACACCAAATACCTTCAGCAAAACAGTCGTAAGGGAGAAACACTTCTCTTCCGCCACGAGTTCTATTTTGTTCGATACTCACACCTGCGGCATAACAGCCCCCTCCCGACTCCTTGCCCACCCCAACCCCTTCCTTGCAACTCTCCCTCCCCGACCTTAACAGCCCACCGACGGGAAATATATTTCGTATTGCAGGGGAAAACGGACGTACAAACAGAGGAGGGGGGATATAGAAATAAAATTATACAAGGAAATAAATGAAAGGCAAGCGTAAAAACCAACGACAGCGAGAATCCTCTATCTCAGCTATCTCTCCATCCTTCTTTTTGTGTGATTGCATGTATGTGCTGAGAGTGAGCGAGTTCCAGGTCGTTTTTTAGTTTTTTTTCCTTCGTCACCCTGCGTGTTTCCGTGTCTCTGTCGTTGGCCGCTTGTTTTTCACCCGTGCTTTTATTTTACCGTCTCCAGAAGAGGGCGTACGCAGATAGGGACTACTGCTACGATCCCACTGTCGCGAAGTCCGCCATGCGTGCGACAACTCTGCAGTGAGGGTAGCTGGCATATACCCTACACTATCTCTTTATTTACCGGACAAGACATCCCTCTCCCCATCATCCTCAAGAACGACCACACGTCCTATCTGCCGCTGCTACAGATAGCGCGGCCCCCTCGGTCTCAATCGGCAGGTCCTTGGCCGTCTTGGTCGCTGCGTACACACACTCTCGTGTTTTCGTTGCGATGCGGGCCCCCGCTGTCAATCGGGCTTTGCCAGTGCGCAGGCCAAAGGAGAAGACGGCGCCCGAGAGTGTAGCTTTCGGAGAGGCAGCCCAAGTTTCTTGAACGTGTCTGTCGTATCTCTTTTCGGCATCGAACAAGTGCGGGTGTAAGAAGAAGACCAGAGGCATTAATAAAAAGTTTCTCCGTAAGCTCGGGCATCTCCGGGTGGAGCTGACCAAATCTACGGTGTGCCGCTGGTTTGTTTGCCGCTTTTTTCCCCCCGTATCTATATAACGTCTTCCACAGGCAGTTGAAGAAGAGGGAGATGAAAAGGAGATGAAGGTCAAAGAGGCCGGGAAAGAGACACGTCATCAGATCACCATCGCAACAACACGAGTGTGGGAGAGACCACGTTTAAGGTGGTACAGAGGGGACGTTCAGTGAGTGCCACGACCCAACAACTCCTGCATCTATTCTGCGTGAACGCCACACCATTACCACGAAACACAAAAACTGCAATAGTCAGTGTAATTGGAATCATATTCATCATGAACGACGATATAAGCCTGGCATAGCTGGAGCAGGCGGTTGTGTGATTCGTGTTCCAGATTCCTGCAACTCGCCACATGTGCTTCATTACTCTCGATAAGAGTCTGCGTTAATCGAAGCGCAACTACCACCGCACAAGTAACCCTCCCCATATTTACACGTTGCTGGTGTATGTAGTGGAAATGGCAGCATGTTTCGCATACTGTCCCGTTTTCACAAGGCCAAGCCTCATATGCACGAAAATTCACGCAATGGCAATGAGCGATGCGATAAGCGAAGAACGTTGTCGTTGCGCGACGGATTGCTTGGTCGATCACTCGTTTCTGCAAATGTAACAGATGCTCGTCGCCCGGAAGTAGTATGACCGACTAGCCAATGGCAACAGGCTGGAACGGGATGTACGCGAGTGACGTACTTCCGCCACTGCGCTCGAAAAGGCAAATATCCGAACGTTCACGTGTGTCAGGAAAAAAAAAGAGCAATACTTGAAGAAACATTTATGTAGCCTCGTAAAACAAAGTAACACTGCTTTACATTATACACCCCTGGCGTCGCGCCACTGTCAGTACACATGCGGTAGCCTTTCTCAAGCCAGCAACAATAGGAACTTTCTGCCGAGGGCGTCTCAGATAGCTATAGCGCTCATTTGAAGCTTATGATGTATGCAGCAGCGTAGTACACGCTACTATCTTCCAGTCAAAGTCGCTCACCGATCAGTCGTGTAGATTGCGTACGCTAATTGTCCGTTTGAGCGTCCAATACTAAATACACTTATCTACGAAACAGGTTTGAGAAACCCGGATCACCATTAGTTGCCTCGCACGGATGTAGTAACTACGACAGCAGGGGGTTGAGGTCGAAGTAGGGCCGGCTTTGAGGGAGGAGGGGCTGGCGAACGCTTTTAACCTGTCCGCGGTTCACCAGTCCTCTCTCGGGAGCGGCTGGGCGCAATTTGTTCTCGGACATTTAAATCGAGGAGGTTACGGGACAGTACTGGCATAGACTACGAAAGATATAAAAAAAGATGACGTGAAAAAAAGAGAGAGAGGATGTGGGAGGCAACGCGTTCCTGTGAGAGTTCAGGAGGCTGAGAGATATGGCGAAGATTCGGCCGATAGATAGGCAAGGAAAGCTTCGACTCATTGTGGCTTTCTGTTTGGAAGTCAAATGCCTGTCGATTTGAAGAAACGAATCGGTTTGTCGAGACGTGACTGCTTGTCGTCTTCCCATGCCTCGTGTTCCTTGCTGGCTCACGGCCGCAGGGTGGGAGTTGTAGGTCGTTGGAAATTCGGGTCTGAATGTGAAGGCGAGCGCGTGATAAGACACCGGGGGTGTAGCCAGAAATTTCTTGCGGGGGTGGTGGTGCATTCAACCATACCACATCTATGTTTTATGTTCGTGCGTGCGTATGCGATTAACTTTAAAAATTCTCGGCAAGGCTTTCAAAACTCTCAACACCTACCACTGGATCTACGCCAGTGTAGTGCCATAAACGCGAAGTTTGAAGCAGTGATTTCACAGGAGACAAAAATTAACAGCAAGGTATATTGGTGGGGAAATTCCGTAGAGAAATGTGTTTGGTAACTCTTGAGGTCCGCGATAAATGCGGAAAGCACACTCACAAGGTGAGCTCTTCCGACATCCCGAACGAGACAACGCTACAGTGAGGCTCAGGCATGAAGCCGAGTTCGATGATAAGATGCGCATAGACGTTCCACATTGTTGAACATCCCGGCACTCTTGCGCAGCGGTACTTTGGAAGTGACTGATAAGAGCTGCAGGTCCATATCAGTCGGTCCCTATAGCCGCGTCTGCAGCCAGACAGTTGATATTCAGTCTGATGATGCGTATACTTGGTGTTTGCAAGAAGCTGGACGATACTCGGGGACTTGTTTGGGAGGAAGCAGTGTCTTTTCAGCCAGCGCTTTAGAAATCGTCGGCGAAAGCGTACACTCTCATCAGACAAACACTGAAGTACTTTTACGTTCTCATTTGTTTGCATTACCTTCACTCCCCCCCCCCCCCCCCCCCAGTTTCTGAGGCTTTCTACACTTCACTTTTTGTTGCACTACATCAGGCGTCGTCCTGCCTGCAACCAGGCGACAATGTCATGTCATCAGACGACGTCACCACGTGCACAGAGTTTCCCAAAATTAACTAGAGGGCACTCTGGCGCTGCGATCGTTCAGCGACCATGGGAATGATGGGTGGTACACACATTTGCCTAGTCTTCGTACTTGCGGGTGGCGAATCGTACTTGCGGCTTCGTTTATTGCTGGTTACGGTTTTGTTTTGAAAGAAAGAACGAACCCTTTTGAACTCAGTGACTTGATTCGAAATGGTAAGCTTAAAAGAATAAGGTTGTGATGCGCAAACGGTGAACATTTGCTAATTTATGTTTTCGTGAAAAAACAGCTCCGAGGCACACGAACACACACGGAGCCAGAAGCAGGGCAGAAGTACGAACATTAGATAAATGTGTGTACTACCCATCATTTCCATGCTCGCTGAAGCGTCGTGTGTTGCAGCTACCATAGACACTAGCGCCAGAGTTCCCTCAAGTGTATACTAAGAAACTCTATGACTACGTGAAGTTATTATTTACATATCGTAGAATTTTGTTATATACAAGTTTTTTTTCATCACTCGTGTTGATAGCGACCACGCCATATTTTCCTGTTCGTGACACACACCTGAGGCGTTCGCAATACAACACCGACAACAGGATGCACCACGGCCACGATGTATCATGAATTCACCCCCAGGAAGTACAGAGTCCGTAAAAAGTTCCCAGGCCACTATTCCATTTAATATTATGGAAGTGTAGGCTGGGAACTTTTAACGGGCCCAGTTTCTACAACAGATGATGTTGCAAAAGTTCCCTGCACCGCTTAGAAGTTGTCCTTGGTAAACATGTTTACTTTGCACATACCGACAAACCGTTTCTTCGCAACCTGCCATGTGGGAGTACTTGACTGCAGAACGCCATGGAAAGATGCAGAATCATTTTCCATCTTCGGCATGTGCAGCAACGTAATTAGAGTAATTCGCTGACCTATAAAGATAAGACAGGAGCCGCATTACGCTACGATTAGAAAGAGCACCATCTTTGCATTTCTGCACATGTGGCGGAAGCAGCAAAAGGTTTTGCGGAGGCAGACATATCTGAGGCCGTATAAGCAGCTTGTGCATCGGGGCACGCATACTTTCTAAAAACACGCCTCTGAAGGTGTGTGATAACCGCCACACGCTAGAAATCCGGATGGTTCTCGAGCTGCACGATAAGGATTGGGCAATCTGCTATCACCCGTCACGCTTTCGAAAGCAGCAGCGCGGAGTTCATTACCACGCTCTCTCTGATCTGGGTCTTTCGGACGAAGGGAGTTGCTAAACTTGCTCTAAGTGATAAACAAATGAAGGGGAAGGACGAAGACTTGAAGTGCAACAAAATTGGTTCAAGTAGCCCCTGCCCACCAGATTGACGAGGGCGTTCAAAGTTCTCATATAGCCGAGAGAGTACTTGACGGAAACACTCCAAACTGCGTTCTAAGTAGTTCGGCCGTGAGGCCCACTTCAGTTTAGTTAGCTCCCAAGTTGATCCCTGAATGCCTGACGTCCATTCTCGTTGCGCGAAAGATTAGCCGGTTGACACGCAGGCACAAGAAATGTCTCTCGCTAAGAGGACGCTCGAACAAAGACCGAATTTGTGGCTGATTCACAGGATATAGGACCGCCTAAATCGCAGGCCCCCAGATTACTCGCCCCGGGCAATCTGAACACATATATTCGTGACAGGAACCAAGGCTAAAACAGATGCAGGGGGTCGTTCCCACAAATACCGTGCGAAACGAATGATCCTACGAAATCTACTCTCGACAACAAGAGCGAGCTATCTTCGAGATTGTTTGTCACGCAGTCGGCTGGAGAAGAGCGGTGGTTTCTTCGTGACCCCCGTGAGATAAATGAACAATTGTTATACGGCGTCGACGGTTGTCACGAAGGCTTCCTGTACCCGAGAACTGCCATAACCGCGGCTGTCGTGTCGTCATCCCTGCGCTGCCGGGATAACGAGGAAATGGCGACAAACCGCGCGACTTGTTGGGGCAAAATGTGGCTCAGCCTCGCAAGTTAGTGCCTGTGAGAAAGGAAGTTCGCATCGACCGCGATAGGGCATAACGTGGAACGAACTTATCTCTCTCTCTTTTTCCTTCGTATGGTCTCCGTCGCGAAACAAACAGCCAAATGAAGTGGAGGAGAGAGATGTTTAGCAGGGCACGCTGGAAAGAAGGGTGTGTAGAAAAAGGAAAGCATCAACATCGGGTTGTGGTACAATGACAAAAAGAAAGAAAAAAAAGATTGAGAAGCGATGGGTAGGAGAAAAGGAGGGTTGTTGTGCGGCGAGATAGCGTACCGCGGGCCCGGTCGAAAATGGGAGGATGTCAAGGGCAGGGTTCAAGGGCAAAGCGGCGCTTATACGACGGAACGACTGGCTCGGCAACGCAACAGCGCTCCACAGCTGATGATGGCGGTCTGTCCGCCCGTGCATGGAGAGGCCAGGCACTGCGGGCGCAGATAGAAGGCAGCAGCAGCGGCGGTGGCAGTGCTTCGTGCATGGGGCCGTGGCTTGCTGGGGCTGCTGCTGCTTTGCAGCAAACGCTTCGGCGCGTCCGCCCCTCTCTCTCTTGTCCGGGAACTGGGATGATGGGCGGGAGGAGAGAGTGAAAACCGTGCACAACGACGGCTGGGATCTACTGCCGCCTACTGCCGCGTTGGGACTCGTTTGAAGTCGTTTCCTCCTTGCATCGGTCCAGGAGAGCCCCTGTGCTTGATGTATGACGTGCTTATGCACTGCGGCGTGGGTAGTTTCGTGCAGTCGGCGTTGGCAGCGGTAGTGAAGACCTGCTAGTAACGGTGGCTTTAATGGTACGGCCGGACTTTGGAGGCCTCTGTATATCTGTGAGTAGCGAAAAAAATGGCGATTTCGCTAAAAGGATCGGATCTTGAAGCCTCTTCCAGTAGAAGAAGATATTCGAATGTACCCTGGGTCTACATCCGCTGGTGTAATAGCACGAACCTACTTGGGGTAAGCCCGGTAACATTGCACCGCTGCTTTTCCGGTTTTTTGGGGCAAACAAAGCAAAGGGCCTCGATGGGGCTGCACGCAACTTGCCTGGACGCCACGCAGCCGGGGTAGCAGGACGTCGTTTCTGCGTGTTCAGTCGGCTGAGGGGGACGAGCCGGGGACTGCAGCAGCAACGCTCGGCGTATTTCCTGCGCCACGCACCCCTGGCTTGCGAGACATGCTGCGCGTTGCGCCTCCCTTCAGCTGGAGAGGGAGGGCATGGGAAAACGGCGCGACGCTTCGTCCTCCGCGTTGTTGTGCCGTGGGGCTTTGTTTTGGTTCCGTCTGGCTGGTGTGGAAATTGGGAGCGGTTGGTAGGGAGGGATGCTCGTCCACTTCCACAGCTCCGAGCGGTGCCCACCGGGTGCTAACAAAGAGAATCACCCTCCCACGCCTCGTTGTGTGACGCCAGGGGCATATACGCAGGTATATAATATACACTGACCGGCTCATTCTTCCATTGCGTTCTGTGAGCTCGCAGGCATACGGTGGCCCGGATGCGCCAGGATAGCCAAGCAGTTGTTGCTGGGCGCACGTTGCGTGGTCTGACCACCAGCCGGACAGGCAGCCACCGTATAGGCGACGGTCTTTTAGGAACAAAACCATTTTTCTCCTCCTCTTTGACGCTTGGCTGCCTTCAGACTTTCATTTCCTCCCCTATTACCCATTATTCTCGCCATCATCCTTCCGAGCATCCTGCTGGCTGAGCAAAATACATTTCTCTGCTTCTGCATTCACGACATCAACCTTTGTTCCCTACACAGTGATTCTGAGGAACCTTTCGAGAGACTTCCTGTCCTGGTTGTAGTGTATACCACTCATTTAGTTGCAACCGAACGATGGTTGTGCTGCAAAGCTAGCGGTCTGCTCTCTGGCCCCCAGTGTGCCCCACCTTTTGGACAAGTGTGACAAACAACAGCATTTGCAACTCACCCAAAAATTAAAAAAAGACACCTTGGGCTGCTCACATCGGCCCACGTTTGGAGCCCGGCATTACATGGGGTATATAAGTGAGAAGTAAACCATTCTTGGAATAATATCAGAAGTCCTTGGCTGCCATTATCATCACAAATGCGCGTTTATGTAACCCTGTACACCCAACAATTACTAGACAGGCCCGAATGCGTAAAAATACAAGGCTGGCTTGCCCCCTTCCTTCTTGCTTATTTACATTGCTCAAGTGTGGATGCCCCTACCCCCCTCCTGTTCTCTCCATTCTCACGCCTGTGAATGCGCATGCGAATGGACATGGGCAGAGAATCATAAGACGTTGGTACGAACGAGTGAGAGAACGTGGAAGGGCAGGAGGCAGCCACAAAGTGTATTTGATTGTGTTGTGTTTACTGTCCCGAACTAACACACATGCTAATAGAAGGGTCCCTTTTTCTGGAGAGCCCTGCTCTTCTCTTTGATCTGTTTGGGTTCCAAAAGTGCATAGAATTAGAGTCACAAGATACATTCACTTTTCTGCCCCATCGAAATCCGTGGACTCAGCAGCCGAGAACTGCTGTAACAAAAACCGTCCGCATGCTCATTTAAAATGTACATTTTTGGTAAAAAAACTGCACACTGAGAACAAAACTAAGAATAGCAGGCCATGCGTGAAACTGGAAAAAAAAGCGTCCTCGAATCATATCGTCCTCAGATATTTCTTCTTCTTTCTCAATAATAATTGTTGCGGTTTAAGGACTCAAAACCACGACATGATCATGAGGAAGCCGTATGGGAGTGCTCCGGAAATGTTGACTTCCTGGAGTTTTCGAACGTGAACCTGACTAAATCTAAGCGCATGGGTCAGAAACCTTTTCGCTGCCGATTCGAAGGTCGCGTGGTCGATCACGGCCATGAAGGCGAAATTCCAAAGATCCGATACTGCACGATGTTAGTGAACGTTAAACACATGACGGCGAAAATTTCTGAAGCGCTTCGCGATGGCATGTTCATAGCGTGGTTTCTACACGTGAAAACCCTAAATAATGTTTAATTCTTTAATTTTCACTTGTCTCAATATTTAAAGCAAAGATATATCTTTACCAGAACCCCTTTCCCCGCATGCGTAACTGCATATCCTCCCTAACTTGAAGCCACTTTAGTTGGCCAAGTCTTGCTAAAGTAACATTATCAAGATGCTGAAAGCACTTTTAGGGTGTGTTCATTAGACCTAGGCATAAGGTGCGTTGACGCGCTTTGTTCAACTCACGCATCGAGGCACACTCAATGGAGGCGTTACGATTACCTCAGACGTTCAGGCTATTTAGCAGACCTTCGAATGGGCCCCGCCGCGGTGGTTTAGTGGACGTACGCGGCTGCTGACCCGCAGGTCGCGGGATCGAATCCCGGCTGCGGCGGCTGCATTTCCGATGGAGGTGGAAATGCTGTAGGCCCCTGTGCTCAGATTTCGGTGCGCGTTAAAGAACCCCAGATGGTCGAAATTTCCGGAGCGCTCCACAACGGCGCCTCTCATAATCACATGGTGGTCTTGGGACGTTAAACCCCACACATCAATCAAATCAATCAACTGGCCGGATTGGTTAGGAATTATCATATAAACAGTGCAGCAACACAGGGACACAAGGGAGATGCAGCGCCCATTCGGTTGTCCCCATTTGTCCTTATACGTTGCGGCGTGATTTTTAAAACGATGACGTCCGTATTCACAAACGCTGCTCGACTGTAATTTCGTCCTTTTCTTGACATAGTTGAGCATTTTGGCGCTTCTCGATTGAGAATGGCACTGGGCTTCTCAAGAATAGCTGCAGATTATCGCTAATATTCAGTGACTTGCTCTGCCTATAGACGGCCTGATTTGGTCGAGGTTCACTGAAGCGTTCAGTGAACGGACGTTCTAGAATACGGTGGTCAGGCTATTTCAAGGTCGCAGTATAAAATAATTGCATTTTAGGTGGGCACTACTCGGCTTGCTTGTGCGGCGCGTTCGCCCAGATAAAGCAGCAGCGATGGGTACCCGCAGAACGTCCGGAGTCGGTAACGGATATACATTGGGGGCTTCCAGGCACGCGCACATAAAAAAGTGTCGCTATGGCAACCGGCTCTTGACTCGCCTTGTTAACGAACGCGGCTACATCATGCCAGCAACTGTAATCCTGGAACCGCATGACGCGTGCTTCGCGAAGGAAAAAGCTGCTGCCGTCATCATGCAACCGTCACCGGGCCGACGGCGAGTGCCGTTGCTATAGCACATCTGGGCGATCGCGTCACGCAAGTGTTCTCAGCTAAACACACGTGTGTTGGTCGAAGATGGAAGTTTAGTAGCGTTTCTGAGTGAAAGTTTAATCTCGACCCTGATTGTGGACTGCAGTGCGGGACAGCGAGTGCCAAAACTGCGGGCACGCTGTAGGCTCGATGACGGGGTGATTCTGGCGACGAAGCCTCGACCGAAACGAACCAAGCCGCACGAATGCGGGAGGAATAGTCTGATTTTTATCTCGGCCACTAGATCAGTCGGCTTCCACCGTGCACTGGGTACGCTTGCTGGCGCGCAAGAATTTCGCAGATTCCAGTCCGTGCCCCCAACTTCTTGTCACTCGAGTGTCCGATTCGTGTGCCAGTGCTATGCGTTCGCCTTCCAGCAAGACAACGAGGAAGGGCTATCAGATTTGGAAAAGTGAAAAGTTCGTCGCGAAATGCGGGGCCTGGCTGCGGCTGCAACTTCGCAGGCAGTAAACGGAAGCGCCAACAGAGCGGCAGGAAGGAACAAGGGCTTCTTCTAGCAGAATCCAAGCAGTGCCACTTTCATGGGAGCACGCAGGAGGGGCGACCCGCAGCAATCATATCAAGGTAAGCTGCTGTGATCACGTGACGCTGAAGAGAAGAACGGGAGGGCGAGTAGGAGGGACGACATAAACGGCCGTAATTTAAGAAAGTCGGCCGGGATTGTGCCGCATCCTCGGATTGCGCAGCAGGCTCGCAAAACAGGCCCTCGCCATTGCCACCAGCAGTACAAGACGTGCATGCCTCCGACCCGGCTTCGCCTCCCTCTACCTCCGCTGCGAGGTTATAATTATAGTCCACTCATAGGGGGCTGTTGTTCTCTGTGCGTGCCTGCGTGCCCGGCTGTCGAAACCAGTGTATGCGGAGGGGCAGGAAGTTATGATTTGAAGGGCTTTTTCTTCGAAGCGAGCCCGTGTCAGCTGGAGTCCTTAAAAACGAGTGCGCGTCCGAAAAGTGGTAGAACACGACTTTTGGTCACGCGATTTCGTAATTGCCCAGCTTTTCTTTCCTTGTTAACTTGGCAGACCATACCCATACCTTTTTCTTTCGGTTCAATGCAGTCCATGGTGCATTATAAGCCTCTACGTGAGCGATTGCGAAAGCGAAAGCAGCTGCATTTCAGTAACGGAGCATATTGCAGTGACTGGCAGCTGAATCAATGTTATTCACGTTCAGGTAAAGAGTAGCAAATGTAAAGGACACATATTGACTGATACCGTGATGATAGGCGCTGCACAGCATGCAGTGAAAAGCATAGGCGTGGACAATGTTTCTATAGTAGGGTGGGGTCGGACCTAAAGTGTCACTACAGCACCGCCACCCCTCCTTATAGATGGCTTGCAGTGACATCACTCACAGTTACGTTGGAGCACGTACATGTTGGGACGCAAACCCTGTGATGTCACATTAGTGTTATCAGTACATCACATTCTGGTTGTCGATGGGAATTAGCGAAAAACAACAACAACACGGACATAACGAAAAAGCACGGACAGACACAGACTAACAACTGAAGTTTATTTTCACCTGTTATCATAACCTGTACTTCCTTCATCCTTGTTTGAATCATATGTGGGATTTAACGTCCCAAAACCACCATTTCATCGTGAGAGACGCCGTAGTGGAGGTCTCCGGAAATTTCGACCACCTGGGGTTCTATAACGTGCAACCAAATCTGAGCACACGGGTCTACAACATTTCCGCCTCCATCGAAAATGTAGCCGCCACAGCCGGGATTTGATCCCTCGACGTGCGGGTCAGCAGCCGAGTACCTTAGCCAGTAGACCACCGCGGCGGGGCGTTGCTTTATCCTTATATACGTGTTTTTCTGAAAATAAACCTCCGTTGTTAGTCTGCGCCTGTTCGTGCTCTTTCTTTTCGTCTGCGTCTGTTCATGCTCTTTCTCACAACAAATAAAGTTTCAGCGACGTCGTTATTTATTTATTTATTTTTATTTATTTAAATACTCTCAATGCCATTTGCGGCGTTACAGAGAGGAGTGGTTACAAGTTAGAGATGGCAGTCTTGAATGATGCATGATCAGGGTTGCTGGCGATGGAGGCAGGAAGGTGGTTCCATTCGGATGAAGTCTTCGGTACGTAGGAGTGGAAGTATATGTTGGTATGGCAGAGTGGCACATGGACTTTGAAGTTATGGTCGATGCGAGATGAAACGTAAGAAGGTGACGAGAACAATGTGCCCTTTATTTCAGGATTCATAAAAAAAATTTTGTGAAAGAGACAGAGTCGGGCCTGTTTCCTCCTGTTAGAAAGGGTAGGAAGGTCTAGAGAATTTTTAATTGATGAGATGCTAGCGGTACGGGAGTAATTAGCGACAATGAAGCGAGCTGAGCGATTTTGGATGGCTTCCAGTGCATTAACAAGTGAACAAGAATGAGGATCCCAGATTGATGAGGCGTATTCGAGTTTAGATCTGACTAGTGTTTTATAAAGAAGTAGTTTTAATGAAACAGGTGCTAATGAAAAGTTACGGCGCAAGAAGCCGAGAGTGCGGTTAGCATTGTTAATCACATAACTGACATGATTATTCCATGTTAAATTGTTATCTATGTGAACACCTAGATATTTGTAAGTATTGACAGACGACAACAGAAAATTAGAAATTGAATAAACAGGGCTAGTGCAGTCAGTACTTCCTCGAGAGATCCTCATTATTTTACACTTGTCAATATTTAGTTTCATTGACCAGAGTGAGCACCAAGATGTAATGTTGTCAAGATCAGATTGAAGTAGTGATGAATCATGAGAGTTAGTTATTATGCGGTAGATGACACAATCGTCGGCAAATAGCCTGATTGTTGATGTAATGCTAGATGGAAGGTCATTAATATAAATTAGAAAGAGTAAGGGTCCAAGGACAGAACCTTGCGGCACACCAGAGATTACTGAACAATTGCGTGAGTCATGATCGTTAGCTGTTACATGTTGGGTTCTGTTAGATAAGAAGCATTCGATCCATCGTAATGTGTTTGAGTCAATATTTAGCATGCTTAGTTTTAGTAGGAGTAAACGGTGAGAAACGGTGTCAAAAGCTTTTTGAAAATCAAGGAAAATGCAATCGATAATGGAGCCAGTGTCAGAAGCTGAGAATAAGTCGTTGGTGAAGAGAAGTAGTTGGGTTTCACATGAGTAGTGTTTCCTAAAACCATGCTGACTGTTATGAAAGAAGTTATTTTCTTCGAGAAATATAATTAAGTTAGAATAGATTATGTGTTCGAGAAGCTTACATGGAATACTAGTCAAAGTGATGGGCCTGTAGTTAGAAGGATTAGATGAGTCACCTGGTTTAGGCACAGGAACTACCTTCCCCGCCTTCCAGTCACTGGGCAATGAGGCATTTTGTAATGACTGTGAAAAGAGCTGTGAAAAAATGACTGAACAATAAGTGGCAGTTTGTTTGAGAAATTGGGGAGCGATTCCATCTATGCCAGGTGCCGAGGCTTTCATTTTTAGTATGAGGTGAAATAGCCCCAATTGATCAATGATGATTGGTTCCATTCGGGGATATCCAGGATCGGCTTGAATTGGTAAATGATTGGAGTTGTCAACGGAAAATGATTTTTTAAATACGTCTTGCAAAGCCTCGCAGCACCTGTCACTTGCAATCGCCAAACCAAGTTCGTCACAAAGATCAATGTTCTTATTTTTTGGACCATTTACTAGACACCAAAACTTACGAGGGTTAGACTGTAGAAGAGAGGGAAGGGTATCGCTGAAGAAACTATGTTTAGCAACTGCATAAGCTTTTTTGTATTCTAATGTTGCGTTGTGATAAGCCGCCCATCTTTCCGTGGTGTCAGATGATGAAGCGCTGCGGTAAAGTCGTTTTTTTTTATTACGTAGGCGAAGAAGTGCTGATGTGAACCACGGAGAGCGGAACGCCGTTCGAACAGTTCGTAAAGGAACATAACAATCTATAAGTGAATTAAACTTATTTTTGAACGATACCCAGTTCTCCTCTACAGTGTTATCAGCGGCACATGCAATGTATTTTTCAGTGAAACTTCCAACTCAGTACATATAGATGCATAATCAGCTTTCGCATAATCTTTTATAACTTTAGTTGCGTGCATAGGACGCTGTGGTTGCATTGCGCAGGTGAAGTGTACAATGCGATGATCACTAAGCCCGGGTAGGTAGTGAATCGATGAAATGACCGAAGGATTAGTTGTGAAAACCAAATCAAGTATATTTGAAGAAAATGCTGTGATGCGCGTGGGTTCATGGATTACTTGGGTTAAATTAAAATCATTGCATATGTTTAAAAAGCAATTACCTTCCGCTGAAAGACAGCTAGCCGTTCCATCCCCACTGCCCCAAGTAACTTCTGGGAAATTAAAATCGCCCATGACAAATATATGAGAATTTGGGTACCTGACAGAAACTGCGTGCAAACAGTCATGGAAGTTTTCGCAAAAGTCTGAGGGGCAGCGAGGCGGTCGGTAGCAAACGCACAAAATCACGTCCTGATACGCAAATCGAACGCACGCGCATACGATTTCAAGTGGCGAACTTATGGGAACAATATGAGAGGAAAATCTATCTGATATCGCGATAAGAACACCGCCCCCTGTTCTTGTTATTCGATCTGATCTGTAAAAATTGTAGGTGTTTTTGCAGTGTAAAACCTCAGTGTTGCGAATTTTACTTGACAACCAAGTTTCTGTTAACACTACTATGTCCGCAGAACAGTCATCAATTATAGAAGATAACTCGTCACGTTTACTTAGCACACTTCTAATATTTGTAAACAAGACTGAAATTGGTTCAAGTGTTGCGGCACGTTTAGTAGGTTGGGATTGCTAGGAAGAGGGAAGAACACTGCTAGGAATATTGGTACCTGAAGGGGAAAGTGAAGAAGTAAATTCACGGGTAAGTTCACAAACGCTGTCGGTTTGACTGCAGTAAACGAAGCATTTTTTGTTAATGAATAACTTGTTGTAACGCACTGCAAACTGTTGACCAGTCGACTTTCCGTACTCGTACAATTTTTTACGCGTGTTCCTAGTTTCTTTGCAAAAATCTTCACTTAAGCTGACACCGATACCTTTTAATTTGGCCTTATTTGCCATAATGCTTTCCTTAACCTTAAAATTAGAAAGCTTTACAATTACAGGACGGCACTTCTTATTTGCGTATGAACCAAGCCTATGCGCACGTGAAATGGCATCGGTCGGCAGTTGGAGACCTAGAGTGGACATAATCTCGCGAACCTTATCTTCGGACTGCGACCATGTTTCGGCTGCAGCATCAGGTATTCCGAAGAATAGAAGGTTTTCTCGCCGTGACCTATCCTCGAAATCATCTAGGCGTGAACGTAATTCAGCGTTCGCCCCACGAACAGTATCACTTATAGTTTGCTGCAGGTTACTTGGAGGCATTTTGTCGAAGGAATTTACACGAGCTTCTACAGCAAACCAATCTTGAGTTAATATCTGACACAGTTTGCTCCAAAATCGCCTGACTGGACTTCAATTCATCAAGAACTGTTTTTAATTCTTTATGGCGTGCGTCAACGTGCGCATTAATTGCCTTCACGACTTCAGCCAGCTCATCAGGAAGACTAGAAGAATTATTGGGACCTGGATTGGATTCGACGTCACCACTCAAAAGCAATAGTTTCACAACATGAACACATTCGCAAATACATAAAAAAAGTACACTTGGGCATGGTACAAGCAGCAGACACAGGTTGTTTGACTTTTTAGAGTGGCATGAGTGAAATTTACCAACCTGGAGTAGAAGAAAAAACGGGTTCTTAGTCGACTGCATAGCTGCTGCTCGACCATGCCCACTGAAGTCGCGCGGGGGATGACGGCTGCTTATAAACTTGTGGCTGGGTGATGACGATGCTGATGAGCATTCGGAGATTATCGGAGTGACAACAGGCAGGCTTGCTGTGCTATCAAACACGGGGCACTGCCAAGCATGATTCCAAGCCGAAGAAGAAGACTGCAGAAGCGTTGGCGGTCCGCCCTGAACAACTTGCACCCGTGACGCGAGGCACCACGAAGAGAACCTCGCCGTGTCGTTCCAGTTGGAAGCGCCCTTCGAAGGTAGGTGAAAGCCGTCCGTTAGAGCTTCTTTGCAGGGGGCGGAAGCCAGCATCGTCAGCAACTGGAGTAGAAGAAAAAACGGGTTCTTAGTCGACTGCATAGCTGCTGCTCGACCATGCCCACTGAAGTCGCGCGGGGGATGACGGCTGCTTATAAACTTGTGGCTGGGTGATGACGATGCTGATGAGCATTCGGAGATTATCGGAGTGACAACAGGCAGGCTTGCTGTGCTATCAAACACGGGGCACTGCCAAGCATGATTCCAAGCCGAAGAAGAAGACTGCAGAAGCGTTGGCGGTCCGCCCTGAACAACTTGCACCCGTGACGCGAGGCACCACGAAGAGAACCTCGCCGTGTCGTTCCAGTTGGAAGCGCCCTTCGAAGGTAGGTGAAAGCCGTCCGTTAGAGCTTCTTTGCAGGGGGCGGAAGCCAGCATCGTCAGCAACTGGAGTAGAAGAAAAAACGGGTTCTTAGTCGACTGCATAGCTGCTGCTCGACCATGCCCACTCAATGACACTGAAGCAGGTTATGACACTGAAGCAGGTTAACCACCACGTGGTTGTACTGGCGTGACGTCATTTGAGCCGCCATGTTGGAGCACTTTTGTGCGTTCATGACGTCGCGTGCAAGTGATCTATTGGTTGAGTCTTGAAGAAAAGAAGCGTCTCATTGTACGTTAATACGACAGTGAAACCATGACGTGTGCACTACGGCGTGGTCTTCGGCCTTGCGAAGCGTGAAGGAAGGCAGTATGCAGCTCTTGGAATAGAACAGGACAAGTCATGGGCCGCCATTATTGCCGGAAATCTGCATAGCCGTAAAGCGCTGCCCTCTGAACAATAAAGGGATATGTCTGGCTCATTGAAAGGCATGGAACACACTTGGCGGCCCCTTCAATGAGGGGGGGGGGGGGAGGAGAAGCGCCTCGCCCACTTTGCTCTCTTGTTCGCACGTCTATGACAATTTTCGTCTGCCATTATTATCTTCACTTTTCTGAAGCGACATGAAAAACGAGCTGTGTGCGTTTCGTTCTCAACAGGGTGAACTCTTGAGCACGACGTATGGCATGATAACAATGAATGCGGAAATGTGCTCTTTGCAAGATTAGGCACACTAGTCGGGTTATTGAGAAAAGAGCATGTGTTGCGTGTTAGATTACTGTCCAATTGTCAGGCCCCTGCAGAAACAGGGTAGACAAGCCATCGGCAAGATCGCTGGTGACCACTCACTTGCATCGTTTGTTCATATTCTCAGTTAGCGGTATAAACCGTGGTAGAAAGAGTTAGCCTGGTCAAATGTGCACACAGGTATACGTGAAATCAGACAACACAAACTGTTTCTGCAAAGAGTTCCCGCCAATTAGCTCAAATATCTGGATGTGGAACGGAAATAATTTGTTTCAATTGTTTATTTATTTCTGTAGAGTAATCACAGACGCCTTATTGTACATTAACGTTCTCCTCTCACTCCTTCCCCCAGTGCAGGGTAGCAAACCGGACGTGCGTCTGGTTGACGTCCCTGCCTTTCATTTCTTCCCTTCTTCCTCCTCCTCTCAAGCAGATAGTTCACCGTGGCTAGTACACACAGGGTATGTTTTTCGTGGATTGCGGAGCGACAGTGCAGAAACTGACGTCCTTGCCTCGGTAATGCGTTGTTTTCTCTCTCTCTCTCTCTCTCTCTGTGTGTGTGTTTGAGGAGGTGGGGGAGGGGATGGGCATCACGAATATTCACAGCTGTTCAGAGCACAGTGTGGTGGTGCTCAAGAAGCCCCAGTCTCGTTGTAAAGGTGCAAAGTTCGTAGGAGCAGGTGCTAGCCAATAGGGACGCTGCTGGGCCTATTATTAGTGAAGCCGCCCAGCCGACGATGGCAACCTCCTCGTCAGTTCCCAAGATAAATAGCAAAAAAAACGTCTGTTCTAGAAGAGAGACGCCATTGAAGATGGCGTCACCCCCTCCACCCCTCAGCGAGAAAGGGAAAACTACTACATCAGTGCTTCTTTACGTCACATCTTGCAGTGTTTCTTGAAAGGTTTCGACCTGTCTTACTTGGAACGAACCTACAGTTGCCGCCTGTATCACATGCACGTGCTCAAAAATGCGTGTTCAAACCACTGGGAACGTCGCTAATAAGAAAAAAAGAAGGGGGGGGGGGCGGATGAGGGAAGCCGGATGCAGGCGAAGTTTCGCGCCTCGATGTTGTGGGCGTTGCTTTCGATGGAAGCTGATAAAAAGGAAACCGAGAGGCTTTTGATTTTGTTAGTTATGCAGTGGCAGCGTAATTTATAATTCATGTCACACAGAGAAACCGTACGAGGTGCCAGTTTGCATGTAGTGAAACGAAGCCAGTATAAGGCCTCCGTCTGCGCTTGGTGGGGGCTAACTGGAAAAGCCCTACGAAAGAAAAATCAGTCTATTGAATAGACTGCTGTACTCCGTAGAAGGCTGCCTTCTTACTTTCACTTGAAATATGAATTTGAACAAACGAGTGAGCTGCTGTTTTTCATAATATTAGTTTGGTCCTTACTTGTTGGGCTTGCAGGGACGCACAAAGAATTGAACTCACGAACGTGGCGTGGCAAGACAAGCCAACAATGTTCTGTGTTCTAACTTAATGCGCCTAACTTTGAAGACCATTGAACCATTTCTGTAGGTACATGCTTCGAATGAAAGCAAGGAGCTTATTACCAATTCGATTGTCTTGCCCATCGTAGATATTATTGGCTAATATTATGCCACTGCATTCATTTAACGTATTGTATTGTTAGTTATAACCCAGATGCACATCTTTAAAAATAAAGTGCCCTTAGTAAGTATGTACGTTAACACAACGAATCTCAGTAGTTTTATTTCTCGCTGCAGATGTACAGCCACCAATAATAAAATAATTCATAACATTTCACGAAACTCAGTTTAATGGCGCTGAAGCAGTGACAAAGGCAAAGTTGGCTGGTAAGATCGCTGCGACAACTGAATGACTCGAGAGCAAGCTGCTTTAAGTATTCGTGTAGCGTAGCACCAAAAAACAATGCGATTGAACCTACACTTGCCCGTTATTGTCTGCTATTTCCACTCTTTACTATATTTAGCGAAGCGAAATTAGTTACTGAGCTTCAGCCGCTTTGTTTACCTCTTCAAAGAAAGTGCAATCCGTTCCAAAACCGTTCCTATGTTACGAGTATCCGGAATGTCTTTGTGTCCCTCTTTTCCGCCCTTTGACTGCGCACTGCAATCTACAGCGCGCTGCTAAAAGCCATTTCCTGACCTAACAATGCCGACTGCCGCACCCTATGCTTCTTACCCCCCAGGTGAAGCGATCATTTTTTTTTACGACCGTCATTTTATTTCGCGCACAGGCTTTCCGCTCTGCCAACAACCGTGCAGAATTAACAGCGCCAGGGACGGCGACTGCTACAAAGGAAGAGTCATAGGGCGCACCCAGATGCAGCTGGCCGGTGAGGAACGGGGGAGCATTTCGAAAGGGATCGCAACCCTCCGCCGTTGGCAGTGTATGCAGGGCAACCGAACACTGCACGTCACCAGAAGCCCTGCGGGCCGGGTAATACACAAAAGTGGGCCCTCGGTCTTCCCATATCCGACAGTCTCTGTTCGCGCTATATGATTTTTTTTTACTGCTGCTAGTAAATAAGCTACAAAAAAGCGAGTGCGTCACCCATGTAGGCAGGCAGGCCCGTCCTTGAACCCTCGTGCCGTGCAGCAGCCGTGCGAAGGGGAGAACCAGCAGCAACAGAAGCGGCGGAGCCT
This sequence comes from Rhipicephalus annulatus, assembly GCA_013436015.1. Classification (NCBI taxonomy): domain Eukaryota; kingdom Metazoa; phylum Arthropoda; class Arachnida; order Ixodida; family Ixodidae; genus Rhipicephalus; species Rhipicephalus annulatus. The sequence goes on along the minus strand of WOVY01003259.1, from coordinate 148,765 downwards.
AGCACGCTGCCGCTGGGTTGGTTTGTTGTGATGTGCCGGGTGCTGCAGTTCTGTGTGTCTGCTCGTTATTCTTGGGGGACTCGCCTGCACCGCGAAGCGTCCCCGTCGCTGCTGCTGGAAGAGCCAGAACAAGCTGCTTTCCAGAGCTAAAACTTCTCATTTCTCTCCGCCCCCCACCCTTAAAAAAACATCATTCTCTCTCTTTTTCTCATACACGTCAATTTTTCGGTCATGGTCCCACTTCCACTACAATCTTCTTCTTCGGACAAGCCCTGTTGCTAGGGCCCAAGCTATCGCCCATTAAAACACTCATGCGTTGTTCTTACGGTTATTGCTGCGTATGTTAATATCATTTATGTCACGTTAGTCTGTCTGTTCTTGTTTGTCTCTCTTATCATGAGCAGCTTCATACACCGCAGTTTCATCAGACAGCATCGCCATCTCAGATGTTGACCACAGAGATAGAGAGATCAGAAGCTGCGACGTAATGTCATTGAATGACGAATGCGGGAGCCATCAATGAAGGTGTAGTTGGTCTGCGATATCATTTGTGAGCAACTCGTCGCATATTTCTATGCAATTCATGAACCATCGGACGCATGGAGTGTCAGTATCACTGCCAACGATACCTCCAAGTCATGGCACACCACAAACGAGTTGAAACTTCGTAGCCAACCCCAAATATCATTGGCATATATATATTATGTCACCTACTTAGCGATGACTACACCCAATCTATCAAGATACCCCACTCGAATGGTATTAGGACGCCTTGCTGGGCTAGTTCATTCACTCTGCACAGGAAAAATGGCGCTAAATAGAAAAGGACACCACAAAGAAGAAACACAAGACAGATCGAGTGCAAACAGAAGATTGCGCTCAATGCGTCTAGCGTTTTCTCTGTGGTGTCCTTTTCTATTTAGCGCAATTTTTCCTGCATTGAAAGGTATCAGGCTCTTGGATTATAGATTGCTATTCTGTCGACATACATAAGGCCACGTACCGATTAAGTCACCTTGATTCGTTCAGTCTGATGAATTTGCGAAGAATGGGCACGCACTGATAACAGATACACGATGCAGAAGTTGTCTGTGCCTGTTGCACACACTCAGTAGCCCAAGCAGTCGACTGGGTCGAAGGTTTACCAGGCCAGCCATCTAACTGGCTCTGCTCCAGGGGGCCCGTGTTTGTTTTGTGCGATTAAGTTAGAGGGAACTAATTTTGAAAAGAAAGTTATAGCGGAGCTTTAAACTCGTGGTAGCAATCGTGAGGCTGGCACAAGCAGGATCAGAAACATATCTAGCTCGGTTGTGACCAACTGCTAACAAACCTTATTAAAACACTTGACTAGAAGCGTAACACACTGCTCGCGGACAGTCTTTCTATTGAGAGAATGTTACTAGGGCGTCTATTGAACATTGTTGACAGGTCGTTACTACGTCGTCAACAGACAGCCTATAAACACAATTTTCTTTGAAGTTGGTGGCCAACTTCAGCCAGAGGGTAAACAGGTAGTCGGTAAAGCAGTGTAAAAAAAGTTGGTAGAAACTTTTTTGATTATTGGTAAGTTCTAGTGACAATCGTCTCTTGACAGTCAACTTATTCTTACTAAACATTTTTGTGAGGGATATACCATACGAAGCGTGGTAAACACGGTCATTTGTGCTTGAATCGACACTAACACAGTTACCACAATATCTAAACAGGTGTGAATAGTTGACTGCGTGACGTCCGACACGAGGTGAAGTTGGGCAACGAGAAACGCGACAAGCCACTGATTTTCAGGTCAAAGTACATTAACGTTGCAGTCTCCAGTGCCTATCACCGGCACATTCTCTTGACACACCTCTCTGAAGCTGTACTGCAAGAAGTTCGGGACGTTAGTCCGTTGCGCGAAGTTCCTAGTGAGATGTACACTGTTGCTACGACGAAGCCGTGTGATGTCTTAACGGTGCAAGCGTCACTACAACTCATCTGTGGCAGTTGAGTTTGTCTGTCTAAAGTGGTAGTGGCGGTGTGCATTTCGATAAGAACCGTATTCACAGTCACGACAGAACCAACAACTTCCTGAATGGTCCTTGACTTGATGAGAACTTTCTTTTCTTTTTTTTTGTTGCTTCAGAGTGAAAGTGGAGCCAGGGACCTTTTCGAATGCCTCTTTCATCCAACTGTATGTGCTTCAGTGCAACCAACCCCTCCATTGATCAAGCCATCAGACACGGCAATTTTTAGGGAAATAATCTGTGGCGTGTCCGAACAATGTATGTACGTGGTTTGTTCAAGGGTGTTTTTTTTTAAAGACCACTGACAATCGGTGGTAAGTGGTGTACGTACATAGTTCGCAGCTAGTGAGATAGACAGTATGAGCGGCGTGTTCTAGTTGGTTATTGCAGCGCGCTGAGGAACGAGGGGTCGCTGGCTCGAACCCCCGGTGGATGGCTTGAATTCTCTCTTCTGATTCATTTTATTTGTGCATTTTATAAATATATACATACATATACACATCCGGGTCATGACGGTGACGACAAAAGTCAACTGAGAGTGTCCATATAATTTCTTTGGCAATAAAAATAGAAGAAATATTAAATGTTTAAAAAGCTACAATGCAATAAGTGACGCTGCAAGAACCACCGAATCAGAGATAGGGGAGGATGAATGAGATGATGAAATGGTTGTTCTATACTCGGAAAAAATTTTGTTGGGTGTTTAATTTCCTTCTGGCACTTTTCGAATCGTACTTGACGGTGTCTACATATCCCTGAAGTGATTCTAAGAGAGGAAAAAGAAGGGAAAAGTGAGCCCCGTAACTGTCTGCATCACGGTGCGACACCTCAACAGTAGCTCACAGGGGATGGGGGTGAGCAGGGATTAAAAGGGTAGGAATAAAGGTGTATAGAAAGAGAGATGCGCTAAGCCAGTGAGCAAAGATATATCGAGAGGATAGGAGAGACAGGAAAGATGGAAACACGGTCACAGGAGTCCGAGGACGGGGCACCACTGCGAGAGCTCTTGTCGGCGTCAGGAGATGGCGTAGAGCAAGCCCAGTCGGTCAGAGCTACGCTGTCGTCGGAGATCGGCGTCAGGAGATGACGTAGGGTGAGCCCAGTCGGCCAGAGCTACGCTGACGTCGGAGATCGCAAGGGCACAACCGGTCGGCAGCGAGCGACTCCCTATTCGCACATTCCTTGTGCTTTGTATACATCGCCCATGTCCCCCTCCCCTTTTCTCTCTCTTTGGCGCCAGGCCTTTATCGAAACTTGCGGTCAATGCCGTCAACGCCGGAAACAGCGAACGCTGTTCGCGGTGTCCTCGCGTGGTTGACTGCGGCTCCGGTGTAACCCCGGGGCAGGATGCGTGCCACATCTCCGGCGCGTGTGACTGAGTGATGCACGGAAGCGATCTTTCTTCGCTTCCGCCTCGTTCCAGGGCACAGCAGGGCAAGGCAAAGAGCAGGGCGTCGTTGTGATAGTGTATATCATCGCCTCAACTGCGTTGCTGCAGGGCACCTGATAAGCTCGTCCACATTGTGAAAGCCGTAGCACAAAACGTTTTGCCGTTTACATTTATGTATTTTGTGTGCAGGTTTCAGAGTAGGTTTTTTTGTGTGCAGGTTTCACGCTTGCTTTCTCTTGAGACTTCGTTTCAAGAGAAAGCAAGCGTGAGAGGACGATGCAGAAAGTTATGTGCGCAGTTGAGAATAAAACGTTTGTGGTGATAACGGGGCTGCAGCAAACTCGAGACCTGGTTAATTGGTGAAAACTTGGGAGGGGCATTTGCACTGCAATGAGCATAGCCAGGCTGATGATGGTGATGACGATGATGATGTTGTCGTCGATTAACAAGACCTTCCTCTTGGCTGTTGAAAGAAGGGAGGGGTGAGTTAGAGGTGCGGGGGGAAGGCCTGATTAACGAATGAGGCAGTAAGTTACATGAAATAGATATGAACATCTAAACATGGAGACATGGCTTTATTGGGAACCAATAGGCTTTTCTTCCTTCATTAAACATGGTGGTTTTTTAGGAGTAACAGAATTTGTCAGAATTGATACTCTGCAAGGATGCTTAGGTAAGATCATCACAAGCATAATGCGAAGGTCGCCGGTTTTGTCCTCACAGGTGACGAGTTGTTTTCTAGTCCACATGAATTCATTTTCCCGTTGTTTACACAGTGTTCTAACTGGCTTGCTTTGGAGAGCTGAGATTTACATTACCTTGGCGGCACAATAAGTTCCTCCACAAGAGTAAATAAATAAATAGTGTAAAAATAATAATGAACAAGTACATGGAAAAGACAAAGTGGATTCAAACTAGTAAAGAAAATAACAGACAACGAACAGTACTTTTGCAGGAGTTGACTTCGCAATAGAACGCTCGCGTGCATACATTTCTGTCTAAGCTCTAGCCACACAATGTGAACTAACACATAACTTCGTATAGAACACTAAATCGTTCTATCTAGAATTGTATCCTTTCCTGGCCAAGACGCATAAACAGTGTTTGTATTGTCTTTTCTCGTTTCGAAAGAAACGGTGCAGCCAAAGACCACTACGAAGGGAAAAAACGCATAAGGGAGACAAACGAAGCGCCGAATTTCAATAAAAAGCTTATTTTGCATGTGTGCAGGTGTACGGAGCCCCTCACTACATATGTTAGGACTATGTTGTGCAGTCTATGTCACTGGCGAGAATAAGGTAACAACAGACTTGTTGAAAGATGAACAGGTTGTGTAAGAAAAACTAACCACCTTGTATACATAGTGCCTCCCGACGATAAGAGTACCAGAATCTTGAAATAATGCAAACATCATCTTAATTCATAAGAAAGGGGACGTCAAGGTGCTGAAAAATTACAGACTGATCACCTTACTGTCTTTTGTGTACAAGCTGTATACAAAAATAATAGCTAATAGAATTAGAATGACATTAGAGTGCAATCAACCAAAGGATCAAGCAAGATTTCGTACAGGCTACTCAACAATAGACCATATTGATGCTACTAATCAGGTGATGAAGAAATGCGCAAAATACAACCTACCTCTATACATAGCCTTCATAGATTACGATATAACAAACTAGATTCGGTTGAGATATCAGCAGTCATGCAGGCGTTACGGAATCGGGGCATCAGCGAAGCCAATATAAAAATACTGGAAGAAATCTACAGTGGATCTACAGCCACCATATTCCTCCATAAAGAAAGCAACAGAATTACAATAAAGAGTGGTGTGAGGCCAGGGGAGACGCGATCTATCCAATGCTACTTGGCAAGTGTTTACAGGAGGTTTTCAGGACCCCGGATTGGGAAGATTCAGAATAAGAGTTAATGGAGAGTATCTCAGTCACCAGCTATTCGCTGATGACATTGCATTGATGAGTGATTCAGGGGACTAACTGCATCTCGTGATTAGTGAACCGTACACACGGAAAGCAGAGGATAGGTCTGAAAATTAATATGCATTAAACTGTATTAATATACAGTTATAAATTATTATACAGTAAACTGTATATGCATTAAACATATTAATGCATTAATATGCATTAAACAGTGCTTTGCGATAGGTGGCGAGACAGAGGAAGTTGTAAAGGAAAACGTCTACTTGAGAAAGGTACTAACCGCAGAGCCGAATCAAGAGAGCGAAGTAACTAGTAGAATAAAAATGGGGTGGATCACATTCGGCAAATTCTCAAATCGTGGATGGTAGTTAACCGCTATCTCTCTAGAGGAAGGTGTATAACAGCTCCATCTTACCGATACTTACCTACTGAGGAGAAGCGTGGAGATTTACAAAGAAAATTCAGCTTAAATTGACGATGCAGCGAACGATGGAAAGAAAATGATAGTTGTGGCATTAAGGGACAAGTAGAGAGCACAGTGGGTCAGGGTGAATGTGAAATAATCTTTATTTGGTCCTCGAGAATCCAACCAGATACGCCCGCAGGGGTCCGTGCCGTAGTTAGTCGCCGTGCCCACGCCGGTACCGGAAGGCCATGAAACACGCCGGGTTAAGGATATCTTTGTTGAAATCAAGAATAAATGCAGTACATGGGCCGGGCACATAGCGCGTAGGCAGGATAACCGCTGGTCATTAAGCGTAACTGACTGGATCCCCAGCGATGGAAAGCGCCCGAGGGGGAGACAGAAAGTTAGGTGGGCCGCTGAGATTAACAAGTTTGCAGCTGCGTATAACGTGGTAGCAGAAAGCGCAAGACCGGGTTGATCAGCGGAGCATGGCAGATGCGTTTGCCCTGGAGTGGATGTAGTCACACTGCTGCTGCTGATGGTGATGATAATGTACTGAAAAGGCCAAATGGAAACTCTTCTCTCTCTCATTTCCGTTTATCCATGTCTTGCGTCCTAAAATCACGGACCTGCACCGAAGAACACAGATGATGCCACTAGACACTGCACAGTGGCTTAGTGACTTGTTTCAATATCAAGTCAAGGCCGTCCACAAGACCTACAAATGTAGTATCTAGGCTTCGCTTCTTAGCTTACTTGTCCAAGAGAGTGGGCGCTCCACATCAGCCCTTGGCTTAGCTGCAGGACCTAGTTAACTTTTGCTGTGTTGTACCATTCCATACCGTACCATACCGTACCATACCGTACCATACCGTGCCATACCCTACAATACCATACCAAACCGTACTACGCTATACCATACCATACCGTACCATACCAACCAGTTCCCCTTTATATCTATCTAAAGGGTATTCCTTTCTTCATTTTAGCCTCTCTCTAAGCGGTGCACTTCCCCTCCGTTTCAACAGTCCGAATACCTCGTCGTGAAGGGCGATTCCTGCGCTCGTATCTGTTCGCCGGACTCCGTTTAGCGCTATCGCATCGCGTGTCTCGTTGTTTGCGGCGGCATACTCCGGCCACGCTATGTCCGGTCGTGCCCACCAGCACGTAGCACGAGCGTCGGGCAATCGTCCAGGAAAACACGCGAGCTCGCGCGCTCTTCTACACGAGGAGGCGAGCTTATACGTGCATAGGGAACTAACTGACCAGCTGAGGGGCATAGCGGCTCGCAAGTCTTGATCGCCAATAAGCTGCAATAAGGTGCTGCGTGCAATAAGGTGCTGCGTTATGCAGAAATTTTGCACGTTCTTTTCGGGTACCCTGTCTTTTGTACTTCTTACACAATGTATGCCATTAGTTACTTTTTATTACTTTTGTACTTGGGACTTAGCAGCAATTTCGTATTTATTGTCATGTACGTTTTATTATTTATAATGTACCTTTGAAGCTATTCGATCATTGATATTGTATAATGATTCATATTTATATCATGTGCTCCTCTGCTCCAGACATGTAAAAACTATTCATGTATTAGACTGGACCGCTAACTAGCCACACTGGCTAATGGTCCAAATATTTTGTTACCACTTTCGTATTCAATTGATCGAATAAACACTGATTGATTGAAGGTGCTGCGTTCAAGCTGTACTCGAGTCGGCTTGGCGATCTGGCAGTCATTTTCACTGCTCGCCCAGAAGGGGACAGTTCACTGCTCACTGAGAAGAATAGCTATGAGACGTGTAAAGCCATAATGATACGTTGGGCTTTACTTGGCCAAAACCATGGCACTGTACGCCGTAAGCGGGACCTCAGGAAATATCGACCATCTCGTTTTTTTCGAACGCGCAATGACATCGCACAGTACATAGGCCTCTACCGTTTCGCTTCCATCGAAAAGCGGCCACCGCAGCCGGTATCGAGCCCGGGACCTTTGGCTCAGCAGCCTATGGCACCCTAGGCACTGTTCCACTGAGGCACACAGATGCGAAACAACGAGGAAATGGAAAAAAAGGATAGTAAAATAAATAAAAGAACTCCGTCCTGTACAACAACATGTGAACTGCTTCCTTCCGCCATGGGCTCGCTAAAATGCAGCGTTATTCATGGCCACTACAGTGGATTGATGAGCATGGCTTTCTCTACTCTTAGCATGAGGCCGAATGTATCACACAGTGGCCTCACCCTCGTGGTGACTGGCGAAAATGCTCTAAATTGTGGTTATCTGGTATTACCACTGCATGTACGCATAGTTACTTAAGAAGTGCGTAAACGGGAGGGAAACTATAACAATACCATAGCGCATGTGTAGTGTTGTTTTAGGAGAATTTCATTTCCGGATATATCTTGCATAGCTTATGTGCACACAGAAAAATGGACAGTGATGATCAATGCATACGTACAATGCAAGCTGTTATATACAGCGAAAAGAACTTATTTGCGTATGCAGTGATGTACAATGCAACAATTGTGCAACAAAGACAGGACATTCCAGAACATCGAGATGATTAAACTCAAATAAAGAGTAAGCCTATATGAACAAACAAGGGGAGGACATTCACAGTGTAGCGTGATATTTTGCATTCACCTGTGAGGACAATTTGCTCTGGCGCTCAAGAACAATATTGCAGAAAAAAAAGACATGTTTCTAAAGAAGAAAATAAAAATACACACTGTAGTGTCACAGTGGTATAAGCTCTAGCCCACCTCCTCAATAGGGGATTTCTTTTCTGTATGCCATTTACGCGATATCTAAAAATAAAAAAAGCTCATATTTGTCAGTATACATATATAAAAAAGTGTATGGTTCCACATGTTCAAAACTATGATAAGATTGATGCACGCACACACTGAAGGAATGCAAATGTTTTGCTCCCGTGGTGTTCTCGAACGTGTGTTTTGCAACAGCGAAGCTTTTTAGCGAGTCATTCCTTGTGAATTGATCACAGAAAACTATCTTCTCAAAAGGTACACCCCTATGCCCTACTGTGTACATACCAGGAAATTATCTCCAAAAGTAAATGGCTGTGCACCACAGTAATTAGATTAATGTCACTACCCACCACTGGCCCACTAAAAATGTAGTAGACCACAGTTAGCCCAACAAATGGCTGAGAAGCGCGACGGCTGCGAGCAGAGATATACCGGGGAACGGGAAAGGCAACGGCGACTGCGACGAGACCCCGAAGCGATGGATGGCCTACGCCAACGACGGCGTGCCAGTAGATTTATTAGAGACACGAACGCTTGTTTTCAGCGCGAGTTCCGATCTCTGGTGTTTCGACATGTCTGCGACCGTCTTGTTTTTATTTTATTTTTTAAACATTTATTTACAAGTACCTCAGGAGCTCCAAGTAGAAGTACTTTGTGAGGGAGACTTTACAATACTTTTTTACCAAGAAACACGGAACAAACAAAATGAATTCAAAAGCCAAGTATACAAAAGCTAAGCATGAGCAATAACATGCACAAATAATATGGAATTTGTGTTAGACACACTTAAATAGGTTCTGCAATAAACAAACCACAATACGAAAGATATGTTCAGGATAGACACTCGTAAATCGTTAGTATTTTATTCTTAAATTCCACGTGATCGCGAATGCACACGTCATCAGGAAGATCATTCGAACGAGCAATGGTACACGTTAGCGCAGATGCATTAAAGGCTTGGGTGCGGCCGAAAAGACGAGAAAAACTATGCTGTTTGTGGAGCCTGTGAGACGTGCGATGGGGTTTCCATAGTGGCAAGGTATTCACATGTGTGCTGTAGACGACTTTATGAAATAAACACAATGATGGTTATCTTCCTGCGCAATGCCAGGGATGATAAGGACAATGAAGTATTTACTTCTGTTACACTGGAATAGTGATTGTAGTTATGCGCTATAAAACATGCAGCGCGGTTTTGCACAAATTATAGTAAGTCAATGATCAACAGGCTTGGTGAGGTGACCAGATGTATGGTGCATATCCAGTTGTGGGCGAACATATGTTTGATATGCTAGTTTACGTGTAATGGGCGGCGCCATATGAAGGTTGTATACGTTTCAGATATCCGAGTGCACGTGATGCTGTGGCAGTAATTTTTTCGATGTGCGTTGACTACGATAGAGTTGGAGTGAATTTAATGCCAAGGTGATTGTAACGGTCCGTTGCCAATATCGGTTTATTGTTAAGAGAATATGTGTAGATCGAGTTTGACTGCCTTCGGCTGAACGTCATTAGTTTGCATTTATCAGTGTTAACTGTCATCTGCCACTTCGAGCACCAGATTGTAATCAAGTCGAGATCCTGTTGCAGTGCCTGATGGTCTGCGGGACTCTTATAATTTTGTGGTATATGATGCATCATCGGCGAACAGTCGGATGTTTGTTTTGATATGAGATGGAAGGACATTGATGTAGATGAGGAATAATAATGGACCCAGGACGCTGCCCTGAGGAACTCCAGAAGTAACGTCAGATAGTGGAGATGAAGTATTACTAATCCATGTAAACTGATTACGTGACGACAGAAACTTTCGGAGCCATAATATAATCAGAGAATCAAGATTCAGAGAAGTCAGTTTAGTAATTAAACGACAATGTGCGACACAAGCAAATGTTTTGGAAAAATCGACATAAATGCAGTCTGTCTGTATGTTACCATCCATAATAAAGTGAAGATCATGAGTGAATTCTAGTAGCTGGGTTTCACAAGAAAGACCTTTCCTAAAGCCATGTTGTTGGGGAAAAAAGTAATGATTATCTTCTAAGCGAAGGGCAATGTTAGCTGCAATCATATGTTCAAGTATTTTACAAGGAATGCTCGTGAGGGATATGGGGGATAGTTATTTGCATCACTTTTATTTCCTGATTTGAAGATGGGTAACACCTTGCCGATTTTCCAATCATGCGGAAGTGCACCAGTGGACGATGACTGATTGAATGCGCGGTGAAGGATTAAACTGGCATAATGGTCATTTTAATGCTCGAACCTATCTGCACAGAGAATAAACGTAGAAAGAAGCTGGCGTCACCAGTAGCTAAAGCCAGGCAACAACATGTAAGCAACCTAGAAGCAACTAGATTTGTCTTCAGAACTCCCCAGATTACCCGTGTCAAGCATTGCGCGGAGGAGCGCAAGGTTCGCCAATTCCTCTCCTCTCCTCCCGTTTCTCTGCATTTCAAAACCACCCATATATGTACGGCCGCTGTGGCATCAGGCGTCGAATCTGCGTCCTCGAGCTCACTACATGAGGCGCTAGAGAGAGAGAGAGAGAGAGAGAGAGAGAGAGAGAGAGAGAGAGAATATTATTACAGAAAGGAGGGTGGTCAACCAGAATTGTAGAATGCGGTTTTCAACCCCGCACTAAGGGTAGAGGGAATGGAAAAAAAGAAGATGGGAACGAAAGTGAGAAAAAAAAACCACGTAGGCAGCTGCCAGAAGAGGTGTACTAATACATTTAAATCTGTAGTCTGTTAACGCGATGTGTTCAGTTCTTCGATTCGTTACTTTTGCATTATCAACTCCCGAGTGTACATGACATGCCGTAAACACATTGAGTTGATCATTTATCCTGCTTTGTAATGCCACTCTACATATATGTTCCGAACATGTGGCATTCATTATTTTTCTACTACACATTTCGTGTAATTAATAATAGGTTAAAAAAAGAGTGCCTGTGGGTCACAGTTTTTTTTTTCTTGCATTTCCAAAGAAACTATGACGCTGCACTTGCAGCTTGCTAAGATGAAGTGTTCGGGAGAGCTCGCCCCCTGCAATTCTCTAACGTTCTCGCAAGTATAACCCCGTGTTCTGAAAATTCACTTCATCGAGCGAGCAAAGCGCCACCGTTCGACTTAAAATGACTCAGCGGTACTCGGGAAATGATTCCGGCTAAAGTTCATATGCAACGAACACTTTTGACGAAGGGTGCATCTGCCATCGAAATTCTCTATTCAGGGTGGCACACCGAGTGAAGGGACGCCCTAAGGATACGGGGATAAGCCCACGATCGGTTCCGAAGCCTTCGAAGTTGCTGCGACCGCGCATCTAGCAGTACAACCTCGTGAGCAGTGCAGCATATATATTCACCATATCTGTGGGCTACTGAGAGAAGCCCTCGATACAAGACGCTCGCCAAGAGGCTTATCGAGCGACTTGTAATCAAAAGCATGCGATGCCTACGCAAGCGGGAGCGGGTGGTTCCGGCACCGGATGCATGACTCGCAATCCTCCAGTGACGTATCTGCAAAGGAGGGGGCCATTCGAAACGGCCTTGTTATGTGCGAGTGCAAACAGGCTGCGCAAGGGCGAGCGAGACCATGGCACGATCCGCAGGCTCTGCGGCGAGTCCTATAAAGCCGACACACGACCCAGCGCAGATAACGCCGAAGGCTGTTCCAGAGGCTAAGGGTGTCCCCGTCGTCGGCTTTCCTTTTCGCTTTCATGTGTTTGCTGGGCTGCGCGTGTTTAAGTTATGCAACTGTACCTTATCGCACATTCGAGAGTCCGGGGCTCCAAATTGGGCCGCCGCGTTGCACTGCGCGGGCCCGCAAAGTGAGGTCACCGCGTTAACTCTCATCGGAGACCTCTTACCCTGAAAGTACCGAGGTCCTTCCGTTCTCGCCGTTCTATCCCAGAAATTCAACAGATAATTTCTGGCATTGCTTTCTCTCTCAGTCGCCTTCCCCGTATCATATATGTTTGTGATTACGGCGCTCCTTCTCAAGAGCTCTCGTTCAGAGTTTTCGAGGGCAGTCAGGCTGCCTGTTTTTTATTTGCCACAAAGACTTGCCTTTAAGGCATAATATTTGCGAGTGTGTTTGTTAAATGTGCGCAGTTAGGCCGGTGTTGTGTATGAAGTGAAGTAGTGTCTTGTGGAATCTGTTGTCGTGTATCAAGCGGTCCTAACTGGCTGTGTCCCTGTAGCGAAGGCCGGCTTGAAGGAGGTGACGGGAGCGTTCTGGCTGCAACCCTTTACATGTCCATACAAGGGGGTACGCATCTGCTTGCATCGCTGGAGTGGGACAATACAGACACGTATCATCAACTCGTAAATGCGACCAGTTCCATGATGATACAACGGCCGGTGTAATGGCCACCCCTGTCCGAGGCCTCCTAAGCACAACTTCCTCCGCCCTAGTAAGGTGAGGGGGGAGAGAGCAGACACACGGTGGAATGAGTGCACGTGTATCCTGCCGGAGAACATTTTTACAAGTATGAAGTGAGTTAAGGGGCTAAGATGGAAGGGGAATGGCTCGAAGGTCCATGTCTGGAGGGCAGTGCGCCTGCTGCTCAGCAGCAATGTTGTGAGAGTTCACAGCATGGCCTTGAATCCAATGTAATTTTACGCAAGTAGCTGTACTATGGTTCAGCTCCTTAATAGCTCCTAAGGAATCAATGTATACGCCAATGAGCTTTTCTTTTCTTCTCTCTTGTCACCGCTGGGCCGTTGTCCCTGCATAACTTATTTACCTCTGTGCAACCTTTACTGTGTGGTATATAGCTGTTGGCATCATGAGTGCTGACGGCTCCTTTATTCCCGGTTATGTAAAAGTCACTCTTATATGTATGTCGTTATCGATATATTAGAGACCGTGATCGTCAGAACGACACAACACGCTTATGAACGAACCCACGCCTTTTACTAGCGTCAGAACACGCTCGTGCATCTTAACGAAAAGTTCAGCCGCAAACACTTTGCAGGTTTTTTCTGACGCAAGGGAGCCTTCACGCAAGCGCTTACATGGATGTTACGTGGACGTTACGGTAATGCCGTTCCGTTATTTCATCGTTATTTTCGTATACAACGAACGAACGCTTAATAATTTGGCCTGATACATGCCATAAAGATGAAAAGTAAGAAAAAAATTGATGATTGGAACCTTCACGCGCAATTGTTTTTGTAGCTGTGTGTCAGCTGACTACAATTTCAGATATTCGGCTTCGTTCGGCCATTATGGCGTGTCTCACAGCTTAGGTAAGGCCACTAGTTGTGTGTTTTCGTCGGGCGGCTGTTGCCCAGGGGCAGCATTTCATTAATTACTTTGGTTTTATTCCGATCGTTGTTGTTTTTTTTTGTCTCGACGCTACCACCGCTGAGTCAGTTCCAGCAGCGACAAAGGAACGTGGCTAAAAGAAATAAGATTACGAAAAATTGCTTGTAACTTTACTGATTTCTATGAAGCGAGAAATCACTGTTTTCTTCTTTGAGTAGGACCGACATCAAAAACGCAGAGCCCTCATGTGGCGTCACGTTATTAAATACAAACCTCAAGACAGTGTGATGAAGCGTGTGTTTCGGTGATATATTGATGCGTGAAATTACACGTGCTATGTAGGACGCATCGCTTGTATTTCAAATCTTAAATGCGTAATATGGAATAAAGAACAAAAGTGAGCATAGCAAAAAAAAAAAAGACTGAAGAGCTACAGAAGTGGCGTCGTCCCGGAGACCCGTTATTGGGCACAAATGCAGAATATTGGGTATTGTAGCAGTAGCGGTGATGACGTACCGTTTTCACTCAGGTATTACCTCTTCGTGTTGTCTGATAAGCGGGGTTACGTTGTAGAGCGTGAGAGCAGTACATGTCCTGAAAAAACAAAAACAAAATAGCTGCGTCGTGACAACGGTACGATACCGTCCTACTTATAGCATTGCCATGCGGCAGACCATGCCCGCTAAAGAGACCCTATTATCTCAAGAAGGGATCACTCTATGCAGTGCATCACTAGACCATCTTCATATACAAAATTTTACATTCCACACTTGGGTGCCGCCGTACTGAACGCCACGTCAAACCAGTGTTTCCTTATTTTTCTGTGTCATGTCGAAGTTCGCGGGTCCGACCCCAGTCATGGCGATTTTGTTTCGATGTACATAGGCGGAATGGTATGGGTCCGTGTACTGTGCGATGTAAACGCACGAACACATGATGGTAGAAATTTGTGGAGCCCTCCCATACATCGTCCCTCGTATAATTATATGGGGGCTTTGGGACGTAGGATTCCAGATGTTAATATTCTATCACGGCGTGAATTAACAAGGCCAGGAAATGTCCACCGCATCAACTTAGCCGTTCTCACGTGTATACGTCTAGCGTATCACTGTTGGTTAAGTTAGTAAAAATACAAAACGGCAAGGTTAACTGTTCAATAAGGCACCGAAACACATCCGTAATGATCGACTGAACGCTTCGTGAAAACAAAAACTTTCCAAGCCGATAGCACCGAAAGAAAAAAAGAATATAGAAAAGGAATGGCAATAAGCATCGAGACCGTCTGCATTACAGAGGTTCAACGACGTTACTGGAAACAATGGCTCTCCCTTAGTGAGTTTAAACGGCGAGTGTCCTTGTCTCCTGTCGCTATGGCCGCTCTCTGCGCCCATTCTGAAGCACAGTTGCGGACGCGCGCTGTGCGGTCAGGCAGCACCTCGGTTCAGGTTACGCCTGGTCCCCTTGGACACGGTGGTTGGACCACGTCGTTAGTGAATAGCCCCGACGACAGAATGACTGCTCTCAATCGTTGGTGCCGTGTTCCGTGACAATTTTCGTCTGCCGATTTGCCATTGAGAACAGAACACTTCCCCTCTCCTCCCTCACGCCTTTTTTTTTCTCTCTTTTACAGCCCTCATGTGACGTTCCATTGAAGCGCGTCAGGGGTGGTTTCGTGTTACGCTCTATTAAGGTTTTCTTTTACCGCAGCGCCGCTCCGCGATGAGTACACGCGTTGTAGGTAGCCTGAAACTTTTGAATAGCTTTGACATGTGGCTGGAGGTAATGTTCTTCTTTCTTTCATGCGTCAGTCGATACATTTGTCTTTGTCTTTATCACAAAAGAAAATTATCCTGGGTCAAATTTCGGGACTGAACTGCGTCCCAATGCCAAATCGTGAGCTACATGCCGTTCATACAAGGAACACCAGGGATTTATGCTAGCATTGAGCTTGTTTTCTGAAAATCGGTTAATAAAACGTTCTGGATGTTTTGGAGGAAAAAAGTGGACTGCCGCTTTTCATTCCATTTCGTCTTCCTATCAGTGGACTTTGATCGTCTGACTGATGACAAAGTTAATTAACTGTTCTCCTGCACACGCCTGTGGCGAAGGCTACATACCTGCTCCGATAGCGTACTTTTGCTTTTCGTCGTGCTTCTCACAGCCCAGAGGACTCGTTTAGTAGCTCCTGCGATGTTGGGATAACGTCAGCTGCCGGCGCAGTCATTTTTCTGGCACGTCCGAATCTGAACGAAAATCAGGCATGCGTAATATCGGAAACTTCAGTAGTTAAGTTCTGGAAACTCACGAACCCAAAGATACGATCTCTGCGATCTGGTTACAAATGTTTCGATTAAAACGAGCGCTATGGGTGGAGTTGATGCCGGGATCTCCAAGTCTGCGAAGTTGGTTTTATTGTTTCAGTGTAAACTTGACGTTTTATTGCGGTGTTTCACTGTGGTGTTTCACTGTAATGCTTATATGCAGTGTTCACTGTAACGTTTCGCTGCAATGCTTCGCTATCATGCCTTAGTTTTATTTTTTCGCTGTCAGGCTTCTTCTGATAACAATTTTCCAACGAAGGAAGATCACTGTTGCATTCGCCGTATGTCACGTTGCACCCACATTCTTCTCAAGGGTCGTACCTTAGTGAAGTCCTTGCGGGAAATGTTGTACTTACAGTCACGTCAGTGCGGGACACGTTTCACGCTAATGTGTTTCATGCTAATCGCTCAGTCTATTGCGATATCACGAGAGATTGTGCGAAGCGCCTCGACTACACATTTTAGCTGCCAGTTATCTTGTCAGATGCTTCATTGCAACATTTGTAGAGAGAACTTTGATGACGTCAGCGGACCCTTTGTCTGGTATAAAAAAAAATCGCAGCATATCCACGGAGTGAATGAGGATGAGTGAGCGAAGCTCCGGGGGTACGTCGAGAAACCGTGAATCCACCGTGAATTTTGCCCAGTCGATACGCAATATACACGAAGGGAATGATGATGAAGGAGCTTGCTCCGTCCGTCCGTCCGTGTTCTATCATACCAAAGCACGCCTCTCCTAAGGATCAAAGTGGAGAGAGCGCCGCAGTGCCATCTAGTGAGCATTCCGAGTACTAGGGGTAGGTACGATGGACAACAGCAGACAAGCGCACGCCTTAACGAGTTCGCCCCTATAGAGTGTTTTAAAACTTGGTAACAAACTTTCTGGATAATTCTGTAGACGTGTCTTCTTTCGAAACAAGCCCCGTGTGCTACTCTCATTGAGCCGCCAAGTTCAAGTTGCTACTACATTATAGCTTACACTTACACAGATGACGCTTCTTTTCAGCCCGGTAAGATACGCTTGTGCTCATAAATAGCATAGCCGGCGCCCGTGACGCCGTTGTTTACACCCATTTGTTCGTGTTGTTGCCCTTCGAAGCTTTGAAATGAGGATTCTCGTGTCTACGTGAGCTCCGAACGCCGGGGCGTCCTCGCGACGCGTAGAAAAGACGATGCTCACCTCGTTTTTGTTTTTCGCCCTTGACGGCTCGCGTCGCCTCGAGACATGCGAAAGAGAGAGGGTGGAAGGTAGAGGGAGAGACAGAGAGTCTTGTTACATACGCGCGTGCGAACGCAACTTAGCCGCTGGAGATCGCGATTACTTCCATACTTAAAGCATAGAGCCGCTTGCGAGCCACATCCTGTGTGCGTGCGGGGACTTGCCTATTACGCATATACGACTCGCGCAATACTCTTGTAGCTGTAGGCAACAAGGGACGGCATCGCGCCTTCGAGAGCAGGTGCGCCCAGCACTTAGAGGGGTTGTGTGCGAGCCCCCATTGGCTTTGCGGGTGATGTCGCAATGGCGGTCTCTGTGGGTACCTACACGTGTAACGTCCTTTTCGGGTCGTTCCGAATATAGGGGCTTCCGGCAGAGGGATCGCTGGAGCACGCGACCTACAGAAACAAACACACACACAAAAAAAGACAGAACAACGCGGCCTGATTTCTCAAGAGTTCGTACGTCTACGCGTCGCTGAGAGCGTCGTTAAAAGAGATGCATTGTGAGGAAATCGTTTCCACCGCGGCGTCGAAAAAACAAATGGTTGCAGATGACAAGGATTTCGCTAGGCACGCAACGACACAAAAACAACAGCCAGAGGACGGAGCTCATTATTATAAACTCCACGCTGAATAGGCGGAGTGGGGATGTGTATACGTGTCGAACGATCTTTTCGCATGTGGGAATTTCCCAGGGTGCTGTTTTTTTCGTTATGAACGTGTGTAGAGAGACAACGTAGCAGTTTACGATCCTGCTCTCCCGTAGGAGAGTACCTCGTGCTCTAAATTGTTAAAAACTTTTTCTAAACACACGTACTCGGATGAAAACAGAACAAAGACTTTGATTAGTTCTAGCGTGCAACTTCTGTGTTTATAACATGCTATTTTCTCCTACGGAGTGTCTGACGAGAATGAGAAAGAAATGGTTTGATGAAAAGCAGGTGATGTGTGCCTGGCTATTCGCCGAATGCGCTACTATAGGTGCTGGCTGACGATTATGATATTTAGACTGATAAACACATGCACAGCGTTCCTATTAAGAACTAACACATCGAATAAGTAGATTGATGGCCGTCATCCGTCATTTTAGTCCAACATATTCTCCTTATAACTTCTCTGCCCATTCCACCTCTTCGTCTTCTTTGGGTTCATCGCAGACAGCCTCAACACATCACACACACAGCCATACACACGTAGATTACACTGTTTACGAAGTTTTGTTGATGCTCGTGGTTCGCAATAAAGTGGACAGTGCTTTCGTGACGCATAAAGCCCGGCTGCCCCGGTGCGTATTAGGCCTAGAATATGCCGCAACTCTAAGCACGAGTCCCGTTGAAGATGTTCGGCCGCGTTCAGAGACTGTCTCTTTGATGCGTACGGCCTGCATTCTCAAAGAGCATGATTGGGATCTTCTGGGACGTTACACAGAACGCACAATATTAAGACCGACAGTTTAATCCTGCTCCTAAAGTAGTTAGTAGTACGTGTATGGAACGTTCCTTTCACAACCTACGTACAGTAGGTCGTGGTTCTGTTTTAGAGACTCAGGGCAAACAAGAGAGACTAAATTATACGGACATAACAAGCACTTGTTATGCTCATTAAACTAAGACGAGCATAACAAGTGTTTGTTATGTTCGTATGATTTCTACCCAGTTGTTTGCGCCGCTTTCATTTACAAGAATGGAACCGTATCAATTAGCCCATTTGTCCACCTTTTTGTTCATAAGCCCTTTATCAACTTCTGCCTTCTGCACTGAGCAGTGAATACTTTACGCCAACGCTTTTGCTTCGGCAATGTCAGCGAGAAATCGACTGCAGCTGCTTCGCACGGACGTGTGCGTTATTGGTAAATGCATCGTGCAAATCTTGTCGCATTGCGATCGGAAAGCGTCGACATTCTCGCCTGGCGCGTTCCAAGGAATTTGCTGTAAGAATTGCTAAGAGTCAAGTAACGGCCCTGTGCTCAGCGGCAGTTGTAAGTAAGATGGTTCAAGCAGCGTGGGAAAGATTTGAAATGACTCGGCTTGGCCGGGACCTTGTTCCTTATGCATGGCTTCGCGTGACATGGCAGCATTTTCATGGTAGCATGGCAACGTGCATGGCAACACTGCGCTTGTCACTTATGCATGGCAACACTTCGCAATCATCACAAATGCGCACAGAGTTGTGTTCTTAAAACAAGGGCAACTGCGTAGGAACAAGAGTGGGGACAAGTGTGAGGGTAAGTATAGGTAGAATAAGTACACAAGTCTACGATTATTATACAAACCCGATGCACTGTTCATCATCCTCAGGGTAGATGAAATATTTAACAGTCAGGGTTCCCTATTTAGTAAAATTTTACGAAACTCGATGGTGCACGATAGAAACACCGTTGCATCTGCGTCGGGTGCCACTGGTTCCTCAGACCACGTTGATTTCATTCGTTCTTACAAACCTTGTACTTGTCATGCGCCATAATTTCAGAAGTCATAGACCACTCAAGTTTCAGAGAAATAAGCGAAACTATTGGCTATTGGAGGGAAGGCTTTCATGCTTCCCGACATTTAGTACGTCGATTCATGTGACCCCGGCGTTTGTTAGGAGGGGTGGGCTAGCTCGGTGGATGAAAAGTTGTTGTCGGTTGTGTCCTTTATAAATGCTGAAAACCTTGCCCATCTGAATATCGCATTCCAAAGGATCTTTTCTTCGCTCACATCCATCTATACATTTGAAAAGCAATGAATAAATAAAAAAGTGCCACAGTTCCTTTCTGTATAGTTCGCAGTGAAGCAACGCTCGTGACAGTAATGCGAAACCGTGCGCTTTTCAAACTATTTGTGGGCTCACTGAAAGGCTCTTCTTTTGAGGATGCGGCATGTCAGAATATCCGCGGGAATTCACACATGAAAACTCTTCTTTGTGACTCCACCAACACAAAAAAGTGCGAAACCTACAAATGGAAAAGTAAGCAATGAAAGAAGGCCTAAGCCAGAAGTGAAACAACAATAGCAAAAAACAGACTAACGGTTTGTGAAACAGACCTCGGATTCAAGTGACCAGCGAGAGTGCAAGGGTGCTCCACCGCAAGGCACCTCTTTACAAACGGGCTTGCACCGAATCAAAGCGAAGTCGAAATGTTTTGCCTTGCATGACACCGTGTTTTACGGAATATAGTATGCGCACTTGTTAGAAGCTGTTTATGTACAATTATTATAATGTTGGTAACTCAAGCATGTGTACATGCGTGTAAGTTCAACACCTCGAAATTCACCTTTACGGCATGGCAGACTTAACTCTTACCCTATGGGAGCGTGTTCTACGCGATGCCGTGAGGTTTTATTTATTCGTTACAATAGTTAGAATATGGAATAAATAACTAATTACAACTCTAAATAACTGTCTTACTGCCACGTATGCTTCAACGGGTCACGAAGATATGGGCTGACCTGAGAAACTTCAGTAACCTACACGTTAAGAAAGCATTCATTGGACCTTGATTCCTGCCAATGGGACCCGCAGCCATTTTCAAAGGATCGGTGCGTTAACAGCGAAGTTCTTCTTAGCTGGGCTTTTTATATCAAGGAGCCTAAACGGGTATGAGCCACCAAAACGGGATAAATCCCACTAAGAACGCGTGCCACTTCTCCCAGCAGACCCTCTGCTCACTACTCTCACGAATCACCACTACGACCCCTACTACGCCCGCCACTCTACCCACTTCATTACGCTTCATTCAACCCCGCCGCGTTCATATTCCTCTTGCAGTCGTGCTAGCTCACATAGATGTCAGACCGGTGACGGTGGAAACCATTCTGGAATGTCGTCCTGAGAAGTCATCCCGGGTGAAGGCGACGAAAGCAGTCCTCAGATTCTTGGGGATAGCAAACGTGCACCGACAATCATAGACTAATACTGTTATGATTACTGTGAAGTGCGACTTCGTGCGCGTGTTCTCTCTTTCCCTCTCTTTCCTTATTTATAGCTTCCTCATTTCTGTCCCCAGTGTATAGGATAGCTACCGGTCGTTCTAGACTGGCTAACATCCCTGCCTTTTCATTCCCTTCTGTTCTTTGTCTTCTTTCACACAACCAGCTAAAATTATTGCCGAAGTGAAGGCTTCTTTGTGAGCTACCAGCTTCTGTCAGTGGCCGACATGCAGAGCTGGTTTAATTGTTTCTTTTCTTTAAGCATCTGAACTTTCTGAAAGGCTAACTCTTGTGATTCCTCTTTACTGCGTTTCTACCCAAAGAAAACCTCCCAATGCTCGTTGTTGAATTGTTCAGCTCTATCCTCCGTAATAAATTAGTAGAATGGACAGCTACTTTTAATCAACCTTTGCGTGGCTCATCCCGTCCTTTCCTTCAGTTGACCGCAATGACTCCTGCTTGAGTGAGTTTTGTCCGCGTACACATCTATTCACTTGCGTCATTTAGGGCAGCATCTGTATAATATGGAGTATAGTGGCCCTCCACCGTTTAGCGAAAGCATCGTACAGACTAGCCCAACGACCCTTAGCGACCGATTCATTCAATTTTCTGCACTAATACACCTACGCTAGGTGTTTAACATCGGACACCCCTCAATCTTTCTCGGAAGCACTGCTTCCTCAGAAGTGGCGGATTATTTAGTATACTTGAAAAAGTTGTTAACAGTTTAGCGCACTAGATATTCTACAATGGTAGAGCATAAAGCCGTCCCGGGAGCCTTTGTGTTATAGACGTGTTTAGAAAAAGTTTACACTATGCACAAAAAACAAAACTTTCATAACATTCCAGTAATGGGCAAATGCACTTCGGCAGATCTATGTACCGCGACCAACATAACTATGTTGAAGGAAAGACATAGACGTGTGTTTAGGAAAAAAATTTTTAACGATTTTTAGTACTTGGTACTCAACTATGGGAGAGCAGTGAGCCGTCCCTAAATAAAAATCTTGTTGGTTATCTCTTCGGATCCTTCGATGCGCCAGCAGTGTTTCTGATAGTACACGGGAGACACCCAAACAAGTACCACTTGTGATAGCAGCAACGGCGAGCTTGAGATGGCTGTGTCGCACGGAACCTGCATAGCAGGCTGTCTTGCCCGCAGAGTTTCATACAAAGCATATTGGTGTTATAGGTGCATCCTATTCGGACTACTAGCACCGCTAACGATGAAGGTTTATTGTCGCTATTGCAGTAACTTTCTTGGTGCTAAGTGGAGACTGAAAATCGAAGCTCTTACGGTCCCTTATATGAATTCCCCTAAGACGGCTAGAAGGTGAAAAACACATCATTCTGGTTTTTCTCACTCCTTTTATTTTTCTTATACTGCTGTTGGCATTCACCTTCGGAAGTTCAGTGCTCAATATCCACCCAAGGGCTAAGGAGTAACCGGCGGCTTATTATTGCGCCAACATTTGCTTACATATCATACCAACAAAAAAAATCATTCAACGTCAGCAAACGTGTCTCTTTAACTTAACTCAGCTCGACGCGTTACATCCGTGTTGCTACGGTATGCCGGGATATCTTTCTCGTCTCTGGTTTCAACTCGCTGACCATAAGCCCCCACATAAAGCGGCCTTCCTGGCACATACACGTCCGTGCTTGGCGTTCTCAAAGGCTGGAGAGGTCCGCAACCTTTTCCATTTGCACACGTGCCTAGCCGCGCGTGTTTTGACTCTGGGGCTGTGACGCGGTGAAAGGACCTCGAGCGTGAATGGCATTCTTGATGAGCTCACTCTCAAAAGCTGCGTGCTGTGGTGACGACAAGCACTCGCGAGAAGACGACGCAGCAAGCCGTGCAGAAGTGAATACAGAGTATTACACCTCGTCGGGTCTTTCAGGAAACTACAGCGCGGTACTTGTCACGGGGTACGTTTTTAAAGAACGAAGGCGGGGATGGTGTGACCGAAGCGAAGTCTTTTCGAGATTTGTCTAAGGCGAGTGGCCTCTTTTTCGCGGACTGAGCGTGACTTAAGATTTACGAATTTATGCTGATTCACGCTGCCCGACGTTCGTGTTAAAGTATAGGCAATGTCGTTTCGTGGAGAAGCAATTTTTAAAGAGACACCACCTTGTCGTATGCACAGCGCTTCTGACAATGCAGGGGGCTTTTCACTTCACGCCCTGAAAGACGATGAGCTTTGCGATCCCTCATCTCTCCTCTCCCCCCCCCGTTGGCCCCCGAAATTTTGGTTTTGCTGCCTGGAACATGCACTGACAATAACAAAACACACACGTACAGAGTGCATGGTTTCAGTCCAATGAAATAGAGATATATATTTTAGCTTCCATAGTTTTACAGCAGCTGCATGCACTGCTACAAGCGAAGCTGATATGAATTCGATTTAGGTCACCGTTATGACTTCACGCAGTGAGCTCATTCACATCGGTCCATTACCTGTTTTCGGGATAAAGAACGTTACATCAAATTTTCGTCAATAACCACCCTCCCACCTCCCCTCTTCCTGCCTCTTCTGGTGTTTTGTTTTTAAATTTTATTTACAACATACTGCAGACCATGCGGCCCAAGCAGGAGTGGCAAGGTACTAAAATAAATAAACGTACAATGCACGCTTGAAAGTCTCAAACAACGATGGCTAACAAACAACTCTAAATAGCAAAGCACTGAGAAACAGTGAGGATGTAGTCCTGTATTGATTCAGGCGAGTTTAGATGGTGAGGAGGTATTAGGTTCCACTCTTCAGTTACATGCTGTAACAAACAAATATTTTTGCCTATTGACATATTGACAGAACATTTCTGGAGATAGTAGCGTTTTAAGGTGATTTTGTTGCCTCGCGGAATTCCTGCCTGCTTGCTGCTTCGCACTAAGGTTGGCAGCTTACTATGAACCTGTGTTTAGAAAAAAAAAACGTTTAACGATTTCGAGTACTTCGTACTAAACTACGGGAGAGCACTGAGCCGTCCCGCTAAAACCTGATAATGTCTATGTGTTTAGAGAAAAATGTTTAACCATTTCGAGTACTTCGTACTGCCGATTAAAAACGGGAAGTTTATTGTACACTTAACTAGTACCTGCAAAAACGAAACATCGAAAACAAGTAAAAACAGTGTATACATCTTATAAATAAGCACCAAAATCTAATTGACCACTGGATATCCAAATGTTAAAAGTCAGAGGTAAATTAATATGGATCAAGTTAATCACATTTTACAGGATAACACTTATGCACGCGTGCTAGAGTGGACGCATGGCTAGTACGGGACAACTGGAAACTTCAGCTGTCCCTCTCTTACTTTGAAGAAACGTGTGTGCCATCGTCGAAGGAAAGCCTCTTCACCGTGAATTTCCAGCTGCTGATCTATGTAATTCCACACAATGAGCCGTATTTTCTGTAGTGCGAGATAGGAGCCTCTGTGCGGCTTGTGTCGTACTTCCGCTAAACAGCGTGGCCGCCACAGTACGTACAAGGTCACTGTAAAGACCTGTCTTGCAAACAGCCCACGTTCTGTTCCCATGCGTGCCGTGCTAAAGCCAAAGAGGCGTTGTACCATGTGCCAGACGCCCCTCACCACCGAGCACTGAAACAGAGAATATTGGGCCGTCTCTTTTTTGCCGCAGTTTGGGCAGCGGTCATTTGGAACGACTCCCCAATGTGCTAACCGGTCACGCTATAGGCAATGCCCTCCATCTTCTCAACCAGTCAAATTTGCGCACCTGGTTAGGTACGCGATTGCAACGCCATAATTTCCATTTTTTCGTGCAGGATGCTGTTTTTTTTTTCTCTTTGCTCAGTGGACTATTTGTCACCATTTCGCTTATTTCCTGTGATGAAACATCCTCCAGACTGCATGAGCCTATTGATTCCACTGTTTGTTTTAAGCCACTGACAGCTCTGCAAAACTTGAGAGGAATTTCTGTTCGCCGTCTGATGTACGGATTTGGCTTAAAGTACCTTTTAGTGTACTGCTCCAGTACTTCAAGATCCTGTACCCGGGGTAGTTGCTGTCATCGAAGAGCTTCTGTGTTGTTTTTGCAGCCAGCGCTTCAGATAAACCGTAAACACAAAAAATATAAGAGAAAAGCACGAACTGAGAGTCACTTCCGCTGCGTCTGAGGCCAACTTGGCTCTTTGGCGTAATGAAAATTGCTATGCCAAGGCCTCCCTAGTGGCTAAGGAACTTGGTAAGGTGGTCTAGTGGCTAAGGTATATGATCCGCAGGTCGCGAGATCGAATCCCGGCTGCAACGGCTGCATTTCCGATGGAGGCGGAAATGTAGGCCCGTGTGCTCAGATTTGGGCGCACGTTAATGAACCCCAGGTGGTCGAAATTTCCGGAGCCCTCCACTACGGCGTCTCTCATAATCTTGTGGCGGTTTTGGGACGTTAAACTCCACATATCATCAACAAACCTCACATATCAATCTATGTCTCGTGAGCCTTGTGCACAGCTACATATAAATTTCATTGCATTTTGGCCCCTGGATGAATTCCTGGGTGAACGTGCGTTAGCAGCAATCTGGCCTGCTCGACGAAGCACCTCTTCCGCGGGTTAGCTTATCACTGGGCAGGGAAGTTGTTTGTGACTGCTCTGTGCAGTCGGCCTGCGTCTGAGTGTTTGCGCAGCTACTCCGAAGTGCGGGCTTCAAATACCCGGATGCATTGACGGAGCACAAGTGAGGCCGTGGGTATTTGCGGTGGCTGTTCACTATACGAAAAGCGCGGACGTTAAGATCTCGTCTAGATTAGACCACGCCTATAAAGTCGAGCCATTTTTCGCTCACACTGCAAAATACCGGAATCCACCTCTTGCACTAGCCTTAGATCATGGAATTCACTGTCATCTAGCGTTGCCACTATCAACGGTCATCAGTATTTTCAATTAGCGATCCACTCGTTTCTGAGCGCGATATCGCTTTTCAATAGATTACTTAACGGTATTTGTTACTGATTTTCGATTGTTTTCATTTGTGATATGTTATTGTGTATTTTTGAAATGTCACTAGTTATTTGTGAAATTTTATTGTTTCTTCATTATATTTGTAGTTTTCCTTTTCAATTAACATGTATTCCTTAAATGTAATTGTATTTCATTCCTTATAAGTCCCCCCTCCTGCGTAATGGCCTCCAGGCCCTGAGGGTATCCAAATAATCAAATGAATAAATATGTCATAGCGACGTTTGCCGAAATATGCGTACTTAGGCGTGCATTTATGTAATAACACATTGGTCACTAATATTTTCTCATAAATTAGTTGCCTAAGTCTTTATTACTATATCTAATAAATTTAATTCAGAGAGAGACACACAGAAAAAGGGAAAAAAATGTGTGTGTGTTTCTGCGAGCGAGTGATAAGTGATTGATTGACGAGTGATTGATTGTTCAAGCTAAAAAAAAGTTGGGCAAGGCGTTATAGATTCATAGTTGGTCATAGTTAGAAGCAGATGAAGAAAACGAGTGAGTTACATTTTCGGCGCAGAATTTTACGATCTAATAACCATCCTACCTACAGGTGAAGGTTCGTCAACAACAAAACATTTTGCCCCAGTCAGTAATGAGTGCAACATTCTTTGGAAAGCGGCGCAGAACTGAGGATGACAGGCGGATGCGCGGGATGTGCGCACCACTGTTTGTGCCTGCATTCCGAAGTCGGTCATTTGTTTAACACCCTGGCCAAAAGCATGTTCGGCATTCGCTGCTAGCATCGAATAGCCGAGGTTTACAGCTTCTCGAAGCAGAAAAATTGGGGTTGCTCGGCAGCCCTTAATTACACAGCCACGCAGACCTTCTGGTTATGAATGCGAAGAATTATTTCGGAGGTAAAAGGGGGGAGAAGAGAGAGAGAATAAAATGAGAGAAACGCAGGGAGGTTAACAAGAAGTTTAGCATCCGATTTGCTATCCTGCATTCAGGGAAGGGAGAATGGTGAAGACAGATGGGAAAGAAAGCGGAGAGCGGAGTTTCTGAATCAGCTACAGAGACAGAAAAATAAGAGCTAGCCAACTACTGCAATTTTTGGGTACGCGAAGTTGAACATACAAACTAACTTATAAAAGTACGATTGAGGCGAAACATATAGTGTAAAAGTAGTTATACATTGTTGAAAATAGTGTGTATAGTTTCTGTGAAGGCTACTATAGCTAAACAACCATTTGGGGTAGTTGGTAACGGTTAATTGTAAAAGCAAGAAGTGGCGCGAAGTACGTAACAGGGACTGCAAAAAAGAACAACCCATGCACACACTCGCGACTGAAATTTATTGAAAAAGCAACGAATATATAGCTCACAGAAATTGTCACATGGCACAACTTCTCTCGCAAAAACAAACAAACGAAAACCCCCACAAAGAACTGAAAAATCTATCACCGTTAAT
This sequence comes from Rhipicephalus annulatus, assembly GCA_013436015.1. Classification (NCBI taxonomy): domain Eukaryota; kingdom Metazoa; phylum Arthropoda; class Arachnida; order Ixodida; family Ixodidae; genus Rhipicephalus; species Rhipicephalus annulatus. The sequence goes on along the minus strand of WOVY01003259.1, from coordinate 121,135 downwards.
CCAGGCTCATGCGCCTAAACGGAAAAAAAATGTAGAAAGAAGTTTCAACACGTGGCAATTTTTTGTAAGTTACCCGCGTGCTCAGATTTGGGTGCACGTTAAAAAACCCTAGGTGGTTGAAATTTCCGGAGCCCTCCACTACGGTGTCTCTCATAATCATATGGTGGTTTTGGGACGTTAATCCCCACATATCTATCAATCAATTTTTGTAAGCTATAAATGTGTTGCCTCTTCAAACTTTCAGTTGCGAGTGTGTGCCTGTGTTGTCCTTCTCTTCCCGAGTCCCTGGTAGTAGTAGTAGTAGTAGTAGTAGTAGTAGTAGTAGTAGTAGTAGTAGTAGTAGTAGTAGTAGTAGTAGTAGTAGTACTTTTATTTACAGTAAGCCGGATACAGAGCTCACTGCAGGGGCAAAGGGCTAAAGGCGAACAGCCTGACAAAGGCCCTTGTCCCTCCGCAGTCCGTGACAGTGCAAAGCTTAGACATCAGCACTGACAAACAATATATATATTCAATACATTGGTTTCAAGCTACCTGCAATTGTACACACAAAATTCAAACATAAATAGCATAAGAAGTTTACATAACACATTTTAAGAATTAGAGGTCACTCTCGTAAAAATTCACAACTAAACGATATCAATGAAACAACTCAAAAACAGACACAAAATGCATGCGGTACATACTGCGTCCCACTTCTTGCATTCACAATGTACTATTTGTACTCGCACGATACGATAACTGCTTAATCTGGTGCTGACGAAGCGTTGGCTATTGCGGGTTAGTATTGGATACCTGCTCTAATAAGGGTGCCGTAACATAATATACGTGTCCTGCTATTCATTTGTATTGCTTCATGAAGCGCTTCATTTCGCATATTTTTTATTGTTACCGAAGGCTGTCTCTCAGCAAGGAAACATACAAACGCATTACCTGGCCCTGTCCATTAAGACTCAAATACATTGCTAGCGGAAAGGGGAAAAAACTGAAAGAGAAAACTCCGGTAGACAATTCAATCGCCTACCGATTGCAATGTCGCTATAGTGACATTGGATGAAGAACAGTCTCTTGCATTAGCCATAACACTAGCGCACGTTACCCTTTCATATAGCCTACCCAAATCCAACATATACCGACCGACGTTTCAGTGTCGGTTCTACGGCAGAAAATGTGGCAGTTCAATTTCGGTCGCCAACTACCACTAATGGAGGCCGCCATAATCATGGCACGGAAAGTTGTGGAGAAATAATCATAAAGAGCCTTAAAAAAGCACCCGTCACATTTCGACCAAGGACGCGCGCGATTTACGATGAACGAGAAAGTAGAACACCCTCCACTATGCCGTAAATCACTCAATTCCTTCACCCGATTCGAGGAAGCGCGATTCTCACTTGCGCAATATCCTCCATTCGTGTATCCGGGGGATACTTATCGCCATTTCGCTTCAACGAAAATGTGTTTCCCGCGTGGCGTTTGTTTTGAGCGTCAGCGTTCCCGCCTGTGCCGATGCAGCAACCCCTGGATGAGACGTCCCTGCTTGTTTCAAAGCGGGTGACGGAAAGGTGTATACGCCGAAGCCATTTCCCGCTTCTTCGGTGACGGCGCTTCCAGCGTCTTCCTTTGGTCAGTTGTCGCCTTTGCGTCAGGGACACAGACGTATGGGTCGAGTAGAGACGTGCACGCGGGTATAGTTCTGGCCTCTCGTTCCTCGACGACACTGGTCACCTCGTCGCCGTCGCATTGACAACAAATGGACTAAGGCCTTTCGCACGTGCGACCTCCTGCAGGAAAAAAAAAACACCGCGGTGTTTGCGGAGACGGCGCCAATGCTCCGAAGGAAGAACCGAAGACAGTCGAGCAAAACGAAAACAACTCGAGTAAGGAAGAGACACATTGCAGCGGCGTAGTGTATACATACAGACAGAAAATAAGGAAGGTACTACTACATACTTCGCCATAGAGCTCGCCCGATTGCGCACGGTCATCAATCGTCATCTCTGTCAGTCGAAAACTCCCGGGGGTGACGCGTTTCGGACGTTGAACTCCCGATCGGAAGCCGCATTGTCGTCGCGTGAGCTCGGATGCTCGTGTTTGATGCATTGAGGCTTTCGTCGACGCCCCTGCAACGCTCACCGTGGGTTCATGCTATATCATATTTTGCTTCGCTTAGTCTGACTGAGAGTTCCTCGCCGTCAAAGTCGTCAATGCAGTATTCGATCATTACGTCGTGCGATGACACGACAGTGATTGCGCTGGTCGCCTATATCGGTCAGCTACTGTTGTGTCGTCACCAAGTGCATAAGAACTGTCGCATAAGGATTGCATAGACGTGCGTGTGTCAGGCGACTTGTCTCGCGGGCAAAGCACTGGGTGCTTTGCGGCATTGTTATGCTATTGCTGCTACGCAACTGTATAAGACAACACACTCATGGTGCTAAGTGAGATGTCCGCAGTAAGAGTGGGAAAGGCTAGCGCAATGCCTGACATAGATATACTGAAACTAGAATAACAACAACGACGACGTCTCCGTGGTGAGTATTAGGGCACAGTAGTAAAAGATATCTGTTAGTACTTGCGAGGCGCTATCTGGTGTACAGTCCCTACAAGGAAATATTAGTTTAGAATGTGCCCTAGTTAGGACGAGGTATAGCAGGAACTGCATACCAGTACTTAATCTCATCATTGACCCTCAACATCTGTATTTATCGGTATGACGGTGAAGAAATGTGATTCTGGCACCTACAAAAATATCAAGCAGCATTACAGGCTAAGCAGGAAAACTTATCTTCGAGCACACTCGTCATTGAACAACGGACAGGTGGTGGTGTGGAGCCTATTTCAGACACATGCGTTCCCTAGTCCGGTAGCGATTAACCACTGCACGCCGAAACTTCATTCGGGCAAGAGTAAATTTTGTAATGATAGGGAGGACCTGAGCCACATGCTATGGGCATGCCCGCATACCACCATGAGAGGCGAATTTCCTGACGGGAGTGGATAGACGGCAGCCCTCCTCTGCTCCGACTCGCATTCGCAAGCCCGCTTAATACGGCAAGCCGAAGATGCCACCAGGTCCCACATTATGTATCATGGCCGTCGTCTAGGTTGAGTCCCACTCCTCCTCTGATAGGAGGATCTTTCTGCAAATTGAATGAAGTTTGTTCATCATTGATTGATATGTGGGGTTTAACGTCCCAAAACCACTATATGATTATGAGAGACGCCGTAGTGGAGGGCTCCAGAAATTTAGACCACCTGGGGTTCTTTAACGTGCACCCAAATCTGAGCACACAGGCCTACAACAAAGTTTGTTCATCATCATCATATGACATTGATACGTTGTTATAAGCGTTGATGCCTATGCCTATAGTAGAGGGTACGTGTGTCAAAGCAGCGTGGTGGAGTAAAGCTTGTTACAAAACTCATCCGCTCTCGAAGATGGGAACACGACACAAATAAGTTAGAATAAGAAAGATGATTTTATCAATTTGGGATACGAGAGTGGAAAAATTTCCTAGATGGCCATGAGTGACTGCATTGTCTGCCAGTTATCAGGACATGATATACAGAACTGCCACCATGTAATGAAATGATTTTCTCAGTGCTGTCTGTGTGAAATGTGCCTTCGACAGCGGAGCAATCGGTCATAAACATACTTATCCCCGTGACCACGAAAATATGTTAGATGTGCACTCCCGCTTACTTCGAAGTAAAGAGTGCTTTGCTTGAGACGTTTTTGGATGAAGTCATTGTTTGAGGGTGCACTGTTTTACAAGGTAGATGGTAACTAAACTCATATTTGCAGTGCCAGAGATGATAAGACAGCTGTGACACTAACACCTTCTTATTTTTTTATTTATTTATTCATAATACCCCTAAAGGCCCTCATGAGAAGGTATTACATAGGGGGGGGGGGGGTTACATGAGCAAAATTACAAACAATAAACGTCAAAAACGAAAAAAAGGTAAAAAAATTCAAATTAAATACAGACTAAGGTTGAGATATATGTTATAACAAGTAATTGGTAAAGACAGCAAAAATAGAGAAAAGAATAGGCAACAAATCATTGGAATACAGATAAGTACCCAGTGAAGAACCTATGAAAATGCAAGAAAAAATAATCAATACACTTGATAAAAAAATAAAAAAATAAAGCGTACACTCAAAAACGAATAAAAAAATGTACACTCACTCATCACACCTCAAATAAGCTGAATCAAGGTAAAAATACTACACGTGTGCTCTGCACGTTATAGAAAAGAGGGAAAAACAAGTAAAAGAGCAAAAGTTAGATGATGTCAGTATTTTGAATTAGTTCTTGAAATTTCGGGGCGTTTTTTTCTAAGGCAATGTGTGATGGTAGATTATTCCAATCGATTGTGGTACGCGGAATGAATGACTTGGAAAAAGCAGATGACTTACAGTTTAAACGTTTAACTTTGTAGGGGTGATCGCGGCGAGGAAAAATAACGGCAGGTGGCTCGAAGAAATCGCTGTGAAGTGACACGTGGTCATAAAGTTTATGGAAAAGTGATAGGCGTGCATGTTTGCGACGATGGAATAGTTCGGGTAGCTCTGCTCGGCGTTGTAGTGCTGTGACGCTGACATGACGTCTGTGACGCTGGAATGACTGTCAACGTCGTAGCATGAATGAAGTTTGATGACAATCTTCATTTTAAGCAGAGAATGGTTTTCTTGAGACGACGGAAAATCTGACTAGTTGGTCAGCATTCACCGCAAAATTAGGGAGGGCGTGCCGACAGGTACACAAGAAAAGCGAACAGGACAAAAGCGTTTGTGTTGTTTCGTTCTCTTCACTTGTGTACATGTTCACATACATTTGCTTCTTTTACAATGAAACCGCCTCACTTACATGTAACGATCCTTGCTTCTTGTTTCACTGGCGAAAATCGCTCTTTCAATAGCTGTTCGTTGAAAAGAGATTGATCACGCCGTGCATCAAATGACAAAATTGTCGTGCTCCGTTTAACTTAGCCTGCATTTTTGCAGATGATTATTTATTGTATTACAACGAAGACTATGAATACGACGAGCGTTAGAGGTCATGGCCTATGCGTGCATGTCATGTCATTAGACTTGTCATTCATACTTTATAACTATGAATGTAAAGCCATGCATATTCTGGTACATACCTGGCTAAATAATAAACCACGACGGCTTAAGTTTACACCACCCATATCGTTCTTTGTCGTAGATGCATGGTTAGGTGCACATAACATAACAAACTGATGTAGTAATAATTGTCAGGGTTTTACATAATCAGATCTCTATGAATTTCGAAGACGCTGTTGCGGAGGGCTCCCGAAATTTAGACCACCCGAGCTTCTTTAATGTGCATGCAATCTACGAACACGGTCCTCTCATCAGGGGCCTTGCCACAATTTTTTTGGTGGACGGAGAGGTTCCGTCATTTTGTCCAGTCGGCCAAATATTTAACTGTCGTGCATGAGTGGCAGTTTCTTGTGTGTTTCTTTGTCATACGACTCAATTAAGTTAAAAAAATCAGAGCATATCCACGGACTGAATAATGATGAGTGGGCGAAGCGTCCGTCCGTCCATCCAACTGTGGGTCGATCTGTCCGTCCGTGCGTCTGTCTCTCTCTATGTCCGTCCATCTAGTGAACACTGCAAGTACCACCATATATCTCGCATCTTTTCATCATATATTGATTGTATACAAGTACGCCAGCTAGCGGACATTCCAAAAATAAACGAGAGGTGGTTACTTAATTACTACATACATCGAGGACACACAACCCACGGCTGGGAGACGAATGATAAAGTGCGATGAACGGGTGACGCAACAAGAAGCTTCGCCCCTAAAAAGGTTAGGACAAGTGTATGCCCGCAAAGCACATGTCCAAAAGCAATTTTTTGTAACTTCGTTTCATAATATGACACTGAGAGACAAAAGAAGTGACCGATGCACATAATAGTTATCTTGGGCCAACTGTGCATTCGAACGTGCGTTTGTGTGTATGCGTGTACATCTATGCGTACGAAAATTGAAAATTTTCGGGGAAGTATGAACCCCCCTCCCTTTAGCAACGCGAATGTCTAGCATTATGAAGGGACCATAAGGTACACAATGGTATCACGACGTATGGGACAGACAGATTAGCGGAAACTCTCAAACTGCTTTGGTTTTGTCAAGGAACGCTTCGCATTTAAGCCGCTATATTTGGACCAACAATATTCACACTTCGAGATAATGCCCCTCGTTGGTTAACATCGCAAAGGAGCACTCGTTAACAGTTACCGCTGCGACAACAAGAACAACAACATAAGGGGACAATGACTCGTGGCTCACTTCAAAAGGCCACTAACAGCTTTCTCCTCCGGCAAGTCTTATTCTGGGACTCGCGGTTCAATCGATGACGCTATACAACAAAAGGACGCAAGTGGCGTGGTATGTTTTCTCGCTTGGCCTCCACAAGAGGAAGGAAAAAAAACAAAAAGCGAAAGCGGCACTTGACGGCGGGGTTCGCGCTGTTTGTGTTCTGCGGCCTCGCGAGTCCGTGGCCCATTCCGCAGCCAACGACCCCCGCGGAGTCCTTGCCGCCGAGCGCTGTGCCGTTGACGCACTCCCTCGCAGGCTGCGACAAGCGGGGCCTCGCGCGCTATTCAGTGCCCGTTCTATAACCGGCTGACGAGTGTGTCTGTCAGCTTGCCTGGATACGGCGCCGGCTGTTCCGAAAGCTTTAGTGGGGTTTCTAGTACCAGTAATCTTGCTAGAGAGGCATAGAAAGAGAGAAAGCAAGGAACGGCTGGGAGGTTACGCAGACACGCGTGGCTTGACGAAGGCGTTAGAATAAACAAAGGTGCTCGGTTTCATCTTGATCATTATAATTACCATCGTCGTCATTTTCAGCTGATGCTGGACGAAGGCCTCTCTCGGTGACCTCTAGTTTACCGTATTCTGCGCAGGCTGACTTCATTTATTCTTGCAAACTTAATTTTCGCCCCTCCATCTTATTCTCTGCCTTCTCGACTCCGCTTCCCTTCCCTTGGCGTTGCGCCTACTGTACGCCCGTTGTCGGCCATACGCGTCACGTGGCCAGCCCAGGTACATTCTCTTGACGCCCACTATCCTCTGTTTGCTCCCTGAACTATACACTACACCGCAACACATTTTATCGGGGATGCGGACTGCTGAATATGTATTTAATCGAAGAACGCCTTTCCTTAAGCAGTGACTTTTGATCGGCCTACAAGCTACTGAAGGAGAACGTTCATTTCACGGAACTACAGTGTCCTTTATAACTGTTACTGACTTAACGTAACAGTTGATGAGTTGTTTGATGGCTTTACGGGATGGCGACTGTTCCAAAAATGTAAATGCTGTTTGTCTTTCCTGAGCTGACTTAGGAGCCCCACCACGGTGGTCTGTAGTGGCTAAGGTACTCAGCTGTTGACCTGCAGGTCGTGGGATTGAATAAGCGCTGTAGGCTTACCCACGGGACAGCTTTATGCTCTCCCATAGCACAGTGCGCAGCGCTCTAACTCGTTAACCACTTTTTCTGCACACACAGGCGGAAATGTTGTAGGCCTGTATGCTCAGATTTGGGTGCACGTTAAAGAACCCCAGGTGGTCAAAATTTCCGAAGCCCTCCACTATGGCGTCTGTCATAATCATATGGTGGTTTTGGGACGTTAAATCACACATATTAATGAGCTCACTTTGAAACCAGTGATAAACGAATCCGGCTTGTTTTTACTAGATTACTTGAAAAATTGTTTTATATTGTCACGGCGCTCTGACATCGACGAAGGGAGCAGACTGTAGGCTGACGTTGAAACTGTTTATTCGGCCGAACCTGTGGCCGGTCAAGGAAAATTGAGCGTACAAGCAATACACACATCGCTGATAGCGGTCAACGGAGCGTCGGCCGCAGATCAACTGACAAACGATGAAGCGCGTCGGCACATACATACACGTGCCGTCGAATATTCTAGCGTTGTCGCAAGCAGCCACGTAGATTCCAGAATAATCTGTGATGTTCGCGAAGTGGGCGCGATCATCACAAAGTGATGTACTACAGTCCTGAAGCTTCTTGAAAACTGCAGGTGCGGTTTGCTCTGAAATTTACTGACAGTGCAACAGGGTGATAACAAAATTCGAGGAAGGAATGTGGCAATGCGTATATTTCTGCCCGCGGCCAGAAATCACTTTATAGCTCCTACACAAAACTGCACACTATTTAATTGCTAATTCAGTCGGCGAGTTCACTGCAGTAACATGCTGCACTGCTAGGTACACGTAACCACGTACACGTTTCTCGAAAACTGCCCGTATTTGTCACTCTATCTCGTTGCAGTGTACAGGACTCCATGACAGAACAGCGCGAGAAATTCGGGACAGTGAACACACATAAGTCAGGACACAACACTGAGCATCAACGCTCACTATTAACTCTGATAGTCGGTATTGACTATCAACTGAATCAGCACTGTGTCCCGTGTGATGCACTGTCACATTTTCTTGCGCTTTTCCGCCTTACGTCCATGAACCGACTAGCCCAGCTAAGAACCCGGTGAACACGTGAACATCGGTCGTAGATGCCCAGAAGCTCAAGGGTTAATTTTCCGTATTGTTGTGTCATTTTCGTTGTTGCTGTCACGGGGCGCCACAGTATGCGCTCGTCGCTTTTCGCTCTTGATTGCGCGATGCCACCACCACCACGGCAGCACGCACACCTGCCTGGCAGCCGTGTCAATGCCGTTGCAGGGACGCGCGAGACAGCACCGGGGACAGTCACGTATGCCAACCCGCGCGCAGACGCGTTGTAGTCGCTCGTCGCGACCCCGATCAAACTGCGCGTATCGCGCGCTCGGGTCATCGGGGACGCGACATGAGGTGCTCGACCCGGCTCACGTGATATGGGACGCTCCGATATGCCTGTACGCGCTACGAGCGACGCTGGGCTGTTGCTGCGAAGTGGTGTTGCGTATATCCGCCGATGACCAAGAAACGTAACCCCTATACGTGGCGTACGGTATAACCTCTCTCGTCGAAGTTTAACGGTCAACGTTAGCGCGTCAGGCGCTTGAATTCGTGCGTGACACCACTTCGAAGCGGTTGCGGGCATCGTCCGGTACCTTGACTCGGAACTATCAGACTCCGGATGTTCACGTCAGATACCCTGTATAAGCCATGCACGTGTCGTTGACGTGGATAACAAAGCTTTAAGATTTCAAGCGCCAAAACCATGTACTTATCGTATCCGAGCGGTTTTAGGCCACAAGTTATGATTTATAATATTGGTAAGCACAATCCAAATGGGGTCAGAATAACTGTTTATTGGGGCTAACTTGTGCCCGAAAAGTAAAGAAAAATGTAGCAGCGTCAATATGTATGAACCACTGAAATTTTGAACACAAATGGCATTATTCTATGGAGATTAATAAAGCACTGCTCTATAGACTCTTTCACTGTTTACAAACACAGTGTTTATAGGAATTTTATTTTTGAAAGAAGCATACATACACAGAAGACATTCATATGTTACATTTCTCGTTCTCAAGACATAGCTAAAAACACAGGCCCTTGATGACATCCAGTGTTTCTCACTGTTTTGACATAATAGCGTCGCTGGGCAAAGAAGAGCTTTAAAAAGTAGCCCGCTAAGTTTCTACACTTTTGTCCCCTTATTTGGTGAAATATATTCAAATGAATGGTCTTTTGAGCTACATAAAAATTGTAAACGATTTCCTTGTACTTTACGCACGTTTCTTTTATGTGAAAAACAAGGGAGAAACTCCTTACCCACGCCTTACCCTTGAAAAAAACTTGGAAACGCGCTTTCAATTTACACGTTATGCGCTTGTCCGGAAGTGTTTTCGGGTACAGCGCTTGTGGTCTTGAAACCGTCCGTAGTTTTTGTGCTTGTGTATAGTGCGTTCTACTTCAATCTCAACCGTATTTAACAACCCGTGCTTTTTTTTCGAGCTGTTGTAGTTATCGGTAATTCTGGTGTTCTTTATTCACAGGTGCTCTTGCTCTTTTAGAAAGCACCAGTCAAATCAATTTGCCTCGAGTAACCTTGGAGTAACTGTAGAAAAGTTAGCCTCTTATGCGGCACAATCTGCTGGTAATTTGTGACCAAACATTTCCTATTAATTCAACAACGGAATTCCGCTGAATATGTTCCTCGTAAAAAAAGAAACCGTAGAGCAAACTACGAACGTCTTCTTAGTATTTATTACCTCCGCACTCTGAAAAATAGTGATTGAACAAAAAAGGTGTTTTATTACTCCACAACAACAACTGTTATACTTGTTGCTGGCGCTTCCTTTCTTGAAACCTGGAAACTGGTCACTTTTCGATCAAGAATGCTGTATCGCGCTCTCAACGCGCCTGTCTTTCGTGACCTGTAAGTGCCAGGCGCGTGGCGATAGTGCAAGGAATGGAACGGAAGACAGATGACGATTATTGTTGCGGGAAAAGGGCACCCTTTTACTCGATCATTTTTGGAGTGTGGCACCACTTTTAGAGCATTTTATGGGTAAATGCTATTATTTATTACATAGTTTCGTTATCATGAGATGGTCGTTACTGTATATTTCGAAACATGAGAATTGTTTTCGTTTAGGCGTACATACCACTCCTCAAAATACGGAATTTGCTCACATGTGGTCAGCAAACCGAATTCATAGAAACAAGCAATGCAAGTGCCTGTAGCGTAGCCATCGCATGTAGATATAGTATATGAAAGTATATGTAAACGTTTTTTTCAGTAAATGCATTCGGCTTTCAATCAGGTGCAGTATGGCTAAGCTCAAGCACTGCCATTACATTTCCTTGCCTCCTTTTCTGTTGATCACCCTCCTCCTTTCTCGTTCTCACTCTCTCTGCGAGTCTTGTGTACATGCATCATCACCCACTATGCCGTGACAGCATGTATGAGGATTCATGACAGGATGTCCTTCAGCAGTAGCTTGAATACAGCCTGCTTTTTCTTGATCCCCCACTTTTATACTGAACTCATAGCTAACTCTCGTATCCAGAGTATATCATAACCTTTTCTTTGCGTGTCGCGTACACTGTTTACATCAGGTTGGGCAAGTAGGAATCTCTAGAAGTGTGGCAGCTTGGGCTAGTTGGTATGGCATGACGATAGTTATAGCGCGAGAACAAAACGACGACACAGAGACAAGAAGGACACGAAAGACACGAGCGCTCGTGTCTTTCGTGTCCTTCTTGTCTCTGTGTCGTCGTTTTGTTCTCGCGCTATAACTATCGTCAGGAATCTCTAACTACGCCGCTTTGAAAACGGCGTGGCTGAAGGCACCGAAGCATGCGCACAGCCTTTTCAGCGGCCCAACAAGGTTTCCTTTTCTGGTACGTGTCACGGACGTGCAAGGATGCACAGGACCTAAGCCTCCTTGACAGGACCGGGGACCCCTCTTTATTATAGGCAAGCGGGCCTGCCTGCCTGCCTGCCTGCCATTATAGAAGTCATCCGCTGTGGCGTGATCCCGCTTGGCGCGTGCGCAGCAGCAGCAGCCACTTCCGACACACATATACATTGCGCTGCTGCTGCCTCTCGCACGTGCCCGCTTCGTTTTTTCCTCGTTTCTACTTTGGTTGCGAATGCACGGGGCCTTCTTTGCCCATCACGAGTCGTTGTCGTTGCCGCTTGTCGTGGGGTCAAGACGTGGGTCACAGCTCACCGCAGGCCGTTGGTTCCGCGATGCTGCGCAAGAGAGTACAAGGAGCAAGGAGACCACCCGCGCTCTCCGGCTGCGCGCCCCTATAATGCATGCATGACAGCGCGAGGAGCCCATCTGCGTTTAAAGCATGAAGTTCCACAAGGCTGTGTCACTGCCCGGCCCTTCTTAGCCGTGCCTAGGCTAGCTACTTCAGCTCCAGTTAACTCAACACTCCTTATAGAACATGATCCTAACGGTGCGAGACACAAGAAAAAAAAAAGGATAAACACCGTGTTTCACGTTGAATGCCGATCTATTACGCCCCAGAAAAAAAAAGAAACATGTTCTCTAATGTTCGTAACCGACCAGTCCATAGGGATTATTTCAATTCACCATTATAGTAACATCGAATAGGAGGAACATTTCATTGATTCTTAATTTTTGCCCCCTGTATTCTTCACGCACTGGGGCTACATCCGAAAGGGAGAGAGAGAGAGAGATAATACAATGGGCAAGTTCGAAGATTATAAGAACATACAGTTAACGACCCCCGGGTAGGGAGGTGCACGGTAATGTCCGGGTTCTACTTCTACCAGTTTCGTGTTTCTTTTTGGCTCATATTAACTTTATTTTTCTCGTCTTTCCTACAACTCATCAAATAAAAATAAACGGCAGATAACTTTTGCATATTCTATTCTTGACTTCATTATGCATCGTAATCACATATCGTTTCGCGCTACCCTGATTTTTATTAATGGGGCCTCGAACAACTCTTTCCTTAACACAAACAGGTTGTTCGATCAAATTCACTTCTTTAAAATCAATGTACACAAATTTATTCATTATATGCACGTAAATATAATGTACGACTCACAAATGTGGCTTTTTTCCCCTCTGCTGTCTGAGAGGACGCCGTAGACGCCGTCGTATAGCCTTTGAATCTTGAGCCTGGTGGTAATACGATACGGTGAACTGACGCATGGACCCGCTTAAATGGTGATGTCACACTTGTTGAACTACTTCCCGGTCTTTCGATGGAGGCGAAGTTGTAGAACGGCCCCCCACACGGGGGCAACGTGCTCTTAATGACGCAATTAAAGAAGATACGCTTGTGACGTCATGCGCTGACGGTTCCGGGGATTCAAAAGAGATCCTCCGTGGAGTCTTTAAATAGAACAAATCACATTGGATGCCGTAGTTTTTTTTTTTTTGCTTAGAGCTTCCACTGACTTCCCTCTCCCACCTCCAGCACTCAGACTCGTTTTTGTTTTATTTCACGTTACTATTAAATATTTATTTATTGCACATGAGCTTTAAATATTTCCAGCGTATCATTGCCATATTGAACGCTAAGAGCAAGTCAGCTCTGCGCAACGTTCAGCTCCCTACAAGTTGGATGATCTGGGCAGAAAGCGGAGGAGCGAAATGTTGTCGGTGGCAGTTGAGTTGGCCCTTGTGAGATGGGCATACAATTGCGCCGTTCAATTTCCCGCTTTCGTGTTATGTTGAAAACATGATCATTTTGGAGAAAGCGAATGGCGGGCAGGCTATACCAAGAAACGTGCGTGCTAAGATTCCTGGCATGTGCCCAGCATGTATACATTGTTGGGGCATGCACAACAATGCACATGCCTGCGGTCCATGAGCTAGATATCACGTGAGGCACTGCGCCGCGCCCCAATCGCCATAACACAACGCCCAAATGTGAGTGCCAGTTTCCACAAGTCACGTACGAGACCTCCGTTACCAAAACGCATAGGGAAGTCACTTCACATCAAATTTAATGGTAAGAATGACTAAATTTATGTTTTTACCTCAATACACAGCTACGTCATTTCAGATTCAGCTGTTTATGGTGTGACGCTTTCTACTATATATGCTTATTTATTTCTTTCACACTATCTCGAGGTTCGCAATTCCGCCACACCAAACGTTCTATCGGCTTTGTTACTGCCTGTTCGCCATTCATCAGTGAAGCAAGCCTGACTTGCGTCAAGTTGAGTATACATTGTCTTCTGTTCGCATTCAAACTCGAAGGCTCGGTGCTGTGGCTTAGCTTAGGCGCTATAGGTGCATTGGGGGCTGACGTCAAATCTGCTCCCACCTTTCATAATTTAACACGGCCCCGCACTAAGCTGCCGCTCACAGCGGCATTCACCGTCCACCATAGCGTCAGACGCGCAATCGCGGTGATGCGACTGTGACAGGTATACAGCAGGCGGCCTTTTAAGGCGTCATCTAAATAACTTTACAGGTACACTACGTCTCGCCGAACGCACGCAGGAAGCCGTCCTAACTTTAAAAGGAACGATATCTTACGTATCTTAGGATAGGAAATTAAAGGAACTACAGTTACTAACGGCAAGTGAGCTTGTGGTCGTTTGAGAAGTGAAATAACGAACGTTCAAAGTATATCGAACCGCGAGCCAGCATGGGATGCTTTGCAAGTGATTGACTGATTTGTGGGGTTCAACGTCCCAAAACCAGCATATAATTATGAGAGACACCGTAGTAGAGGGCTCTGGAAATTTCGACCCCCTGGGGTTCTTTAACGTGCACCCAAATCTGAGCACACGGGCCTACAACATTTCCGCCTCTATCGGAAATGCAGCCGCCGCAGCCGGGATTCGATCCCGTGACCTGCGGAACAGCAGCCGAGTACCTTAGCCACTAGACCACCGCGGCGGGGCATGCTTTGCAAGTGTCCTCGTTCATTGTGCTTGATAGATACAATGTAGACTTCAGTATGTATACGATTTACACAAGTACCAGCCAACGATTTTTGACAACTGAGGTGACAGAGTGTGCAAACAAGTGACTCTGGGCTTTTAAACAAAAAAAAAGAAAGGAAGAAAATAGATGTAGACATAATTCGGCTCCGGAAAAGAACCGTCACATAACGGTTAATGATGTGATAGCAGAGTATACAGCCTGCGTTTGTCTTGTGGGTTCTTTTAAATATGACATGGTCAATAACATCGCAACACAAAAACTATTTAGGCTCTGCGAATGAAGCGTGTTTATCACATAAAATATAGACAGCCAAACAACGGAGCCCCATGAAGTACGCATTAGTCAGTGTGGCCTGACCTCCTTGTGAGATTGAGCAGATTGCACGCGTTCAACGTCACCGACATCGGGCTGCTCAATCTCGTGTCGTGTCAGGTTGCGGCCGGTATACTATAGCTATAGCCGCATGCATCACCGAGCTCCCTTCACTGTGGTCATCAGACTTGCGTGCGCGTAAAGCGTGGTCAGCCCCGCCAGGCTATACAATCTGACCCGCGTCAGATTGTATCGTTAGACTGATTCGTCTGAAGCGCATTCAGCGACATTAGCCTATCCAATCCGACCCACGTCATATTGTATAGTCCGATGCTGGCTTAGCCTATCACAGGTCGCGAAGCGTGATTGAACGTGCCCGCTTCGGCTTAGTACGATAATCGCCGTAGTTGCCAGGGGCACTCCGGTTATTTTGAAGCTTATCGCGCTTTCTTTGTTCTGCCCGCCACGCATTGCCGCCGTTCAATTGTTTTGCCGTTTATATATACGAGAAGGCATTCTCTGTGTACGCGATATCGAGGCAGCTGCCGGTCGGTGCACAAAGAACTTCGTGCGCGTTCTCAATGCGCTGTGACGCTTGCGATTATACCGCTCAACTAAGCTCTGAAGCTCGATTCGAGAAGCGAAGAGAAGGGTGATGGGGTAGGTCAGTGTCGTGAGGGCCTATTTATAGGGAAGACAAAGACCGCGTGTGATGAGCGTGAGAGATGCGTGGCAAATCTATTGCTTGCCTCGGCAAGTGGGCAGACTTCAATTCGAAAAAAATAATAAAATAAGCAGCACGATATGTTGTTGCATTTCAGGGCGCTGAAATGGCGAACGTCGATTCTGCAGGTCCTTGTGCGGGGTTATCGTTCAGCGCCGCTGTAAATGCGACGTCCCGCTAATGATAACGAACGCGCGCGGAGGTCTTCGGCTCGTAAAAAAGGGAACAATCACGGTTTTGACGCGAAGCGCTCGCAATATGCGCCACCAGGTGGTGCGTGTACGAACGTTAATGCGTACACGGCCTTCCAGACACAGGACACGAATGGACGCGTGGCAGGAAAGCGTTCTTTCACGGCCCGGTTCTGGATGTTCCAGATACGAGTGACAGAAAAGAAAATAATAAAGCGAGCGCTGGGGATTCTTTCTGGCGGGGAAGCTTTTGGCGTGCGGTGGGATAATGTTCGTGAGGATACGCAGTTGTCAAACACGTTTATCGGCGCTTTGACGTACGCGAAGCACATAGGCGTATCAGCCGGGGGGGGGGGGGAGAAAAGGGGCGCGCCCCGGAAAGTGGGGGGGGGGGGGGCTTTCGACAGTGGTCACTGTCGACTGCACGCTGGGGGAAAAGAACAACTAATGCAACATTTTTCTACAACACTGTAATCACTCAATTATATTGTTACGAGAAAAAGAATTTATTACAAGGGGGACGTACAATGCATTGGTAATTCTCCAAGTGACGATTTTCCATGAAGGCGACGCTTTCCGCCCTGTGCCGTAACAATGTAGAGCAGACTAGCGCTGCTCAGCAGGAGCCCTATATGGTACAGCACTTGTTCGTGTTTTTTATTCTACTGCGACTGGCCGATGCAGTTATAGGCGGGAATAAACCAGCTTTTTTAATGACCGGTCAAAGCATTTGCTGCTTCAGGAAAATCATTTTCTTCCATCAAAAAGGATTACCATCACCGTTGCTCTGCCGAAGCTGCAGTGAGCACATGATTGCGACTAATCTTGCTAATTATTTTAGTTTTACCGTACTGGGAACGCCAAGAAAGGCTTCCGCTTTATTCTTCGATGAACTTGATCAGCCTTACTTATAGCAACCTGGAGCGATGGAGGCAGCTTGCAAAGTGACGACGAATAAAGCAGTGGACTCGAGCTCGGAGGGAAGCTGAAATAAGTAGATAAAAATGCTCAAAATATCTTGGTTCTTCAAGGAGTGTTTCACATTATGATCATGGTACGAAAGGTGTACTTTTTCGCTGTTTGTGCACGACGCATAAGCGGAGAGATATACGCCTGCAGTAAAACAAAATATTGCTTTTTTTCTTTCTCGTATAGCGACTGCTATGAGTATACCTGCTCGTAACAACCACGTCATATCGCAGCAAATCTGGACGCTACAGGTAACACTCATGAAATAATCCTTATGTAAGTGTTCCAGTCAATATTACGTCGATATGACATGATCCGTAGCGTTCACAATGGAATACGTGCTTTGCTTAGCCATAGATTAGCCATAGCCATAGAAATGCTTAGCCATAGAAATGTATTAGGCCCATGTGCCCAGATTTGGTTGCACGTTAAAGAACACCAGGTGGACGAAATTTCCGGAGCCCTCCACTACGGCGTCTCTCACAATCATATGGTGGTTTTGGGGCGTTAAACCCCACACATCAATCAATTACCTATAGATTTTCGCGCCTCAATTCATGAGTACGGCACGTAGGTAATCTGTGATTCCCGCTTACCAAAGACTATTCTAGATTACCTGACACATCACCAAACTGAGTCTTTTAACACGAAAGTGTTTATGTGGAGGCCCACTATGGCTCCTGTGACGCACTTCTGTCACGGATGTAACGTTATGCAATATAAGCTAACATACTGCAAAGAAAAAAAAACTAGGAGAAAATGTTTCATCGCCGCTCGTCGAGATTACGACCTCTCGCTCCGCAGCGCGAGGTGTAAAACCAGTAGACCATGGGGCGTACGTACGTACGTTCAGCTTACTAACGGCAAGCTATTCATATACATCATATACTTTTGGCCATCCCCAAAGCCCGCCGATTTCAGTGCGTTTTCGTCATCACTGATGTTAGCGAAATGGCGCGTCTAACACGAAGGGACGCGCTTTAAAGGTCGTTTTTGTATAAAACGATGTGAACTAAAAGGCGATGAAACATGATTGTTTGCAGCAATTCAATAATTTTCATACGTGTGCATGCGTCTACCGCAACACTGTTTGTTGTTGTTAAAGATGCGAAACACATAGATTACCAGCCCAACATGATGGCATCAAAGCCGCTACGTAAAATAGTTTATACGCCTTGTACTTCCCCCCGAGTTCTTGCTGAAGTTATAGAAAGCCCGAGCTCTTGTGGAACACATCTTGCGGTCTGTGCTGTTTTTTCTGCGTTCCACAGCGCAACAGCGGGGTCTCCAGCCCCCTACATCGTGGTGATGGATGTACAATCCCCGGAGATCCCGCCCAGTACCAGTTCATCCTCGGGCATTGCTTCAAGAAAGCGTGGTAATCCATCTAGTGAGAGCGAGGACACCGAGCTGTACTCTGCATCAGACTACGAGTCCTCGGAAGACGACTTCGAACCTGTGCTCTACCGCAAAGCCAAACGAAGAATCATGAACGCATCATCGGCATCAAGTACAGCCACTGTGAGGACAGCGCCTCAGCGATGGCCTCACTCCATTCTGTTTGTGCCGCAGACTACTACTGCCAATATACGCTTCCTCAACAGGCAAGCAATGTCCTTGTACCTTGAAAACATTATGCCTAACGAGATTAAGGACATCAGGATAAACACGAGGAAGAATATTTTGGCAATCGACGTGAGGAACCCAAGTGCACTGAACACGCTACAGCATGTGTCAGAGCTGGGAAACATCAAAGTCCGATCCATCATACCAGCGAATGGTGACACCGTAACAGGAGTTATGTATGACATAGACACTGAAATCGCGAATAAGGATCTTCCTGTACTGATAAAACCAGTGAGTGAAAACAACGTCGTTGTGCATGCTGGTCGCCTAGGCAACTCTCGTTGTGTGAGACTAACATTCAAGGGTGAATTTCTTCCCTCTTACGTGAAGGTGGGCCATTTCCGTCACCAGGTTCGCCCATTTATTCCGAAGCCTATGCAGTGTTTCAAGTGCCAGAAGATTGGCCACGTGCAGGGCGTTTGCAGAAATTCCGCAGTGTGCCCCCGATGCTCTGAACACCATTCAGAAGACGACTGTAATGCAACTACGTTGAAATGCCCCAACTTCCAAGGAGCTCACAGTGCTTCCTCCAAGGACTGTCCTCAGATAAAAAAAGAGATTTATATTCTGAGGCAAATGGTGCGAGACAACTCGACTCACAGAGAAGCTGCGCAAAAAGTAAGGCGAAGGCGCCGTCATCGTCGAAGGTCCTCACGAAGGACAGTGCAAAATCTGACGAGAAAGTCAGAAACTCAAGTGAAATCGACAGGCGCGGCTCCTAGCTCGGCTAACATCTGCGCTGAAAGAGAAGATGCTGGAAGATCTCTCTCTCCAAAGGAATGGCCACCCCTTCAGCCTAGACGATCTGTTGAGCCTCAACAGAAGCCGCCTACACGACCTGTCGAGCCTCAACAGAAGCCGCCTCAAGAACAAGCACAAAATGCTGTAACGGCTGGGAAGCCAGATCATCGCGTGATGGTGATGCTAAGATCATTAGTGGACACCATTCCCATGTTCTTAAGTGACATGAATACACCGTCAGCCAAAAGTGCCCTTCAAGTACTGGACGCGCTTAGTCCAGTGCTAGCAGCCCTAGAGTACACCATGGCTAACCCACCACTGTCTTTCCGGGATGAGGTTCGTAAAGCAGCAATACTGCAGTGGAATGCCAGGGGACTGAGATCGCGCATTGGTGACTTTCGTCGATTTGTGTACGTCTATATGTTTCCCGTAATCGTCATTTGTGAGCCGAACTTATCGAGTGCAATACGACTCTCGGGATACGAACCTTTTATGTCGTCTACTGTTACTGAAAGCAGCAAGGTGGTGTACATTCGCCGAGACCTCACTTACATCCTTCAACCTGTACCACCTCATGACGGAAACCAATACGTATGCTTAAGAGTGAAAAAGAGGAGGCTCAACATCACTGTGGTTAGCGCACACCTATCACCATCAAGCCGTTTCGATCAAAAAAGATTACGAGACATCATAGCGTTAACTCCTGACCCGTGTGTTATCATTGGGGATTTTAACGCTCATCATACATTATGGGGAAGTCAGAATACCAACATTAAGGGCAGAAGCTTGGTGTCTTTTGCCTCCGACAACCAACTTCGGTTACTGAATGATGGCAGTCCTACATTTTTACGTGGCTCCACATACAGTAGCTGTCTCGACTTGGCTTTTGTTTCGCAAAGCCTAGTGAAACATACTGAATGGTTCACAGATATAGAAACGCACGGGAGTGATCACATTCCAACATACGTCAAGATCAGAGGATTGTCGCCTTCTAAAGTGCGCGACATCGTTAAAAGAGTGGACTGGAAAAAATTTCAGTCCCGTATGGAAGACCAATGCCAAAAACACATATCCGATTTACAAGAGGCCATCAAGATCACAGTAAAAGAGACTGTATGTACGATCCCATGCCCTGTAAGAATCATGGACATCGACATAGAGCTGGAGCGGCTTCGAGCCTTGCGACGACGAGCTGAAAGAAGGTACCGGTGCACGAAGGACATAGAAGATTTACGGACTGCTAGACGTATGCAGAAGAAGATCAAACGTCGGTTGGACAAGCTAGAATTCCAACGCTGGATTACTTTTGTGCGAGTCACTCGACCCTCGTAAGCCTTTATCGCAGATATGGAGGACGGTTAGAGGTTTGCGGTCATCGCCCATTCAGAAGTCACCATTCAAGGCCTTAGCCCTTCACCAAAATCGACCAGATGTGGACGTTGCTGAAGAGTTCTGTGCCGGATTATCAGGGCAAACTACAGCCATCAGCAGCTCACCACTTTCGAGCAGTTGTCCGCCACCACGTGACTCCTGTATGGACTTCCCGTTCACCATTCAGGAGCTCAAAGCAGCACTCGCTTCATGCAAACAGAGCTCCGCACCAGGACCTGACGGAATCTCCTACAGAGCCCTGTGTCATCTGGGTGAGCGCGCGAGAATAGCTCTACTTCAGCTATATAATGATTGTTGGCTAGAGGGCACTGTCCCCTTAAGTTGGAAAACTAGTCGTTTAGTACCATTACTAAAACCTAGCAAATCACCATTGGAACTCTCCTCCTATCGCCCGATCGCATTGGCTAGTTGCGTGGGTAAAGTGATGGAGAGAATGATTCTCGGCCGACTCGAGTGGTACTTGGAGTATTATGAGATCTACCCAAATGCCATGGCTGGCTTTCAACGTGGTCGATCATCGATCGATAGCGTCATCGACCTAATCACGTACGTCGAACACGAGAAAGGCCATAAGCGTCTTTGCGCCTCTCTGTTCGTTGACGTCAAAGGAGCCTATGATAACGTTACACATGAAGCCGTCCTTACCGCACTAGAAGAGATTGGAGTCGGTGGCCGAATGTTTAAGTGGATACGCAGTTATCTCCAAATGCGATCATATTTTGTGAGTACAGAGACCGGGAACACGTCTACACATTTCAATTGTCGTGGCGTCCCTCAGGGTGGTGTACTGAGCCCTGTGCTATTCAATATAGCACTAATAACTCTCCATACGCACCTACCAAACAATATTTATCTATCAACATACACTGATGACATCTGCATCTGGACATCTGCGGTAACTCGCCTGCAGTTACGAGCGAGAATACAGAGAGCTGCTACTGCAACTACTTTGTATCTACGCAATCGAGGCCTGGAAATTTCCTCCGGAAAGTGCGCTCTTCTGGCATTTAAGCGCAAACCCATGTCGAATTACAGAGTGTCAATTAACGGTCAAAATATACCGTATCGTCGATCTCACAAATTTCTGGGTGTCATAGTCGACAGAGACATATCATGGAGCCCTCATGTGTCGTATTTGAAAAAGCGATTGACAGGCATATGCCATCTTTTCAAGTTTCTCGCTGGAAAGACTTGGGGAATGCAGCCTAATGCTATGTTACGACGGTATAGGGTGCTTTTCCTTGGCTTTTTACGATACAGTCTGCCTGCATTATCAAACGCCAGCAAAACAAGTCGACGCATGATACAAAGCGTTCAAGCACAGGCGCTTCGAATATGTCTAGGTCTGCCTCAGGGTGCCTCAACAATGGCGACTATAGCTATAGCCAAAGACCACCTCGTGCAGACCCATATTGAAATTGAAGCTTTGAGAACACACATAAGGCATGTGGGCCGGACTCACCATCACCACCTAGCCTCTCTGCCAGTGGATAGACATCATACGTCATTTTGTCGAACAATAACTACACATGGTGACTCCCTACCAACTGGTTTTACGCCCGCGGCGAGACCTTCAATTCCTACATGATGCCTCAAACAGCCAGTCATCAACCTGACAATACGAGGCATCCAGAAAAAACGAGATTTCTCAATACCAGCCCTCAAGCAGCTCGCCTTACTTCTGCTGTACGAGAAGTACCAAGACTGCACCCACGTCTACACCGACGGCTCCGTCCTGCCGAACAGCTCAACAGCGGCGGTCGTTATTCCAACGCACGCCACAACCATCAAATTTAGCATAGCTCATACAACCACAACGACGGCAGCAGAGCTTGCAACGCTTCGCGCTGCGCTGCGTTTCATTAACGACCAGAGCACGCAACGGTGGACGATTTTCTGCGACTGCAAGCCGGCACTGCAGTCACTTCTGTCAAATCTACGCCGTGGTCCACACGAGCAGTTGGTATTTGAAACAGCAGAAATGCTACACCATATAACAGAGAAAGGGCACCACGTTATATTTCACTGGTTGCCAAGCCACTGTGGAATTATCGGTAACGAACGAGCTGATCAAGCTGCCCGTTCAGCCCATACAGAAGACAACGACCAGTCAATACCTCTCTCAAGGACGGACGCTGCTAGGAGGCTCCGCATGCTTGCTCGCCAACGCTCCCTGGCTCTTTAGAATGAGCCTCTCTTTACGCATGCAAGATTACGATCCCTCGATCCAACGTTAAGCATGCAGCTTCCAACAAAAATTCGACGATGCGACGATACTGCTCTGTGCAGACTATGGTTGGGAGTCGCGTTTACCCGTGCGTACGCGTTCCGCATAGGTATGGCCGACACTGCCGACTGTGCACACTGCGGAGATGAAGAAACAATTCGACATATCCTGTGTGACTGCCCGAAATACAACCTGGAAAGACAACACCTTTCTAATAAACTAAACAGGTTAGATGACCAGCCGCTGTCAGAAGAAAGTACACTGCGCCGTGGTCATGACTCATCGTCACAGAAGAAAGCCGTGCAAGCGCTACTGGGCTTCTTACGAACTACTGGCCTGTCGGAACGCCTCTGAGTGGACTGATTTTGTGTGTGCGTGTGTGTCGGTGTTTTTCTGTTATTTATTTTTTGCTCTGCCTTTCTCTTTCAACCCCCTATTCCCCAACCCCAGTGTAGGGTAGCATACCGGATACTAGCATATGGTTAACCTCCCTGCCTTCCTTATTTCTCGTTTCTCTCTATAGAAAGCCCGAAGCTCACTTCACTCCAGCGGCCACGTTTGCGATAGAAGCGTGCTCCTCACGCCCAAAGAAGTAGCAACGGGGGCAGTATTGTTTCGCGCCCGTTTTGTGTATACTTATGAATTCGTTCCATGCGTCCTTCGTTGTGCTGCAGCAGCGTATGTCGAGCTGTGACATTTGTTAGTCCACGCTCGTCCTGCGTGTACACGCTTATTTCATGCGTCTTTTATGCTTGAGGTGCGTGGGGCAAGTTTCGAGCTACTTGCCGTTCTTCGCATGACATCACAGTTTGTTGTTGCAGCATTAATTCATTCACCCTTGTGGTGAAACAGTGCACAATAAACGCTCAACTACCTCGGTAAAGACAGGTTGCACTTTCGTGTCATACCGATTTCTGTAACAGAGGGATCAGTCATGTTTTTTTTTTTCATTTGCGCGAGAAGGAGGATGAGAGAACTGTGGGTGAAATTATGGGCATACCAAAGGAGCCCTTGTCGCGCTTCAGAACTACACACCAACATTACCCCTTTCCCCGCCATGGTGGAATATGGTCTTGCAACCTCTAGACAAAATCGTGTCCATGCAGACGCTGATGATATACAGAAAAGTGGCATGATCCATTTGCCTCGTTTTAGAAATTGTGGGAAACAGGGAGATTTCAAGCGTGAAATGATTGTGTATGGCACGTTGTGTGGTGTTTTATCCATATGTTACGGGCCTCTGGCATGCATTCTACCATTTCATCTCTCATCATTTCTCTCTTGTCATGCAGCATGCTGGATGTTCCACCAGCAAAACCTTCCGACGCATCACGGAAAATCATTTTTTTTTCTCTTTCTCTATCTCTCTCGATTGTGTCGTTAGCAGTTCGGGTGCGTTTGTGTAATGCACAGTGTACCACCATTATTGGCTTTTCGTACCTGTCAGTTTTTATATACTCTGATATGCGCAGCCCTATACTAACTGCTCTAGTACTAACTGTCC
The DNA here is from genome assembly GCA_013436015.1 of Rhipicephalus annulatus. Classification (NCBI taxonomy): domain Eukaryota; kingdom Metazoa; phylum Arthropoda; class Arachnida; order Ixodida; family Ixodidae; genus Rhipicephalus; species Rhipicephalus annulatus. Next base: position 97,045 of record WOVY01003259.1, on the reverse strand, counting down.
CCTACTAACTGTTCTAGTGCGCCATAGAGTGATTGCGATGTACGCAGGGTTCAGGGTCCATTGCATTAACGACTGTGCGTTCCTTGCTGGCCCTGCTCACTGATGGGGGGGCCGCTCCCAGCATATAATATGCGGAATGCACGCAAACCCATTTACGATGGAACCAGCATGGGCCTGCTGTGTCCCATTTTCTTTCTGGGGGCGAAGCTCCCGATGCTGTGGGTCGTGCGTCCGCGATGTATGTAGTATATAGTACTAGTGGTAGTCGTAGTAGTAGGTAGCCAACTCCATGGCCGGACTAGAGGAGTGGCACGCGCGCACCCTTTTCAATTGGAGAGGAAACCGCGCACGTTATTCATAAATAAAAAGATAGTTATTTCTGATGAAATAACTTACAGAGACGGGTATTGGTGACTTAGTCTCCAATAAAATTTGCCTCGAATTTGATTTTTAATAATAAAAAAAAACTAGTATCAGAAGGACGAACTTTGAGCTCTATCGGACCAGAAAGGGTTGCCACGTTGAACTCGCTGGGCTTAACCTCCTTGGGGGTTTTTTTTTTTTGAGTAGAATAGAATTGAATTTTATTGCTCACACTTTTTACAAAAAGTTTGCATACACTGCGTGGACCCATAGCCACAGGCTAGTTTGGGTCCAAAAAAGAAAGATTTTATAAAGGCACTTCGGAAAATTGTAACTAAAAAAGCTATGCAATATCAATAAGGAATTAACTAAAGTTTTTACAATTTAATGTAATAAAGAATCGGCAAAGAAACATTACAGTGCATGAAATAGGTCCCTTCGTATTTTAGGTATTTTATACAACCACTACGGCATCCGCGAGTCTGTTTGGTTAAACGCTCTTGAAGAAGCAAGACTAAAAATTTAGTACGCGCGGCGGGATTTTGACTTTCCGCTTTCTGAGCGTAGGTATACCTTCAGCAGACTGTATTTTGTGGTCGCGTTTGGTACCTTTCTCACGTCGTGCAGCCGTCTTTACGTATCGTGCGATCACTGCAGTCAACTTTGTGTCTCCCGCCTCCCCCCCCCCTTTTTTTTTGGTCTGTCGGCACTGAGTTGGTCTCTCGTGCGGCACTGGGACAACAGCGTTCTCAGGGAGGCTTTGCTTTCCCTTCAATGTCCATACGCTGACAGCTGCTGGCACTGCGTTTCCTTTTTGCGCCTAGCGCAAGGGGAGGAATCTCCCTCACGAACGCTTGCATATTACTTTCTAGGTACTCACCTTCGGCATTTGATGCCTAATGTGCACCTTAATAGGGGGTCACAGTCAATAACACCTCCTTAGTTTTATACAACAACTGTTGCATTTTTTCGCCATGTCCAGTCGACCTGTCCTGGCATAGATGTGTAGGCAACCATATAGACAACCATATAGTTGAGACAACTGCTGCTTTGTTGCTTCTGTTGGTTCCCCCAGCCCGCCGTGCTCGCTCTATTTGGGTGTCTTGGAGCACGTTAACGGCTTTTCGGCCTGGACACCTCCGAGACTTCGTGTGGCGCCTGGGATGGGGTGTGCTTCCCACACTCGAGCCCCTCGAAAGGTGGGAAATGATCCAGTCAGCAACATGCCCGAACTGCTCCCTTCGGGAAACAAATCAGCATTTTCCGAGTCATTGTGGCATTGGTCGTGTTTTTTGGAGAGCCGTGCATGCTGGATTTCGCTGCCTCAAAGTAAATAGCTTCATTTCTTCTGTGGCGTTGTTCTAGAGGCCGCTTCGCTTGTCTTTTCATTGTTGCTGGTTCTTTCTGCCTCTGGCGCAAGTGAGCCGCCGCCACCACGCACTTTTCATGACCCTAGAGCGATTGTACTCTGAGCTGCTGTCTATTTTGTCGAAGGAACTCGTCTTCCTCGGTGAAGAGGAACTCCTTCGGCACTGGTCTTGTCCTTTTGTATCGGTCTATGACGGACGAGTGAAACCTGCAGTGTCGTCCGGCCGGCCTGGAATTGGTAGGATGAAGTGTCGATGCACGGCAGAAATGACATTTCAACATGTAATTATGTGAAGTGTACAAATTAATGTTTTATTTGTGCCTCTTGTTTACGTTGCAATACGCATATGTGTAGATGTCCTTTTGTGTGTACATGTTTGCGTGGCTGCGTTTGTGTGAACCATCGAGTGTGCATGTTGTTTCCGCGTCATCTCATACCCATGTTCATGTAAATGAAGTCTGTTTTGTCATCATCGTTATTGCGTGTTGAGGAGAAAATGGTCTGTTGAATTGTTATTGACGTCTGTAACAATAAATTTTTCAAAAACAGGTTTAGCGAAGGTTAGGCTGCAGTGCCATGAATATAGTGAACTAGTATATAGCCATTAACTAGAGGCGGTGAAAGGTTGGAAGTAGGCACGAAGCGCAGGTCGTAAGAAAGTGCGCTAGTGCCATCTCTCGTTTAGTCCTTGGAATGTCTTCTAGATGGCGGTACTTTTATATGCTGAATATATGATAAGATGCGAGATGGCGGTACTTGGACTGTTCACTAGATGGACGTACTAATGGACGGACGGATGGACGGACGAACAGACAGACAGACAGATACGTGGACGGAAGCATGGCTGGACGCACGGACGGTCGTACAGAGGGACGGGCGGAAGCAAGAACGAACGGACGGGCCGACGCTTCGCCCTACTATCATCATGCACACCGTGGTTATGCTGTGATTTTTTGGCCCACGTTTGTAGCGCTCTATATTCGATTTACTGTATACTGAGCGGAAATGGCGGCCTCAGCCCGAACTGCAGCATTCAAAGTTCTTTTTTTTTATTTTATCATGTATGCATGTTGCTGAGCGTTATAATGTCGAGCTAGTCGCCTTGTGGCTTGATTCGTTTGTGAGACGTTGTGTGGTGACAATTCTTCTCGTTTTATTTCAAAGCTGAGTGGCAGTCTAAGTACCGTGCAACGCTGTAAAAAAACTCACTACACACCAAACTTCACGACCGCTTGTGAAAGAACTGCGCGAGGCCGTGCTGTGTAGTTTCGAGCTGACTATCTATGCTTCTCTTTCTTACTCCTCTTCTTTTCTGTCTCTTTTCGTTCTATTATTCCCCTTTTCCCCCACCCCAAGTGTAGGGTAGCCAACCGAGCCAAGCATGGTTAACCTCCCTGCCTTTCCTCTCTATTTATCTCTCTCTCTCTCTCTCTCACTACACAAATTGGCCGCGCTCATATTTCCAGAGACTGCGCCGCAGGAAGCGCGGCGCCTGTTTGACGCGTCGAACGACGCCGGGTTGGACGCGGCATGTGGTTTGCTCGCCGTTGACCTCTCTCCTTCTCTCACTGCTCTGCGCCGTCAGTGCACTCGACAAACGTCTGTTACACAACGTCGGCCGGCAGAGGCGAAGTGCATGGGCGTTCACAGCGTCTCGGTGACCGCGCGTGCACGACCACAAAAATAGCTGACGTGGACCGCGCATTAGGAACGCCGCTATATAACGGCTCGACTCGGACGCGTCTCGCGCTGACCTATGGGAAGCCCAGGGGGCGGCCGTATTTTGTCCTCGTCGAGACAGGAACGACCGCTTGCGCGACTTCTATACGACGTCGCCGCGGCCGCCTGATGCGCTTTTGTTCGCGCCGGTCGGTCGAGGCGAGGCCTGTAGATTAAATGGGGCTGCATGAGAGGGCCCCCGCTAGGTTGTTGTGTGTCCGCGCCGCTCGAAGGCTGAGCGAGAGAGGTCCCGGTATCGAACAATGGCTGCCGTGTGTCCGCTTCTTTTCGTGTGTTTTTTCTCACTGCCACTTTAGCCCATATCTGCCGTGTGCAGTGTGGAGGCAGCACTTAACAGGCCTCCCTTAAGCACCGACTGCCTGGTCCTTAAAAGGGCACTGCGCCGTCTCATTGACGCTGCCTGTGTGAACGACACCGAGCAGTGCTCAGAATGACTGCCGTGGCGGGACAGCGTATATTGCAGCGGCGGCACAAATGGAAGATGCACTGCCGAGGGGTCAGCGGGACGCCATCATACTGCGCCGATTGCGGTCTCAATGTGGGCAGCCAAGTACGGCTGCTTGGACAGTTTTTGACGTCCCTTGTGGGCCGGGCTCAAATGTGGTGTGACCGACTCTGGCGCTGGATATCTTTGCAATACGGTGTCTGTTGCTTTAGTGATCCGTCTGACCGGGGTATGTGGGGAAAGGGGGTGAAAGGCAAAGCAACTTAAATAGACGATTGACAATTCGTCTTGCGCTCCTTCATAATTACCATATCCTTCCACAACTTATTTGATGCACTGGACAGCTTATGCGGCGAGACATACTGTACCCGAACACGAAGAAAAAGTCTCAGTTATTGTGTATGTGGATTCCTCCGAACGTCTGTTCATTGAGAAGTCATCAGAAGGGACTAGTCGATGTGTATCAGCGGCGCAGTTCCGTAACTTGTTTACACTGAGCAGTATCCATTTCATCCGTCAACATATGGATAAGACAAGATATTCAATGAGCGATGATAGTGTTAGCGTTGCTGCGTTTATCCGTTTGATTCCAGGCCGCATCGCTCGTTAATGTGACGCCGCAGCGTATCGTCCTTATGTGTTTAGTTAACAGCCATGCATGCGCACTCGGCTGCTGGTCCTGTCAAATAACTAAAGAAAGGAGAAAAATTACTGTTTTTTTTTTCGCAGTGCAGTAGTCAATTGTCAGCGTATGACAGTCTCACTCAGTGCTCTACTCCAGATCCGTGGTTGAAACAATAAATAATATAGGTTACGCCTTACTTGAAAAGTAAAAACAGCGCAAAAATATAGACAAGGACAGAGGAAGAAAGCGACAGCGCCTATCTACAGTTCTCTCGTGTAAGAATACAGGCAGATGTAACGTAGTACAGCAGTAGCCCCTTAAGATTCAGTGCCTCTAGGACAACCTCAGGGTAGATTGTCGTGGACATTTTATTGCCTCAAAGGTCGCTTATCTGTGTGCGTTCAAAAGGGAGAGCAATAAAAGTTGAAAGCAGTGACACGCTGCAGCAATTATGTAAAAATAAAGCAGAGTACCGTTTTCTTTAATGAATTTAATTGCCTCGTTGTTTTATTATTACTCGCAGAATGGGCCGCCGTGCGGCTTGTCAGGAGCGTCCAAGGTTCCTCCTTCCTAATTGTCGCAATTGCGCCTTTTATCGTCACGCACGCTTCCCTTGTTTCTCTCGCCGGGCTCCCTTTCGTCGAGGGGGGGGGGAGGGGGGGCTTCCTGTCACCTCCAATCTTTTTAAACGCGGTATCAAATGTCGTCGGTTACGCACTCGCCGACAGGTAGAGGTCTCCGATTACCATTAAAGTGCTTTTGTTTTTGTCTCGTGTCACCTCCTTTTATGGGGACGGAATCCATCTTACGCTCGAGAACAGGTAAGAGTGGATGGGTGGATCTTTCTCTGTCATGAAACCGCGAAAAGTGGCCAATTCAGAAGTTCGTTCTCGTGAAAAAAAAAAAAACGCCAGAGACAGGCTGGTGTTTTAGGTGCAAATTTACGTTGCTTAAAGCACCAACATTGTTCCTGTTGGGTGTATTTAGGCGAGCGTGAATTCCTGTTACAATCAAGTGCAATTTCTTTATTCACAGGAGTGGCCAAAACGTCTTTGTGACCTTTAAGAATGCAACGTCAAGATGCATCGTCTCGTATGTCGTAGGTTCAGCCAGCAATGGGCCGCGCTTTTTTTTTTCTGAGTTGATTACAGAGTAGTGGACAATCGCCCACTCACTAACGAAGAAAAAAAAGTATCAGACTGCTCTACCGGGATATCAGTGATAATTCTACAGCTAACGTACTAGTACCCCCTCCCCTCTCCAAAAAAGAAAAGAAAGCATAGCGTGAACGTGATTTAATACAGGGTTTTAGACGATAAGGCTCTCCTATTCTCTTATCGTGTCGCGCTCCACTGTCCTCTCCGCTCACCCTCTCGCTCGTAAACCCGCCCAGGCAAAGCAAGTTCCATCATCATCAGCCTGACTACGTCCACTGCAGGACAAAGGCCTCTCCCGTGTTCCGCCAGTCAACGCGGTCCTGTGCTTGTTGCTGCCAATTTGTACCCGCAAAATTCTTAATCTCATCTACCCATCTAACCTTCTGTCTCCCCCTAACCTGCTTGCTTTCGCTGGGAAGCCAGTTAGTTACCCATAATGACCAGCGGTTATCCTGTCTACGCGCTACATGCCCGGCTCATGTCCGTTCCTCTTCTTGATTTCAACTATGATATCCTTATACCCCGTTATTTCCCTAATCCATTCTGCTTTCTTCTTGTCTCTTAAGGTTACACCTAGCATCTTTCTTTCCATCGCTCGCTGCATCGTCCTCAATTTAAGCTAAACCATCTTTGTAAGTCTCCAGGTTTCCGCTCCGTAGCTAAGTACTGGCAAGATACAGCTGTTATATACCTTCCTCTTGAGGGATAGTAGCAATGTACCTGTCATAATTTGAGAGTGCTTGTCAAATGTGCTCCACCTCATTCTCTTTCTTCTAGTTACTTCAGTCTCATGGTTCGGCTCCACGGTTATTACCTGCCCTAAGTAGACATAGTCTTTTACAACTTGAAGTTGACTATTACCTATCACGAAGCGCTGCTCTCTTCCGAGGTTGTTGTACATTACTTTCATTTTATGCAGATTAATTTCAAGACCCACCTTTCTGCTCTCCTTGTCTAACTCCGTAATCATGAGTTGCAATTCGTCCCCGGAGTTACTCAGCAATGCCATGTCATCGGCGAAGCGCAGGTTACTAATGTACTTTCCATTAAATCTTATGCCTAACTGTTCCCATTGTAGGCCTCTGAAAACCTCCTGTAAGCACGTGGTAAATAGTATTGGGGAGATTGTATTGCCCTGCCTTACACCCTGCATGATTGGTATTCTGTTGCTTTCTTTATGAATCACTATGACAGCAGTTGATCCCCAGTAGATTTCGTCCAGGATGTTTAATTTGCTTCATCGACGCCCTGATTTCTGGTGTCTGCATGACTGCTGATATTTCTACTGAACAAAACGCCTTCTCCTAATCTATGAAGGCTATGTATAGTGGTTGGCTATATTCTGAGCATTTCTCTATTACCTGATTGATAGTATGAATGTGATAGCCTTGAGTAGCATGTTAGAAATCCTGCTTGTTCCGTTGGTTGATGGAATTCTAATGTTTTCTTAACTCTTTTAGCAATTACCTTTGTAAATAGCTTGTATACTACGGAGAGCAAGCTGATCGGCCTGTAGTTCTTCAAGTACTTCTCATCTTCTTTCTTAAGTATTAAGTCGATGTTAGCGTTCTTCCAAGACGCTGGTACTCTTCCCGTCAGGAGAAACCTCGTAAACAGGGGCGCTAGTTTTTCTAACATGATCTGTCTTCCCTCTTTCAGCAGATCTGATGTTAACTGGTCCTCACCACCAGCTTTTCCTCTTTGCATGCTCTCCAAGGCTTTTCTCACTTCTTCTATAATTACTGGTGTGGTGTCATCTGGATTACTGCTAGTTCTTATATTAGGCCGTGGTTATGCTGACTACTGTACAGATCTCTGTAAATCTCCTCTGCTAATTTTACTATCATATTCATATTGGTAGTTTCTTTACCTTCCTTGTCCCTTAGTGCATACATCTGGTTTTTGCCTATACCAAGTTTTCTCTTAACTGCTTTGACACCTCCTCCGTTCTTCAGAGCGTGTTTAATTCTCTCCATGTCATACCTCCTTACATCAGATATCTTACTGTTATTAATCAACTTCAAAAACTTTACCAACTCTATTTTGTCGGTTGTACTTGAGGCTTTCATGCTTTGATGCTTCTTAATGAGATTCTTGGTTTCCTGGGACAGCTTGCCAGTGTCCTGTTTAACTACAGTAGCTCGAACTTTCACTGCACACTCCGTAATGATACTCGCCAGATTATCATTCATGGCGTCAATGCTAAGGCTGTTTTCTTTGATAAGAGCCGAATACCTGTTCTGAAGCGAGACTCTGAATTCCTGTACTTTCACTTTCAGTACTAGCTCATTGATTGACTTCTTGTGTATCACTTTCTGTCGTTCCTTCTTCAAGTCTAGGCGAATTCGGGACCATACCATTCTATGGTTGCTGCATCGTACCTTGCCAAGCACTTCCACATCCTGCACGATGCCTGGGTGTGCACTCAGTATGACGTCTATTTCGTTCTTATTTTCGCCATTAGGGCTCCTCCATGTCCACTTACGGTTCCCTCGTTTTTGGTAGAAGGTATTCAAAATCCGTAAATTATTGCGTTCTGCAAATTCTACTAGTAGCTCTCCTTTGGCATTTCTAGTACCGATGCCATAATCTCCTACTGCCTGGTTCCAGCTTGTGTCTTCCCTACCTATGCATTAGAGTCTCCCATCAGTATATTATACTGTGTTTTTACCTTAGTCATTGCCTATTCCACGTCCTTATAGAAAAGCTTTCTACTGAAGGAACGAAAAAAAAAATAGGAGGAAAAGAACGGCAGGGAGCTTAACCAGCCTGAAGGTGGCAGGTTTGCTACCCTGCGCATGGAAGGGGGATGAGGGAAATGAAAGATAGAGAGCAGAGAGAGAAGAGAGAAACACAGCACATTCGGCAGCACACGCGCGCACACTCAGTCATAGTCCAGTCTAGCGTCATCGTGACTGGATGTAGGCGAGTAAGCTTGTACTACGTAGGATACCTACTACCCTTTCTATAGTGCTATAGTATTCCTCTACGTTGCCAGCTATGTTTTCGTAAATTAAGAGCCCCACTCCCAGTTCTCTTCTGCCAGCCAAGCCCCGATAGCAAAGGGCGTGCCTATTCTGTAGCACCGTATAGGCCTCATCTGTCCACCTAACCTCACTGAGCCCTATTATATCCCATTTAACACCCTCTAGCTCCTCGAACAGTACAGCTAGACTTGCCGCACTATATAAGGTTCTAGCGTTAAACGTTGCCAAGTTTAGGTACCAATGGCGGTCTGTCCGGATCCAGAGATTCTTAGCACCCTCTGCTGCGTTGTAGATCTGACCGCCGCCGTGGTCAGTTGCTTCGCAGCTGCTGGGGACTGTGGGCCGTGAGTTAATTGACGTATGCATATGGGATGTAGTGGCCAGATACTGCACCAGGGAGGCCAATCCTTCTCTGGTGAGGGAGTGCGTTACCGGCGGTGGTCACCGGTGAGGCCACATTCCAGGCCTCTTAATGCAGTTCCATCACCACGCGGATTTTTTTATCTGGTTGAGAACTGCGCGGCACTGGGATTCGAACCATGAACCTTTCCAATATACTGAAATAATATATCAAAGCACAGTGCAATTGCCATACTGATACGCCACAGTTTGCATGTGTTGTGGCATGGCTTATGCATAATATGCAAGGCTAGTGGTATTATAATGAATATAATGACAAAACAGTCTTAAAATGGCATTTTCATTTCACAATAACCCTTGTGTGTTCAGACATTCAGAATACTGGAGAAACAATATTACAGGAGTGAAAACAATAGGCAGAACAGCGAGTTCCACAGACGTACAAAACAAAGCGAATCAGCTAACTGCTTTCACGGTTACATTGCAGGGCCACGCGCTTTTGACGCGTGGGCGCTCGCTTATCGATCGTTCTTCTTTGGTGCGTGACACACGTATTGGGCGGGTGAAGGCTTTTCTGGCAGCTGCGGCGATTGAGCTTTTTGTAGCTTAATTTTGGATTTCCGGTCGCTCATACGTGCCTTCAAGCACGAACGCGCGGATGCTTTCCTATTATATCTACCCAAGACACCCGAAGCTTTCTTCTGCATCAAAAGCGCGCTCGCGAAGTGCCCATGCGAGGTCAATATCATAAGAAGCCGTTCCGATTCATAATTCTGCGAAGTGTATCAGGTCGTCACGACGCTCTGTACATTTAATTTTTTCTTAGGCGAAGCTGAACTCTATTTTGGCCCCAGGGGGCGGAAAGTTGAACAAAGTGAAGATATCTCGCTGGCGCTGCTGTTAGCCACACTTCACGTCTCGCACTCGACAACATGCGCGTTTCCGCTCGCAGAGCACGCGAAAAACTTCAAAGGGCTTCAGCTTTTTCTTTGCAATGTGGCCTTCTCTAATTTAGCGAGCTTGCGAAGTAATGTCGTTTCCGCTTCCAATATTAAAGAAAGAAAAAACGCTCTTTCAGAAAAGAAGAACTTTCGTGTCCACATTGCACACCTTATTTTCCTACCGTTGTAGAACTTCGAACACTCGGCTTTATATTTGGCAATGGTGTGTGCTGTTTCAACTGATTACGTGCTTATGAAATGCAACGCGGCCTATTCCTAAACTTAAAAAAGAAAAAAAAACTTTGTGATAATTTGGGACGCAGTTAATAAATCAGTCATATGAAAGCGTATAGATTGAACTGTTGTGAATATATAAAACTGTTCTTGTTGCCTAGTGAGAAAAACGTAGAAAACACAAGCGAAGGCCGTGCGTTTCCATTATAGCTGAACCAGTAACACAAGACGTTTTGATATTGCTCCAAAAGTGGCTATATACGTGAACACTCCTTTCTCCGTCAGCCGATTGCCTGCTTGCAAGCTGTAGAACCATCAACTGACATTTTCTCAGAGAACGTGCGCAGATTCGCCCGTGCAATAATCTAACAAGCAAAAATAAGAAACAAAAAAAATTTCACGACAGTCGCTTACAGAAAGAATGCCGGTGTCGTTTCGCCTAAACCATCAGAAATCAATACACACGTTATGGTCTACACGAAGTCTACAGACAATGTGTAGGTTAACTACACCAGTCCATACGTCATCTAAGTTAACTTTTATAAGGCCTGATACTCTTTACTTCGGGACAGATGTGCTTGCGTAGAGGCTTCACAAAATGTTAATTTTTTTCTAATTTTTGTTTCAAGAAAATGTGTTTATTGCCAGCTCTATTTTTGTTGCCGACTGCGGTTAAGTGCAGATCTCCTAACACGTCGAAGAGTTTTTTTTCCCTTTTTTTTAATAAATGTATATAAAGCGGGGTGCCAATTCGCGGCGCCGGCTACTCGTCTTGCACAAAAGTTGACATCACAGATTTTGTAGCATACACAAGGCTAAACATATGCACATAGCACAGCACTTACGCAATGAGTCCACGTTTTTCAATACTGAGTGTCCACACCACATAGAAAGGTGTCCACACTACATAGAAATGTGTCCACAGCATAGAGATTTTGTAAAATCACAAGTAATCACGTCAATTTAAATATTCAGTCAAAACAAGAAAGTTCAATAAAATGTCTAAGGTGATCATGCCGCTGCAGTACTGAACTATTTTCAGAAAGGTTATCCCCCAAAAATATCGTAGTGAAACACGAAAATACTGTTTTGAAAGATACCGGTTAACAATGACGATGGCACATTTTTTTTGTTTAGTACTTTTGAGCTATTTCTGATTACTCCAGAAAGTGAACGACTGCAGGTGCTGCAGTGACCGGTAGCTTTCTTTTTGGCCATGGACCCAAGATTTTTGTAATTGATGGAGGTCGCTTATCCAAAGAATTGAGTTTTTGTAAAAGGTTCTCTCGAGGTACGTCATGATTTTAAATGCAAAGCAATTTCTTAGCAAATTTCGGCGACTTCGAGCGTATCTATCTATTACTCTATCTAGCTATCTATCATCTATCTATCTTCTATCTATCTATCTATCTATTATCATCATCTATCTACTATCTATCTACTATCTTCTATCTATCTATCTATCTGCTATCTAATCTATCTATCTATCTATCTATCTAACTCTAGTTATCTTCTTCTATTTATCTATCTTAATTTTATCTATCTATATATTTATCTATCTATTTATTTATCTATATATTTATATATATCTATCTTATATCTGATCTATATTATCTATCTATCTATCTATCTATCTATCTATCTATCTATCTATCTATCTATCTATCTATCTATCATCTATCTATCTATCTATCTATCTATCTATCTCTAGCCAACCTTTAACTTTTAGCTCTCCTGGCCGTTTCGTTAATGGTATCAATACCAAATTTGTTATGGCATACCATGACTGTATGACGGGCCTAGTTGACTAGTCCTAACATGAAAATCATGAATCGTATGTCATGAATGTCATAATTTACATTTTATAGTGTTGCTCTTGCGGTGGTTTCGTTCACATGATGTGTTGCAAAATTGACATGGTATGACATGACTGCATGGCGAACACAAGTGACAGACTCTAACGTGGAAATCATGACATGCATGTCATGTAAGTCATGAGTCATGACTCGCGCCATTAAATACCACTCATTATCATGAGTCATGACTACACGCCGCGCTAATGGTATGCTCGCAGTCGTTTCGCTAGCTTCACATATACCAAATCTGGTGTTACGGGATGGAATGCATGACGAAGGTATGTGACTGATGCATAAGGTGATAATTATAAGATGTGTGTCACGTCACATGACTACATGCCACACTCATGATGCGCTCGCAACCGTTTCGCTAGCTTCACATACACCAAATTTGGTATTTACGGGACGTGAATGGATGACGAAGGTATGTGACTGGTGCAAACATAATAATAATGAGATGTGTGTCATGTAACAACATCACTACATGCTACGCTCATGATGCGCTCGTGGCCGTTTCACTAGCTTCATATGTACCAATTTCGGTATTACATCAGACGAACAGATGACTTACGTAACTTACACGTCCAAGCTTAATAATCACGACATGCGTGTCATGTGACAACATGACTACATGCCACATTCAAAGCGCCAATATAATTCGACGTGACCCGGAGCGCGTTCGCGCCGGCGTTCGTTTCGTCGAGTCACGCCGGCAATGCCACGCCGGCAGTGCCACGCCAGAAGCCTATCTGCCTGGCAAATGCTCGCAGGCGCGCGCCGCGCTGCATTGCTTTGACGCATGCGCGTTTGAGCACGCCCGGCATCCCTCCGTCACGAAGATAGGAAGAGGCGGTCAGTTCTTTATGCTGTGACGCGGTGCTGTCTGGGTAACGTCGTCTGTGAGAAATGCAGCATGTCGCATTTCGCGACGGTTTCCGCCGGGCCTCGCCGACAGACGCTGGTCGCACCTAGCATCACAATATAGAGTGCTCGAGTTTTGCTAGCGTAGCGTCGCTGCGCCCAGCGTGCGCGCGCATCAGCGCTACGTGCTCTCGCTGCCGTTTCGCTAGCTTCACATATACCAAGTTTGGCATTACGGGACGTGAATGTACGACGAAGGTATGTGACTGGTCCAAACATGATAATCATCATGCGTGTCATGTAATAAGCATGACCACATGCCACGCTCTTGATCTCCGCTCGTGGCCGTTTCGCTAGCTACACAAATACGAAATTTCGGTATTGCATGACGAATACACGACGAAGGTAAATGACACGTCCAAACATGATAATCATGATATGCGTGTCATGTAAAACATGACTAGATGCTACGCTCATAGCGTGCTAGCGGTCGTTTTACTAGTTACCTATATATCAAATTTGGTATCACGTGACGTGAATGGACGACGAATGCAAATGACGCGTTCAAACATGACAATCATGACATGCGCGTCATGTAAAACTGAACTACATGCTACGCTCATGGCACGCTAGTGGCCATTTCGCTAGCTCTACACATACCAAATTTGGTATGAGGTTACATATCAACCATCTTCATTCGTGCTTCACATATCATCGATTCCCACTGTACGTGGGATCTGCGAATTTTGTTACAATGTAGAAAATTGTGCTGCACACGTCTTGAGGTTCTCCACATGAGCAGGTAGGACTGCTAGCTTTCCTTATTCTATACAGGAAGGCCTTCGTGTAGGCTGTACCAAGTCGAAGCCTATGGATGACTGTTTCTACCGATCGGCTAACCTTTAACGGAATATTAAATTCTATAGCGGTATCAATGCTATATATCTGAGAGTTTTGCGCGCCATTTTCGAAGCAGGTTTTCATAGACAGTTGACAGCTCAGCTTATTTATTAAACATCGTGGATCGCTCATCGATAGAAGTAGCAGTGATTTATTATTTTCTTGCTGTCTCTCATCTCTTACTCGTGAGCTTCTATCGTGCGGGCATTCATTCATCGGTTAATGGCGCGAACACATGCCGCACATCAACGCTGTTTCGGTTGGTAGGACCATTTTTATTTGTGCGGGAAGTGCCACTTCCAGAAACTTGAATACGGCCGCGTTTAGAGTTCGGCCTTTCGTGCGAGCGATTGCCTGTGTGACTCAGTGAAATCACGCTCGCAAAGCGAATGGGAGGCTTTGCCCAGAAAGAAATACAAATATAGAGAGCGGGGGGGGGGGGGAGCGGAAACCTTGATTCGATTTCCCGCGCACCGGAATCTTCGGAAGTGCGGTGGCGGCGGTGCGTGATCGCATCGTAACGCGTGCCGGCGCTGCATTCGCCTCGCTGTAGCTGCAACTCCTATTCTGCGGTCTCTTACGCAATTCGGGGCCACGTTTGCCAAATTTATGCTCCATTTTTTTTTTATCCTTTACAAAACTACGACAAGCCGTGCGGTGAGACGCACGCCACGAGGATCCAACGTGACTCCATGTTTCTTTATTTTTTTTTCAGTTTCTTCCGTTCCTTTTTATTCTTTTTCTCCGTTTTTTTCTTTATCTTCTCTCTTTCTTCTTTATTATTCTCTTTCTTTGTTTTTTTATTTCCGTCAGTTCGTCTGTAACCCGTTCTTATCAATCTTAAATGATGCACGCAGCACCTAGCAGCGGAATACGCCGTTCTTGCAGAATATCTCCCTTTCCACCTCTACCATCACCTCTCTCTCTCTCTCTCTCTTTAAGTATGTTTAAGGGAGGCATTGGGAGAGATACACGAAGAAGAATGCTGCTACTCTGATGGAATCGTTTTCGATTTGGAGGACTACGCGTCGATCGGTGTCTTCTGCTTTTGACGATTCGTATTTTTGAAACTGCCTTTGCTCCACCCTCGAAGTGTCTTCTATGCGTCCGAGCGGCGCGGTGCTATTCGAGGCGTTATGGCGGCTCCGATTTCTCTGCCGTGGCTTTTCCGAACAGCGGCCGTTAGAGGGATCCGAGACAGCGTCACGTCGAGCGAAAGGGAAAAAAAAATGCACGAGTGAGTTTCTCATAGGTACAATGGCCATTCGCTGCGCTATTCGCGAAATTCGATTTATGAGCTCCGGAAGCATTATCACGAGTGCGACGAACATATGCCTTTGTTTATTTTTCTTTCATTTATCGCTTGTGTGTGTGTGTGTGTGTGTGTGTGTGTGTGTGCGTGTGCGTGTGCGTGTGCGTGTGCGTGTGTGTGTGTGTGTGTGTGTGTGTGTGTGTGTGTGTGGTCCCGTTTCCTATTCAGCAAAAGGCTTACAAGCTCTGTAAGTAGAAAATAATTGGTTTCGTCCTGCTCTTCCGAATTGTCCCCCTCTCCTTGATAGCATCATGTTTGATTAGTTCTCGAGTAAGAATGGCGAGATGTACACACTCGCAGAGTTATCATTACGTTGAAGTCAACTGATAGGAGCGGCTTGCCGTTATCGAGAAATTCCACTCCAACTACGCAAATTTACACCCTGCGTGCACGTCCAAGTTTGATTATTGGTCGCACTTTGGATTTGAAATGAGGCCATATGGGATACTGTGAAAGTGAGATTGAAGTCCGGCGTTACAGTAGTGATGGCTGGAAATAGTTCGGAGTTATGGCGAAGTCATTCGCATTAGCGTACAAGACTAGCGAGACGTGAGTCATCCGTTTGAAACATGGATTCGTAAAATACAGGGGTGATACAAATACATGTACATTTCCTAACCAAGTGAGGTATTAATCTGTATCCTACTCTAATGTCCACAATTGTAGGCTTGAGGTAAGCGGTTCAAAAATCAGCAATACTATCAGAGTTAACATATTTTTATGGGACACTGAAGTGAAATGGTCATGCGGGGCTGATAAATTATACTCTGCAAACTCAAATTTCGTTGATTTTAACGTCTTATATTTACTCACATCAGGGTATAAGTAACGTCAAGGTTTCCTCTTCGAGTAAACCTCACGCGAGTAAACCTCACGCATTTTAAAGTGTTTTAATGACGATAGCGGCCCCGAAATATTTTGAAACATTGTGGTGGTCGAAAAACTTTGTGTGTCACATTTCTGGCTACCCCAGGGAACAATGTCTTTTATTTTTGCCCATTATGAACCACGTATGGTAATTAGTAGAAGCCTTCACAATCTATGACGTCGCACTGATTGGCGAGGTAACTAGAAAAATGCGTCAGCACCCCCCCCCTCCCCCAATCCCGGGCATTCTGCAGACAAGTTCGGTGTTTTTGGTAGTGAATTTATATGTGGAGAATCGTTTTTCTCTTCAGGGTCGCAGGGCTCGGGTAGGTTATATACCCCGAACGGTTCCCAAGCCCGAATAGCCCGCTGTGGTTATGCGGACTTGGAGCATGTCCTGTGAGGCTGTGCCTTTGCCGGTCCCCCTTTCTACTAAGGGGAAATGAACAAGCTTATTCTGACTTCTCAAATCCTGGCCATCCAGAGGGCCCATGGCGCATGGGGGCCCGCGCCAGTGGGCCTATATAGCTAGGTGATGTTGAGTTAACTCGCGCCTATTGTGGACCTAATAAAGTTGTTTCACTCACTCACTCACTCACTCACTCACTCACTCCTTTCAGTGTCCCTTTATTGCCACTGTAGCTGTACGCGTGCACTACTGAGACAATCATAATTTGATTGTTATTGCCAATCTTTCCGTTTGTTTCGTTTTGCATGCCATTAGAAATATGGAACGCCAGATTATCGACGCAACTATCACTCGACTTCGTGCAGACACCAAATGTACTTGTGTAAGACTCCAAATGGCCGCATATTTCAGAAACACACATGATGCGCACGGGGCTTCCGACAAGAGCGACCGTCGCCGGCTCACGCGAAGAATTAAATATAACCCGCCATTGTAAACAATGGAGTCCCGAATGTTTACTGCGTCAATCGCACAAATGTTCCACGCGTCGACTACTGCGCAGCCGCATGGAGGGAGAAGTCTAGCGCGACCATACCGGGATGTACGAGTGGTGTGGATGCAATTACTGGGGCGCAGTGCGAGCGGGGAGATTCGGTGGCGCTATGGTATACGTATACCGGCGCAGTCGCGCAAACATCGTGCGTTTCCCACGTGTTTGCATTCGCAGCGACGCATGCAGACAGCACCGAGTCCCAGACGTCCCTGGGCTAATAGCGTTCAATTTGGATACGCGGCCTGCTCTGCAGATTGGTACTGGAGAAGGACTAGCGTGTATGCCGAGTGGGTCGCAGCTTTAGTGTCGGCTGCTGATACGAGCTTGTTTTGGGACACGCGCGCCTGGTCTCTCATCTGAGAGCAGCTGTCTAACTGCTTTCATTTGCTGTTTTTGGCGCGCTTTTTTCCCCCGCTTCACTGCAGTGGTGGTGGTGGCGGGCTGTCGCTCACTTACAGTGACCGCAACCTAGTTCGCCGTGCTGTCACTTATTGTTTCCCAAAGCTTGTTGGCTTTCGACTTTGGCTAAGGTTCGCGTTCACTGTTTCCCAGCGATGATGCAGCAATCGCACTTTTGATCAATTGGCCATTATAGGGTAGGAGGTTTAAAGCAGTCCGAAAATTTTCAATATATATATATATATATATATATATATATATATATAGATATATATATATATATATATATATATATATATATATATATCTTACACTCACACACACATACAAGCCCACCCGCAAAACAAAGGTCAACTAGCCCTTAATTGCCCCCCCCCCAAAAAAAACACATTATGGCTATGCTTTTGCCGTATACTGCAGCCGTATTTTAATGGAAGACAGATGAGAAACAACCTAGTACATAGCGGCTGCGGCGGCTGCGTTTTCGGTGGAGGTGCAGGTGAAAATGCTGTACCCGCGTATTTGTGCTCAGATTTGGGTGCACGTTAAATGTGGTCGAAACTTCCGCAGCCCTCCACGATGGCGTCTCTCATAACGATATAATGGTTTTGGGACGTTAACACCCCATATCAATCAACCTTGTACTTAGGTTTACGTGCACGACAAATATTACCAGGGGAGAGAGATAAAAAAAAATAAACGTTTATTTCGAAACAGTGTTCCGAGCGATGTCCGGTATCACTCAAGGTGGAAGTGTTAGTCCCGAAACCCTCTGATTTCGACTGCCCTCTTTGCCCTGGCGACGAGTTGTCCCTGGTCTTCCATGTCCTCGAGGACGGGCTTGGCCGCCCACGTTTCGATCAGGTGCGTCGTTCGCTTCGTGTTTGGCCCACGTCCTTCTCCTGTTGCATGTCGGGGCTCTGGCATTCCAGAGGCAATTGTGCTATATAGGGTGTGCGGTGCGCTGCATAGCGGGTACATGTACCCATGCGTCGTTGGATGTAGGCGGTGTGTTAATACCCGGCTAAAGAGTTCCTCCACAGTCCATCAGTGCGGCGTGTCTTATGATCCCATCGGGGTTTTGGCATGTAAGCTAGACCTCGTAATTACTCCATAGCAACACCATTATATATTGAATTCATATCTATAGAGCCGACTCAAGGGATGAGCGTGCTGCCTGCGCTTTTCACAAACATGGGACGAAAAAAAAAAAACAAGACAGCGATGTGTAGCCCTTGGTCGTTGCCTGCGTCACAACTTTACGCATGCTTTGGCAACGCGCCGTCTCCTGGTGTGTTTAACATCCCGATGTGATTCATCGAAAAAGCAGCTAAAGCTACGTCTAGGCGATGCTGCCAGCTGGCGCCATTTGGTGGTCGAATTCCCGCCTTATTTTGACAGCTGTCTCTCACATTAGGGCATCAACATTCCCAATGCCATGCATATGTGTTGCTCTCCGACTACATTCGACCTGAAAGTTCACCATCGCCGTAGATTGGATATTTCCACTGGCTCTTGACATCAATCGCTGGGTTCTTGAAGAAAGCTTGCCCCTTTTCTGTAATACCATGTATTTTTGTTTCTAGACAAGCTAAGTTTTATGTTGTACTGAAATTCTTTGGTTGCAACAGTTTCACGGAAGGCCTTTTTTCAAGTGCTCTTTAGCTCTCTTCTCTACTTCTTTAGGGCATCAATGCAGATGTGTTAGTTGCAGCGTCTAAGAAAAGACATATGTTGCCCGGTGCAACTTATCTTTCCAAAACATCGTGGCTCAACTCGATGTGATGCTCGTAGAACTGTCATGCGAGGCTCGCGAATTTTCGTTGATTGCAAAATCTTTTCTTATGTTTTGACGTGGTCATCGACAATGTTTTGCAGTGACTTCATTGATATCGAACAGAAGTGGTGCCCATTCACGAACATAATGTTTGAAAATAATAGATATGCCATTATGCCCTTAACGTTGGATAGTTTCCTTCACTTTGTTTTCTTTTGAGTTGCAGAGTGCTGGTACTATTCGTTATTGCATGTGCACTCTATATCTAGTGTGTTCTCTACTGTATTACACCTAGAATATATTCACTAGAATTTAAAACTTCACTGCATTTATTTGGCCGCACAAAAATGGAGGCGAGCTGCTTTTTCTCCACATCTGTCCATGACACTATCTCTCATAAGTGAAGTACAATATTGACCTTGGTTGATGGCATTGTCTCAAGCATTATAGTTGGGAAATAACGTCTGCTGTATTATGATTTTCTTACTTCAGGTCTGGCTGTAATTTTCTGAGATTATTTAGTAAACATAAACATTCCTTGCACATGTTGACACGGTTCATGCGAAACAAAGAAGCGCCAACAAAAAAAAAACGGTAACGCGTGCAAGCGACATATGGTACACGAAGGACAAGAAGCACACAAGACAGGCGTGTCTCAGGCCACCATTTCTTTCGCCCTCCTCTGTTCAGCATCAAGTATGAACCACCTTGTTCAGAAACACGTTTTACTAAATTTAAATGACGTGCAAGTTTGAATACTCATGTGGAGTTGGTCCAAAAAGTGCCAGCGCATTGAACTGGCTTCCACAGAATGCTCACTTCATCACATGCTGTCATGACGTTGCTGCTTCACATTTATTTTTCCGCTTGACGCAGCTGTTCGGCGTGTCCCCGTGCAAATAGTTTCGTGACGCAGCGACAGTGCAGCGCCCCGAGACAGCTGTGCTCTCGAACAGCTGCTGCGTTGCATTGCGGTGATTGTGACTGTAGAGGGAACGTTGAAGGACCGTATCGTACTTGCAAGAACGCAGACGGAAGGGGGGAATTCACTACCACGCCGATAATAGGAGAGTCGCGTTCTTATCTTATCGGGGTGCTCTCTAATAACGTCCTCTCGACGCTTGAAAGTTGTGTTTACCCTCGAATTCAAGGCAGAGAGTCGAGCCGGCGCACAAGGCCTCAGGTTGTTGAGACAGCTCGTCTGGAGTGGACACCGTGAAGCGAGACTTTGCGGTATCAGGAAGCGATGTTCAGGTTGATTGATCGGCTAATTTCAAGAGTTCATGAAAAAGACAGAACCAAGAATGACGCAAGCAAAATCAGAGGCCATCAAAAGCGATAACGTTACGTGTGCTAGAGCAGAAACGTCCAAAGCATAGTGTTTTCACCCGTTCTGTTTTTCTTCTTGCCCCTTTTATGGCTCGCCAATCGTCTTCTCGTGGTCAGAGTGGTGCTTTCGGTTGTAGCACAGAAGTGTAATCGACTGGTACAAACTTTCTCAAGTCACATGCTAGTTTTTATGCCCTCTTTCTCCTCCTTTTTATATATACCTTTTGGAGGCTGCGCTGTCTGCGAAATACAGATCAGTAGCCAATGAATACTACAAAAAAGTGAGCTAAGGAGCACAAAAGGCACACTATTTATGTTGTTTAAATACAGCGTAGTAATTATGAAATGGGTGAAGAAAAACTGAAGTCAACGAAAAAGTACGCTTTGCGTGTGTCGGACCCGAGCCTCCAACCTTGGGGAAGGAGGAAAATAGAGGGAAAAAAGGCAAGGAGGTTAACCAGCCTATAGGCAGCCGGTTTGCTACCCTGCGCATGGGAGAGGGAGATGAAAGAGAGCAGAGAGGGAAGATAGAAACAGCACATTGGGGCTTCTCATCCTGCCGATAGAGAAGATACCTTTTTGTTCAATTTAATTCCTTTCCGTGCTATGTGTCATACTTTATTACCCTACAATTAAAAAAAAACAAATATTGATCCCCCTGCCTTCCTTGGCCTGATTTTTATTGTTGGTCGGAAGCATTTTATTGTGTCAAACGAAGAAACGAACCTCCTCGAGAACAAGTTACCTTGTAAAAAATTAGTCGGGTGGCAAGGTTTAATGATTACACAGGAGACGTGAGCCTGATTCATCGCCTGGCTTGCAACTCGAGGTGTGTGTTCATGGATGCAGTTCTCGCGTATACACAGAAATTACACGTACTACATTCAATTTTTGCTTACTGTACTTATGGGTATGAAAACTGTTGAGAAACGCAACTCCGCAGTTCAGGACTATTCGCGTCGGTCGCTAATCTAAGCCAGCTAATTCGCAGGAACGGTTTACGCACCATACGCCTTTACGACGGCGGTTGGTACAAGCGCGCCATCTGGACCCGAGTGTTGAAAACGCGTTCCGCTTCGGTACGTGGGAAAAGTAGCTGCACGCTCGGAGTGGCCGTGCGGTCGCGCGCTGCGCTCGATTTTCCGGCACGTGCGAGCTTCGATTGATTGGCGCCCGAAGCGGGATAGCGTGCGCGCACAGTACTGCAGCCCGTCGCCTGGTCTATTGCTCTTCAATCGTGCCCACTCTCTCCTTCCGAATCAGTGTGCGAGAAGAACGGCGTGGAAACAACTTTTTTTTTCACACGAGCGAACTGGTAGAGAGAAAAGCAAGTTCATTATATACTAGCCTCTCTTTCTCTTATTCCAACTTCGCGTATGCTTTCTTTTTTGTTTCTTTTTCCTTTCTTTTTTTCGCGTAGGACTTGCATATCCGACGGAAGGAAAGCGCGTTTTACCAATTCGGGACTAGAGTTTCCATTTGTTCGCACTATACTACTGTGCAGAGAGCACACATGTTGGAACTTCAAGAAAGTCTCGCCAGCTGTTCTGATGACTACAGAAAAAAATAAAGGAGGATATTTAAGAAAAACTTCTACGTGCCAACAATGACTTGTTCTTATTAACGATTGATTGTCGCCTACGCTTCAGTAGAACGCAGCATTGTTCAGGGAAGTTATGTGGTTGACCAAAGATTTTATATGACAGCCGTTTGAGGGCCGGCTGTATATGTGTTGACGAGCCCTAACTTATATCCAAAACATGAATCACGCATACTTTTAATATATATATATATATATATATATATATATATATATATATATATATATATATATATATATATATATATATTGGACGATGTCTTTCTGGTTCTCTGCCACCAACTTCCAGTTACGGGGAGTGAGGATGTTATGATATCATGATGATGCTATGATGAGTGGTGGTGTATGACGATTGATAGGGATGATGGTGAGTTATGACTGAAGTTATATTCCCAATTCACGGGCGCACTACTAGCGTTGGCTAATGTCAGCAAAATGCTGAGTTGAAGAATGGGCGGATAGTTCAGCTTAATGTTCGATATGCAATGTTATGTAGGATCAACTTATTTTGCGTTCACTTCAGACCACATGACCCAGTTTTCCAACCTTTTGTTTTGTTCCTTTCAATTAGTTATTCGGAGGAACTCGGTAACAGCAAGGTAATGTTTCCAAACACATGCACATGCAACTCTGCACTGTAGTATTTTCTTGCTGCCGCATTTCTTGGTGGAGGCGAGAATACTATAGATGCCCTTGCGCATACATTTAGCAACACGTTAAAAGACCTAAGGCTGTCGAAATTGTTAGTGCTAATAAATGTTAGTGCTACTGCTCCTTCTCCTACTACTACTACTTCTTACTACTACTTATTATTACTACTCATGCTACTACTACTATCGATGCTGCGACTACTACTACTGCAATTAACAACATATTATTATTATTATTATTATTATTATTATATTATTATTATTATTATTATTATTATTATTATTATTATTATTATTATTATTATTATTATTATTGCTAAGATTACTGCTACTACTTGCATTACTATTTAATAGTAATACTAGTATCATTGCTACTACTCCTCCAGTGGCGGCATATGATAGAATAAGATTCACCGTATAACATAAAAGAGGTGGTACACGTGCGACCTAAAACACGGCAAGGTCGATGCGATATAGGCGTAGGCGATTCAATGGACCGGCTGCAGGCCCCTTCGGTAGGAAACCATTCGACGCAGCTGCAGCCGTACCAGGCCATATTTAGGGGCGGCAGCAGGCACGACACTAGTTACCCAATGCGGCCGCGTCATTTGCCGCACAACACTGGGCAGGTCACGTACGTCGAGGGGCCCTTTTTTGTCGGTGTGCGCCTGCCTTCTCCTACCCGTGCAATTGTGTTCAATCACGTTTTCTTGTGTATGCGGCGTTCGAGGGGGAAGGGAGGGGGGGGATCACCTTTGCAACGGGACGCAACAATGCACGCTGCTATTCGTGTGACCCGCGTCGAAATGCTGCACGCCGCTCAATGCGGTCCATCTCTATTGCAGTCGCTTTGTTGGCCGGACCCCTGTCTTTTGTGTGCAGTTGGCAGCGTGGGACGCCAATCGGTCAATTGCCCCGCTTCGTTTTCATGGTCAAGTCCTGAGGCGGCAGGCGTTTTGAAAACTGTGTTAGTGGTGTCCTCCGGCGATGTGTGGGTGACCGGCCTATTTTGTTTTCACAGGCTTGAACAAAAAGAAAAGAGATGCACAGAATGGTTTGACGGAGCCTGTGTGTTTGTAAGTGGCACTGTAAAATGTGAAATTGTTTGGTCATGACAGATTCAGTTTATTACACCAGGGATTACCATGGTTCTGGGCTCACCATAGGTGTCCGTTTTGTTGACCCCGTCGTTGTCGCGTCGTCGTCGTCGTCGTCGTCGTCGTCGTCGTCGTCGTCGTCGTCATCATCATCATCATCATCATCATCATCATCATCATCATCATCATCATCATCATCATCATCATCATCAGAGACGTACTAGCGGGATGTCACGCAATCTCAAGGCTCTGATCTGTACACGTGGTGTGGTTGAATAAGCCTATACCTTATAGAATTTGTGAGCTGTTTTGGAAGCCAGCGTATCACATTTCAGGACACATTTCAGCATTGAAAAAAAAAAAAAAACGTGGACTCATTTCGTAAGTGTTGTGCTTTCTATCTATGTATAGTCTTCTGTTTGCAACCAAATATGCGATGACGACTTCTGTGCGAGAGAAAAGCAGTAGCCGGCGCCATGCATTGGCACCACGCATATACATTTAATAAAAAATAAAAAAAGGCCCGAAACCGATCGCTTAACAGCAAATTCGATGGGGCCGGACAGAAAAATGTCATACTTAATGGCAAGAAAAAAAGATGTATTATAGCGTAGCTATAGATTTCGTAGGGAGAGTGCTTGAAGAAGCGCTCATTGTTGAGCTGGTTGACATCACTGCATCATCATATAACTTTAGCCGCGATATATGTCCATTGCCTTGCCCCGCCGCGGTGGTCTAGTGGCTAAGGTACTCGGCTGCTGACCCGCAGGTCGCGGGTTCGAATCCCGGCTGCGGCGGCTGCATTTCCGATGGAGGCGGAAATGTTGTAGGCCCGTGTGCTCAGATTTGGGTGCACGTTAAAGAACCCCAGGTGGTCAAAGTTTCCGGAGCCCTCCACTACGGCGTCTCTCATAATCAAATGGTGGTTTTGGGACGTTCAACCCCACATATCAATGAATCATGTCCATTGTCTGCCATTTATCTGTGTGTTTGCGCATGCGCGCGTCAAGCCTGCGTATTTCGCGCATCAAACAGCACGGATACGAAGCGAATGGTTGGAGTTATCGCTAAAACGGACAAATTAGCTGTCGTGAAGTGTGCAGCGTCGTATGTCTTGATCTTAAGCGATATGCATATGCGAACGCTATAGCCACGCGCAGCGACGTGATTGCTATTGAAGATAGCTAGCTCGCATTACTACGAATAGCGGCTTCCGGTGCTGTGTAGGCGATGATAGTTAATGATGATAGGATATGTGAGGTTTAACGTCCCAAAACCACCATGTGATTGTGAGAGACGCCGTAAAGGAGGCTCCTGCAATCTCGACCACTTGGGATTCTTTAACGTGCACCCAAGTATGAGTACACGGGCGCGATGATAATTAAGCGTTCATGAACTATACACGGCACGTGATTCACTGTGACGCCGCGAATGCACTACGCAATTAGTCAAGTTTTTTTCCCTTGTGTTCTTTTAGCGTTTGAAACTTTGAAAGATGTTTCCTCTGAAGCTTCAGGCTAACGGAATATCACCGTGTATTGACCTCTTCTTCAAAGTTAGTTTTATTTGAACGTCTACAAGCAATGACGTTCGGAGCGTTCAGTAATCGATAAGTCACTCAACTATAAGCTTGATGAAAAGGGCGCTGCGCGCTACATTGTCTATTTCTCTTGGGTTCCGCGAAAGACAGGCGATATCGATTCGGCTGGCACGAAGCATTAATAACGTTTATTCTCTGCGCTGGCTGCTCAGGTTGAATGCGGTTGTTCGTTGAACTTTCCTGCGAGCGAGGCGTCACGCGGGCTCGTGGCAGGTGTTAACCGTGCAGGGGCCAGTATTCGTAGATGTGCTGAATAAAAACCGCCAGGCCTGCGTGGAATGCGCAGCACAGTCACAGCAAAAGCTGGAAGAGCTGCCTTTCAGAGCCTTCTTTAAAACACTGTTTGGGTAACTGCTACAAACACTTTTCCTGGGTACCCACTACGTCAAAAATAATCATAATTTAGTGTAGTATAAGCACTGACTATGCTATCCTTTGTGTTTCTTCGGAGAAGCGTGGTGTTTGCTACACACTTGCAAGGAATTTCGTGCAAATTTTTATGCAGTGGCTGACGATGATCAAGAATTATGCCTGAATTGGGTATGCACCACATTCAATAGGTGATGAAGTACGAGCTTTTGCACTGAGTCGGAGCATTGAATAACCAACTCGTTACACAATTCGCATTGTGTGGTGCCTGGTTGTTCCTTTTGGTGTTCTAAAACGCTTTGTTACTAGTACCAACACGATTCTTTTGCCGACATCAAGCCTGCCCGAGGCAAGTTTTCAAGGGATCTGCAAGCACCGGCGTTGCTCTGTGGTAGGCGGGCTGGCATGCAGGGGATTCAAGTTCTAATCCCGCTGTTTCCTTGGTATTTTTATTTAGTGAGCTGTTTTTTTCTTATTTCGTGCGATAGCGGTTATATGGACACCGGTGGCGGGGGACAACTGTATATGGTGCCGTACGGCGACCCTTCTTGTGATTTTACAACAAATTTCGTGAAAAAAAAGCAATAAATAACACTCGACTGAATCGGAACTCGAAGCTTACATTAAATTATCAATCAATCAATCAATCAATCAATCAAATAACTTAATATACACCAAGATCAAGAACATCTACGATGAAAATAGAGGGCCTGGTAAAAAGCTTGCATTAAGTAAATACCACCCAATTAAAACCTCTAAGACCACTTCTGATTTGTATCTATGACCCCGAAAATGTTTCGTTAGAACGCAGCTTAATAATTTTATACGGTAAAGGTATTCATTGAATAAACGCATAAGTGTAAGGCTAACGTCATCGCATCGTATCGAACACGCTGGAACTTGACTTTGTTAAAACTTTTTTTTCCTTATGTTCTTCTTTTTGACCTGCACGGCATGCTTTCTCATTTCAAGTTTTTAATTTAGTGTTGCTGATTGAGCTAGATCGCCTGAAAAATCTCCTGGCAGCTTGATAGGCAATATTGTATGCTGGATAGCCCCGCCGCGGTGGTCTAGTGGCTAAGGTACTCGGCTGCTGACCCGCAGGGCACGGGTTCGAATCCCGACTGCGGCGGCTGTATTTCCGATGGAGGCGGAAATGTTGTAGGCCCGTGTGCTCAGATTCGGGTGCACGTTAAAGAACCCCAGGTGGTCTAAATTTCCGGAGCCCTCCACTACGGCGTCTCTCATAATCATATGGTGGTTTTTGGACGTTAAACCCCACATATCAATCATGTATGCTGGATAAACGGAAGTGAATGATCCAAACGTCTGACGCAATGTGAATCGACATGTCACCAAGTGTTCTGTTAGAGCGTTCCGTTAATTCATTGGTCTGTGGGTGGCTGCGGTGCCGTGAAAACCTCGGCATTCGGGCAGGAGGGACTGCACTCCACCTCGTAGGAAAGCAGTGTTTACAGGACTCGGATACTCAACCTAACTATAAGGTCTCGGGCCCTATCCGTCAAGGCGGCCGTATTTCGAAAGAGGCGAACATCTAGGTCCGCGAATTTAGATTTAGGCGCTCGTTAAAGAGCGCCGCGTTGTCCAAATTACCGGAACCCTGCTGCTACGGCGTCTCTCGTAATCATATCATTGTTTTGGCACACAATTTCCCTCAAATTATTGTTAGGAGTGACTACAGCACGTCCGAGAGACTACATCACACGACTCCGATCACTTAGCACGCAGTGCACGAGATGCGCCTATAGGAGGAAAACGAGGTTGCGCGAAACGAAAGATGCAATAAATTCGACACTTTAAGTGACATTTGTTTAAGCAGTGCGGCTGCGTTCTTTGGAAAGAAATATAATAGAGTTAGGCAAGACAGCGATCGTCAAGCGGCATGTGTTGTGAAGCACCGGAGAGAGCTGGAGTTTTCCGACCAGCCAGATGTTTCTATTTTGTTTTTGTTTTTCAGGCCGTGGGTTTGTTTCTTCATTTTTTTTTCGTTCTTTCGCTGCCCTTACACGAGCGCACGCTTTTTATCTTACTCAATGTACTCGAGGGGACCCAGTGCCTCGCTTGTCAAACATGGAGTGTTGGCATCGTTGGACTTTCGCCTTATCGTATAACAAACTCGGAAGAAAAAAAAACTAAAAAAACGTTCTATCATCGTCTCGCCTTACCGAGTATCACAGCACGCGCTCTTGACGTTGCTACGTCGGGTTTCGTCTTTCTTTGGTATTTACAGAGCTGCCGCTTTGGCGGTGCCTTGCTTGAGATATCGTGGATGGGACACTCTCACGTAGCCGTTTGCGGCAACGCCAAAGTCGATTTGCAAGAAGGAAAAAAGAAAGAAAGAAAGATTGACGTGTGGGGTTTAACGTCCCAAAGCCACCATATAATTATGAAAGACGCGGTAGTGGAGCGTTCCGGAAATTTCAACCACCTGCAGGGGGTTCTTTAACGTGCACCCAAATCTGAGCACACGGGCCTACAATATTTCCGCCTCCATCGGAAATGCAGCCGCCGGAGCCGGGATTCGAACCTGCGACCTGCGGGTCAGCAGCCGAGTACCTTAGCCACTAGACCACCGCGGCGGGGCAGAAAGAAAAAAATAACTTACTGACTTCTTGTCGTGACAAATATTTGATTTGTTGTTTTCTTCGCAACCAGCTTGTTTTCTTTTTCTGTTTTTTGTCACTATGTCGACAAACCATGGTCAGTAGATTCTCCTGCAAAAGTAATAAATATTTGGATTTAGTGTCCCAAAAACACCACGTGATTATGATTATGAGGGACGCCGTAGTGGAGGGCTCCAGAAATATCGGCAACCTGGGTTTGTTTAACGTGCCCCTAAAAGCTTACCACACGGACCTCCAGAGTTTTCGCCTCCGTGGAAAGGCGGCCGCTGCAGCCGGCTCTCTGAAGGTCGCGGCATTTGTTCCCTTGACCTTTTGGTCAGCGTTAGAGCGCTGTATAACAACTAGAACACAACGTGGAGTCTCCTGTAAAATAAGAGAGAAGACATTGGACACTACCACTACGTCAAACCATTTTTTCTTTGTTTTACTCTCTGGAAGCACAGCTCTGAGTCTTCGAGAGAGGTTTCAAAAGTTGCTAGATGAAAATTAAACTCCAAACCTCTCAAAATATGTGGTTGGTTAGTTCTTACACGTGAAGAACTAACCAACCACATATTCGAACTAAGAACTAACCAACCACATAAAGCGGTGTAGATTCTGTGTCACTTCTTCTATTTCTCACTTCTTTGGTGGACGAAATGCAAGAACACCTATGTACTTAAGATTTAGGTGAACCATGGTAGTCGAAATATAACCATGGTAGTCGAAATATAATTCAGAGCACACCTCTACACCGTGTCTTGATCGTATCGAGGTTTCGAATCGTAAAACACCATACTTATACGTGACTGCGTAAGAAAATTAAAGAAAAAAAAACCGCAGCATATCCAAGGAGTGAATGATGAGGAGTGGAGCGAAGCGTAAGAAAATTAAAGAAAAAAAAACCGCAGCATATCCAAGGAGTGAATGATGATGAGTGGGGCGAAGCGCCCGTCCGTCCGTCTGTCAGTCCATCCATCCGCCTGTCCGTCCATCCGTATGCCTGTCTGTCTGTCACTCACACTAGCGCCACTTGCTGAGTGAGTCATACAACTAGGTGGTTGCAAACTGGTCACAGACATGCATGGAAAAATCCACGGATTTAGGAGCTTCGCCCCTAAAAACAAAAGACTGGAGAGGAGCGAAGAAGGCAGGGTTCTTCTTCTTGCCTACATGCCTGGTTTTAGTTCTCTACTGCAAGTCGGGAAGAGTCTTTCATGTCCGCTAACGTCGTCGGTTATTTGCTGGGTGAACTGTTGCCGTATTCATTTGTAGGGGACAGGCAGCGAATAGTAGGGTTTACTTACTTTGCAGTAGACGCCGACAAGCCCTAAGGTGATTTGCCTCGTCATGATTCCGTCACAAACTTTGTCGACCTTGTGTTGTGATACCACGATAAAATAACGGCGCCTCTCATAATCATATGGTGGTTTTGGGACAATAAACCCCTCATATCATCATCATCATCATCATCATCATCATCATCATCATCATCTGTTTTGTCATGCTCTTTCACTTGCCGTTCGCAAAACCGAGCAATAAAGTTCGCCCTCTGTAGTGACGCTTTATGCTCCGTAGAATCGTGTTCGTTTCTTATCTTGTGTCGGGGATGGATAAAACCGAGCGGCAAAACGTTGCACTCGCAGGCTTTGTCGAGACACGTCCCTCATAAATGTGCGAAAGAGCGTGTGTCTTAGTCAGATAAGAGCGGATACAACGTTCCCCCCCCCCCCTCTTTTTTCCAGTGGACGCGCCGTGTTTTGTATTACTAGGTGTTTGTTCTTTACTTTCCTTATTGTCCATAGGATCCATCTGGGTTTCCTAGAATGGTATGGGGGGGCGGTGACTCGACAGCGGGCAGGCTCTCTCTCTTTCTCTCTCTCTTTCTCTCCCTCTCTCTCTCTCTCACACACACACACACACACACACACACTCACTCACTCACTCACGCAAAAAAAAATTCGGCAGATTTCACGTACCTGGGAATCCACGTTATGCGAAGCATGCGGGTGGTGGTGTTGCAATTTTTTTATTGAGCAACATGTCATGAAATGACCCTATATTATTGTACAAATGTCGCACGCACAGACATATGTTGAATAGTTGCAGATGTTTATATAACCAGTTGCTTGCACTTTCGCAACGATGCCAACTGAAGCATGCGTATTAGCAACACCAGAAGCTGATAAGAAGCGCTGATGCTCGCGAGGATGCTGACCTTGGACAGTGCTACATAAATCAACTTCAGCACATGGCAATTAACCCCAATGGACGTTAACCCGACGTGGCGCCTGTATCAAAACAGTACATATGTAATATTTATAAGATTGGGTAGGCATCAATGAACCCACTATTAACGTTTCACGAAGATTAGCGTCTATTTGAAAAGTACTTCCGAGACGTAGCGTAGCTCTGTGGTAAAATGCTTCATTGGCACCCAGAATGTTTAGGTTCGATTCCAGCTGGGACTCGTCGGGTCGACGCTACCAACGTCGGGTATTTCTTAACACTCGTGCGTTAAAATTGCCCATGTGTGTTGTCGTCATTCCTGAGCTGATACCAAGCTTCAATCACCTGTGGCACATACCCGCATACCAGTCACACATGCCTGCCCTTGGGTATGTGCCACTGTCCGGCGGGAAGTGTTTCACGACGTACGCGATGGGATTGTGACATTATTCATGTCCTTACAAGCGCGTCGTATTCGTCAAACCATCTTACCCTCTCATGCCGATTCTCGTTCACGGCAAGTTAAGGGGGTGACCAGGAGAGCACCCAAACGTAAGCGGCTAGATAGATACGCTCAAAGTCGCCATTTAAAACAACACATCAACGGAAAACACAGAGATTGAGCTGTCAACCGCACGTTTTTTTAATATCTTAGTGAACTGTCATTTCTATCTTCATAATATTAAAAGTTCAGTTCTGTGGCCAATAACAAAAAGAAAGCGTTTATGATCAACCTACTGCTCTTGTACGTGTAACATGTTTTGAAGGTGTTTTGAAGGATGGCTAGCTAGGACTACTAGAGGGTCATCTAGGACTGCTGCAGGATTCGAGCTTTCGATTTCACGTCCTATGAGAGGAGATTAGCCACACTTATCACCTTTGGTTCTTTATTTGCGGTAGAATTTCTTTTTGCTGATTTCTCATGAGCCATCAATGCCGGTCTCCGGTCCCGACCAGGGCTCGCCCTGATCGGCCAGTCGCCCTGCTGAATCGGTACCACTGGAGTGTTTCCTCAAGAACGGCGTAAACAGTTCGCCTGTCGCGCTTGTTCCCACTGATGGAGGAGCCTGTCAGCTGAGTGAAACGGAGGTATTTCAAGAATACCTTCGCAATATAACCGCGCATTTTCTGGACATCTCGGAGGTAAGGCGTTTCGGCGAGACTGGCATACTATGCAGGTCTTCAAATATTCAATGCTCAACGGACTTGCTAGCCACCACGAGATTTGCGTTCATTGCTGTTCGCGCTTTTATCCCCCCTCATCTTGCTTGCGTGAAGGGCATTGTTTGTGGTGTTCCAACTAACCATACTCCTGAAGCATTCTTAAAGATGGTCTCTCTGGCTGGCGTGATATCTGTCTACAGATGCACCAGACCTGTAGGTGATACGCGAGTTCCTACTGAAAGCGTCATCGTTGCTTTGCCGGTCTCACACGTCCTTCTGAGCTGAAAGCCTGGCCTCATCTATGCCGTGTAGAGGCATTGACACCTCGCCCACTGCAATGCCATAACTGCTGGTGATTCGGACATAGCGCTAACGCTTGCAGGTCCTCATTGTCTCCAACCGCTTCGCCAATGTCGAAACCTAAAAAAGGTACTAGTGATAGAAACAACGACCAGGACGTTTTGCGTTCTGCGGTTGAGTCAACTATATTAAGTCCATCATAGCGCCTGTAAAAGTTCTTCAATGGAATTGTCGTTCCGTATCTTCCGCTTACACAGATCTTGTTTATCTCATACAGTAAAAAAACCCTGATATACTTTTACTTCAAGAGTCCTGGCTTTCGGAAAACCAAAAATTTACTCTGAATAATTTTCGAACTTTTAGACTGGATCGGCCAGGTAGAGGAGGTGGATTATTGACCCTTATATCTTCAAAAATGTATTATCATGTTACTGTAACATTTGAACATATTTGTCCTGATTGTGAACTGTTAGGAATAGATTGTTTGTTACCAGACTCCAACAGGATTACAGTGATTAATGCGTACTTTCCAAATGGAGTAAGACACCCAGATCACCTAGATAGTGACATCAAGAATTCTTCTACAAATTCAATTTTATTCTTAGGGAGTTTTAACTCGCATCACACTTCTAGGGGTTTAAAACCGATGGCTGTGGCAAAAGATTGTGGAATTAGTTTCAGGACAATAAGTTTCGTTGTCATAACTCTGGACAAGATACCTTTATACGCAGGATAAGCTCATCAACATTAGACCTGACTTTTTCATGTGGCCAGTTTATAATTTCATCATGGGCGACGTTTGATAATAGGACGAGTAGTGATCATGTACTGATTACCTATGAAATAATGTTACAGCTATGGTATCCGGCAACAATGTTTCATCAGTTATAAAATTTATAAAACTGTTTTAAATTCTGCGGTTTCGTCATTGAGAGGACGTGTCGGACAGCAACGAGCTGCTTCAGTAGTAGCGTGTCTAAGTGACTCTGTTCAACCGGCAGAGTGTTTTCAGTTAAGTATAGCGGCACACTGTCAAGTTCGGCTTGGTGGAATGAAAATTGTACGCTTGCGTATAGGCGATGTAAAGCTGCTTGGAAACGTTTACGCCACAACCATACTCCGAAAAATGGGGTTCACTTTAAACTCCACGCAGCACTGTTTAAGCATAATGTCGCTATATCTAAACACAAATTTGACTTACATTTGCATTTATAGAAACCCGATAAAAGATCTGCCCTGTACAGGTTTCTACGGAAGAGAGGAAGAGAATTTAGGCGGAAAGACAGGGAGGTTAGCCAGTTCTTAGACCGGCTGGCTACCCTGTGCTGGGGAAAGGGGTGAGGGGAATGAAAGATGTTAAAAAGAAATGCTGCGAAGAGAAGGAGAAATTAAAAAAAAAAACTACGACAGAGGAAAGGCAACATCAAAAAGTATAAGACACTAAAGTCTGTCTCTGAGGCCAGTTGTCCGCAAAAAGCGCAGCAAAGCTTTCAAAGCCTTTTGGGCTGAGGATGGGCTTGGCCAATGACCCAGAATCCTTTGTTCCGACAAAGGCCGATTGTCTAGTCTATCCAGAGCTGCAGTGAGTTCTTGTCTTTGCACGTTGAAATAGGTGCACTCACACAGAAGGTGCGCGATGGTTTCTTCGCAACTGCAGTAAGTGCATGTAGGAGAGCTGGCCATCCCGATGAGATAAGAGTATGCGTTCGTGAAGGCCACTCCAAGCCACAGGCGGCATAGAAGAGTCTCCTCAGCTCGAGATATCCTTGGGGGAAGACGAAGTTTCTACGGAACCAATCGACACTACTAGCATATTCGCATTCGTTAGTGCTGTCTCCTAAAGAGGCAACCGATTTGTTAAAGGGCATATGGAAATGACTTGAAGTGCGTTTCAATTCATCATGCTTAAGACCTATGACATTCAAAAGCTCAACCTCAGTCTTTCGGGAAGTCACTATGGCGGAACTGGCAGATGTCATACTAATTGTAAATCAAGCGGCTCCCGGTCTGGATCAGATTACAAACGCTATGATTAAATTGATATTCAATTCTCATCCCAATGAGCTTTTCAATATTGTTAACTGCTCCTTACAGCACACATGGATTCAAAGAGCATGGAAAATTACTAAAGTTATGTTGCTGCGAAAAAAATTGAAGCCTTGGATATGTTCTGGACATTCGGTCAATTTCGCTTACTTCAAACTTAGTTAAAATAAATAAAAAAAATTCTTCATAGCAGGCTCAGTGATTTCATCGCTCGTCAGGGTATCCTTTCACCAAGACAACTAGGATTTAGACAGGGGTGCTCTATATGGTCTGGTCGGCTCATGTTGAGTTGGAAAGCCGAATTTGCCTTGCGAAAATATCTGGTGAGCTTTCTGCATTAGTCACATTAGATATTGCAAAAGCCTACCATAGTGTGGAACACAGTACATTGATTTCAAGATTATTGGACTGTGATGTGCCTAAGTACATTATATCTTGGGTTCAGGAGTTTCTCTTTGAGAGACAATTGTTTTGTTGCCACGAGGGAATTACTTAGGTATGAGAGCACATGTTGCATATACGAGGTAGAAATAGCTGCATCGAGTTCTTTTCATCCACTTCACTTTCTGCACATTTATGACTTAAAAATTAGAAATAACCTTTGCAAAATGCGCTCTGCTTGTATCTCCTCTATCCGTTCCCGTATATTTCGAGCGTATGGAACCACATGCAACCACAGCTGATGATAATATAACGATGGTTTATGTGAACGCCAATGTCGGTGTATAACATTAAGCGTGTGATTGCACTCGACGATACAACATAGACTGCGCATCGACGAATCCGGAAAAACGTGGCAATATGTCAATAGGGCTACCTCGAAGCTCTCATGGTGCCGTATTTTCTCATTAGAATGCTTCGCACTAAGTGTGCTTCACACGAAGTGTGCAAAATCTTCGCGAGTAATATAAACAGACAACTATTATTCGATCTAATAATGATGACACGTTTAATACGATATTTTCGCGCATCTTGAGGCGCCCAAGGCCCTCCAGAAAGAGGTGGGCCAGCTAAATAAGCAGTCACGTGCGCCACGTAGGTCTAGCGCTCAGTGACCACTGGCTGCGCCGCACTTCGGACACCTTGGATGGCACGTCGCGAAGCCACTGTCGACGGTGCCGCCGGCGACGAGCCCCCCGTTAGACGCGTCACCGACGACTGGGTCACCACGAACGATGGCACCGGCTGCGGCGTCAAAGTCGTGCGGCCGGGTTGCGCAGAGATCGCTGCTCTGGTCGGGGAGACTGC
This sequence comes from Rhipicephalus annulatus, assembly GCA_013436015.1. Classification (NCBI taxonomy): domain Eukaryota; kingdom Metazoa; phylum Arthropoda; class Arachnida; order Ixodida; family Ixodidae; genus Rhipicephalus; species Rhipicephalus annulatus. The sequence continues at coordinate 61,634 of WOVY01003259.1, read as the reverse complement.
AGGCAGCGCAGACTGCGCGTACGGCCACGAACCATAGCCGCCTGCTGCACCACCGCCGTACACATTCACGTTGGTGTACGCGACGGCCGGCCGACTGCTGGTTCTCACCCGAACATTTGCTCATCATCGGCGGGAGCGGTGGTGGCTTGCTGGGTGGTGGAGACGCCAAATCGAGTGGCGTAGGAAACGGCGGCATCGCGGGCATCATAGGCGGGGGCAGGAATATCGGAGCTGGCATAAGCGCTGGCATAGGAGAGGGAAGGGGCTGTGGTGGTGGGTGCGAGCAGGTCGGCGGCGGCATCACGAGGACGGGCCTGACAGGCTTGCGACGCCGCCGCCGCCTCTTGATGGGCACAGGCACCGCAATCGGTTCCGGAACTTGCACCTCAATATGCACAGGCTCGGGCGGAGGTAATGGCGGAGGGGGAGGCGGTGGAGGTGGGGGCGTAGGGGTCGGAGGAGGCGTCTGGGTCTCCGACGATACCTTCTTGACGCACTTTCTTCTGCGAATCATCTTGATTTTCTTCTTTTTCGGCTTTTTTTCGCCGACGGCCAAATACACAACGGCGAGTGCACCAGCAGCCATGGCAGCGAGCACACCGAAGATGACGGACACCACCATAGCCATCCAGTGGGCAACAAGGTTATCCGAGTAAAGTGGGCACGCTGCTGTCATGTCCGTGTCGATGATCTTGTAAGGATAAAAACAGTCGCCGTTGACCTTAGCCTTTGCCGCCGGCGTGGCTGCAGCTTTTGGTTGTGGCGGCCGCAGAGCTTGCACTTCCACAACGGCGTCCTCTCCTGGTACTTCGACGGTCTTCTTCTTGGCGGCGTTGCTCGGACACGACAGCAGGCTCATGATCGGCGCCTTGCCCTTGGTGGAACAGTTGACGGCGAGTTTGCTGGGCACCAGCCGGCACAACGGCTCGGGCCTGCTACTCGGAGGCCACAGTCTGGCGATAGCATCGTCGAGCACAACGTACGAGCTATCGCGGTACGGTGCGCACAGGTACGTGTTAGTCATCACGCACAGTGGCAGCCAGCGTGCTATCATGGGCAGCGCGATAATCAGGTGCACTAGCAGCAGAACCGTGCTAGCCACGATGATAGTCGCCACGAAAATGGGGCTCTTCTTGCCTTGCTCCAAGTTCCTCTTCCGGCGGTTCCAGGCGACGCATTCAAGCAGGGCAGAGGAGACCGCCGTCGCCATGCCGAGGCCGAGCACACCCATCTGCAGAAAGGGGAGCAGGCCTGTGGTCATGCCCTGCAGTGAGTCGAACGCGGAGAAGCTGTTTTCCCACGCCGTTATGTTGCCCTTGAGCCAGTTGATGCTGTTCGTGGTCGCCGTCAGGCTCTTGTCCAAGTTGGGGTCAGGGTCCTTGGCCGCCTTGAGCATCGTCACTTTAAGCTGCGTGTAGTTGTGCAGCAGCTCGAACGTCCACTCGTACGCCTCCGGTGCCTTCTCGCCCAGGGCATCCTTCATGGCGTACCAGGTGCTTATCATGCTCATGAGACAAATGAGCTGAACCAAGCTACAACCGACCAGGACCAGCCCGCAAATCAGGCACTGTACCAGGCCGACGCCGGCCGTGTGGCGACGCAGTGCGAAAGCTGCCACCGGGAGCACCACGAAGAGCGAGAGCAGCGAGAGGCCCAGGATAATGTAGCAAAGCAGGGCGATGAAGCTCACCATAGCCTGTTCCATGTCCAGGTAGGATACGAGCGTGCCCATGCTGCCTTCGCTCGCCAACTGGCAGAACAGGTCGGCATTCTCGGGGTCCGTGGTCACCATGGCCATGAACATGCGACCCATGCCACTGAACCATGGGCTGGTGCCGCCGTCGATGGAATCTATGTCGAGCTGAACCAGCACAGGCTTCTTTGCTGCGGCAGCCATCGCTCTTCGAGGTTAGTCTGCGATAAAACGCAGCGCGTGTGGACGTTGCCGGCTTGCTCTTCTTAAAGGTCACGGTCGATTAAAAATGGCAGTTGTCACCTCGAGTCCCGAGCCACGAGATTGTTTGTTTGTTTGTTTGTAGCCTCTAATCTATGGCTCATACCCACTCTGGGGGATTGGCCAAGAGAACAAATAGTCTCATATGAACGATAACTCCATTATTGCTTACAACGAAAAAAAAAAGGGGGGGGGGGAGTTGTATAGTTAAGACAGTATGTTGGAAAAAAAGAAATAAACTAAAGATTTAGATAGTGAGAGAAAAATCAATACCAAAGTAGATACTAATAGCTACAACTTGATTTTGGGAGCCGACCAGACAGCTGGTTTTGCCAAAGCCGATTAATTTGGTATGTCACGGATTTATCCAGAATAGAAAATTACTTTTCGACCCGTGTTTTTTAGTATTTGTTAACGAGGGCTTTATGTTGAAAAACGTTTAGAGTCTTGAATAAAATACACACGAGAGCAGGCGCTGCTTCTTCTTCGGCGCAGGTGCCACGTCATCGGTCTTGCTCGCTAGTGGGGCACATGATTTCAGTAACGAAAACTAAATCATGTTATAGAATAACGAATCCAAAGGGGTTGCGCTAGGCCGCTAAAAACAACCAACCATCTATTACGATCCAATACTAACTGTAAGGATACTTTTTCGGAAGCAGCAAGAACTCTATCCAGAAAAAAAAGCGATATTTAAAGGCTCGTTTTGCTTTGTTAAACACAAGAATAATAAAATAACATGCAATATTGCAAAGAAAGGATGGTATTTCAAACACTTATGTTTGACAAACACACACACACACACACACACGCGCGCGCGCACACGCACACGCACACACACACACACACACACACACACACACACACACACACACACACACACACACACACACACACACACACACACACACACACACACACACACACACACACACACACACACACGAGATTACAGCAACGCCATATAGAAAGTGATGTAGGTATGTCACATCCTGTACGCCACAGCCAACCACTAAAATAATAAAAAATGGCTGCATATCAACGGAGTGAATGATGGAGAGTGGGGCGAAGCATCCGTTTGTCCATTCGTTCTTGCTTCCGTCCGTCCATGCGTCCATCCGTCGGTGCAGCCATCGGTGAGCCCGTCCATGCATCTGTCTGTGTGTCCATTCGTCCATCTATTCAACACTCCGAGTACCACCATCTCGCATCTTTTCATCATATGAATGGATAGATGTATATTGCTGTACCCTTTAGATCGGGCAGTGGCTAGCGCCATCAAGCCGCAATGCTTAATGAACGAAAACCTAGATTTATTTTTTTCCTTAAATAGTAAAGTTGAGGATTCGTACTTTGCAGTGAAGGGTTTAATTTTCACTCGTGTCTTGACTTTAGCCACCAATCAGATAACCTCCTTCTAGTAATTTTACTTGCATAGAGTATATTTTGCCCTCACTGTCCCTAAACCCCGTGCTTTGAAAAACTCTGCGCCATCATCCTGAACTATAGGGTGAAGCCCTTTACAGAACATTATCAAGTGTTCGGCAGTTTCTTCTTCCTCTCCACACGCACTGCATACTGTGTCCACCCCTTCGTATTTGGCCCGATATGTCTTGGTTCGCAATACTTCCGTCCTGGCCTCAAACAGTAGAGAACTACCCCGAGTATTCTCATTGATCCTTTCCTTGGCAATTGCCTGCTTAAAAGTTTGATAGATCTCTAGTGCGGACTTCTTAATCATGCCAATTCTCCACATATAGGTCTCGGCCTCCTTCACCTTCTTCTTAAACGATAATTCTTTTTGGTTTGGCCCCCTGCTGCTTTCTAAGTATTTACCAGTCAATTTTCCGGTTCGCTTCCTCCATTTTGTATCGACATTCTTCATGTACAAGTAGCTGAAAACCTTCCTTGCCCAATGCACCTCCCCCATTTCTCTCAATCGCTTCTCAAATTTTATCTTGCTGCGAGCTTCCCTGCCTTCAAATGATGTCCATCCCATATCACCTTGTACTCCCTGAGTTGGTGTATTCAAGTGAGCTCCTAAGGCAAGCCTACCTATTTCACGTTGCTTAATTTCTAATCTTGCTTGAACTTCTGATCTCATGAACAAGACCGCATTCCCTAACGTCAGCCCAGGAACCATGACCCCTTTCCATATTCCTCTCACTACATCATACCTATTGTAATTCCACAGTGCCCTATTTTTCATCACTGCTGCATTCTTGTTACCTCTAGTCGTCACGTATATTTCGTGTTCCCTCAGGTACTCGGTCCCATTGTACGCCCAGATATTTGTATTTATCTGTTATCTCTAGCGTGACCTCCAGTATTCTAAGCTCACTACCTTCGTTGTCATTAAAAACCATGGCTGCTGATTTTTCCTTACTGAATCTGAAATCTAACCTATCTCCCTCATTACCGCAGATGTCCACCAATCTCTGCAAATCTTCCTTGTTGTCGGCCATTAGCACTATATCATCTGCGTACATCAATGCTGGTAGTGCCTGTTCAATTAGTTTTCTTTGTTTGACGAAAGAGAGGTGTAAGCCCAGTCCACTTCCCTCTAATTTGGCCTCTAATTCTTGTAGGTACATCATGAATAATAAGGGTGACAGGGGATACTCCTGCCTAAGCCCCTGTTTTACCTCTGCAGGCTTGGATACCTGTTTTTCCCACTTTATAACTACCTTGTTACCTTTATAGATATCCTTTAAAAGATTAGTGACTACATCTTCCACGCCTAGTGGGTCCAGTATTTCCCACAATTTCTCTTGAACCACGCTATCGTACGCTCCCTTGATATCCAAAAATGCTAGCCACAGGGGCCTGTGTTCCATTTCTGCTATTTCGATGCACTGCGTCAGTGAGAACAGATTGTCTTCCAACCTCCTGTGTTTCCGAAACCCTTTCTGCAGTTCCCCCAGCACCCCCCCATCCTTTATCTATGCCTGCAGTCTTTCCTTTATGATCTGCATCGCCAGCCTGTATCTCACTGATGTCACTGTTATAGGACGGTAGTTGTTTTCAGCTTTGCCCCCTTTCCTTTATAGATCATGCTCATCCTGCTAAGTTTCCATTCATCGGGAACTTCTCCATCGGTTAATATTTCGTTCACTGCCTCTCTGATAGCCTGCTTTGACTTTGGACCTAATGTCTTTATCAGCATAATTGGAATGCCATCTGGGCCTGTTGATGTACTACTAGGAACCCTTTTCTCAGTCCTTTCCCACTCTCGTTGTGCAAATGGAGCCATTGCGCCACTTGTTTCACCTTTTCTATTGTGGTGCATAAATAATTTCTATGTTGAAACTTTTCTGTCAACCTTGTTTTTATATAATCAATAGCTTCGTCCCATTTTAGCCTAGCACCTTGAGCTTTAGTTATAAACCTCTGCTCTAGGCTCATCTCATTTCTTAGGGAGTTTAGATGGTTCCAAAATTTCGCAGCTGCCTTTCTATCTTTTCTTTATGTACTTCTGCCAGCCACTGAGCTCCCTTTCTTCTAATCTTTTCATTGATCAGAAGGGACGCATCCCATCTACAGCTTAGAAAGATTTCCCATTTTCTTTCAACATCATCTGCCGGTTCACCCCGCTGCTTAGCATGTCTGTGTTCCCTAGAGGCTTCCTGACGTTTTGCTATGGCTCTCTTAACTTCCTCATCCCACCAACTTTTGGGTTTGTGTCTTCTTTTCCGCGTTGACTTGTCACGTGCCTTAGCAAGCTCTAGCTCAAACAGTCTAATTAGATTCGTGTATGTCCACACTGTTTTTCGCTTATGCACCGCCATCCAGTGGACGTTCCAAGGACTAAACGAGAGGTGGCACACGCACATTTTCTTACGGCTTGCGCTTCGTGTCCACTTCCCACCTTTAACCACCTCGAGTTCATGGTATATACTAGTTCACTGTATTCATGGCACTGCGGCCCAACGCTCGCTAAACCTTTCTAAAATCAAGGAGGTTATGGCCAGCGAGTGTAACGGAGCAACCCTTTCTTCTAAGATAGTGATCAATGTACATGCCAATGGCTGCTAAGTGGGAATGAGAAAGAGGAGAATTCGGCTTTTAGTTGATGCACACGCTGCGAATTTTTTATTGTTCTACAACGCCCATGCAGAAGAAATCTCTCACCGGCACCACCTTGGAGGTCAAAATGTAAGACTGGTTCTTACTACGACTGCTACCACGACTGAGATTATAAGATTCACTGTAGTGGAAGACTCGGAAAAGGCGAACTCCTGAATTTCTTAAACGTGCACTTTAATCTAAGCCACAGATTATTCTTACACCATGATCTAAGCAAACCTGTCTCTAGCACTTCTGCTCCATCGAAATACGGACGCTGTGGCCGGGATTCGATTGCTCAGAATTCAGATCAGCAGTCAAGCAGAATAACCTATAACTGGACAACTGCAACGGATTAGAGTCAATATGTGGAAGACATTTGATTACTTGCCACTACTATAGGTTACCTTCGTTAACGATTTCAGTCAACTTTGGTAGTTCTGTTTGTCCTAAAAGGAAAGAAGTGATTCTGCCGAAGCGGCGTTGTCAGAAGCCGTTTCGCGTTTTGGCTCATGGCTACAAACAGTTTTATTTCCCAGACTTTTATTCCGTACCACTGACTGCGAAGAAAAAAGAAATACCTGCAGACGGAATTCGCCTTCGACTCGTATTTAGGGAAATTATAAGGGACGCCGCCCCGATGCGGTGGTCTATAGTGGCTAAGGTACTCGTCTGCTGACCCTTAGGTCGCGGTATCGAATCCCGGCTGTGGCGGCTGCATCTTCGATGGAGGCGAAAATGCTGTAGGCCCGTGTGCTCAGATTTGGGTGCACGTTAAAGAACCGCAGTTGGTCAAAGTTTCCGGAGCCTTCCACTACGGCGTCTGTCATAATCATATGGCGGTTTTCGGACGTTAAACCCGACATATATTTCAAATCAGGATAAGGGACGCGTGCGGCATTTTAGCCGGTGCCTGAGCTACACCGTAATGACGTCAATCGTGCGCGCGTGTGTGACGTCACTGGCTGTTAGTGATACCGCTGAAAAGACCGAAACAATTATGAGGTGCTGCAATGTACGTCACTCTGAGCTAGACACTGCATGTCAGCTAAACTGCTGAAGGTGTCGCTAATTGAATTCTATGCACACTTCAATGTTTGTACCTTCGACAATGGGTCGAGCCTAAACGTTGGTTATCGGGAAAAAAAGAAAAAAAAGCTGGAAAGGAGTCAGCACATTGCCAGAATACCCGATGAATGTTATCCTTCCAAAAGGGCCGAAAGCCTGAGGCACATGGTGCTAAATGACTACATCATGAAATTATCAAGAGATCTTGCGGATAATTATCTCTACGAAAGTGGTAATAATAAATTAATTAAACTAAGATAAACAAATAGGGAAGTCTGGCACGTAATAAAAGGCGATTTCGATGCGCAGACGTCCCGCGAATCAGTGTTAAAGTGCGTTACGTCATATTGGCAATTAGCTTTCGCGTGCATTTCCTAATGAAATGGCTGTGCATACGGCATACGCAAGTCTCGAAAAGTTTGCTCATCTTGCATAGTCGCTGTAAGGTGTAATTGTTCTTTTTTTAACGGGATTTCAAGTTATCCTATTGTATACGCTGCCAAAAATAAAACGGCTACTGTTGTAATAAAGCAAAAGGAGGAAATCACTGAAAACAACAGGCACGAGCGCACTATAGGAACATTGTTTATTCCATGCGGAAAGAGAACGTGGCTATTCTTACGTTATTTGGCTATAACGCCGTCTGCGTGTCACATTGTTCCAGCCGCCATTACGTCTGCCGCAAAGGGAAGAAGTGATTCTGCCGTTATACAGGATGGCTAGTACGGCCACAACAGGAAAGAACGGCGGGCTGTTTCTGAATTGTCGTCGACGTGGAGATAATGGAAGGTGCATGCAAGTCCCCGCTTGTTGCGCGCTCTTTCATGAGCCTGCATGCGGATGAATTATGCGGACGAAACGAACGACAATGCGTTGAACGTGGCGGGCGGGCTTGTGCGAAAATGCGTGGCTTCGCGTATAGGTGAGTGTGTACTGTGCGCGCCGAAAACTCGGCACCGCAACGATTCCCCAGCGACAAAGACATCGTAGCTGTGTACAGCCGTGGCCACGTTTGTGTAGAGGGCGTGAGGAGCCGGGGTTCGCTCTGTGGAGCGAAACCTCGGGGCAGTTTCGGGCTTTGAAGTGCCGTATCAGAAGCATGTGTGGCCTATATAGCTGTCGGGCTGACCACATCAGAGCCCGAAACTGCCTCGACAGAAGCATGTGTGGCCTATATAGCTGTCGGGCTGACCACATCAGAGCCCGAAACTGCCTCGACAGAAGCATGTGTGGCCTATATAGCTGTCGGGCTGACCACATCAGAGCCCGAAACTGCCTCGAGGTTTCGCCCCGCGCAGTGAAAACCGGCTCCTCGCGTGTTCTACACAGACGTGGCCGCGGCTGTACGTCACGATCACAACACAAAAAGCGATGAACATAAAGAAAAACAGAGTACTGGTTCCATTCAAGCCCTCAAGCGTCTTCAGTGGAGAAGTTGTTTGAACGACCGAGGTGCACGTGCACCCGAAAAAAAAAGTAAACAGAAAGAAATGAAAACAGAAAGCTGACCGAAACAAGTGAGAGTCAAACGACCAGAGCCAGCTACGGTGAACTACCCAGAAGCGAGTCTAATTTGAAACGCACAAGGAGGACCAGGAGGAGGGGGAGGCAGGACAACACTCGTCCACGTCACCAGCAACACGACATCATGTGCTCCGCTTGGAGAAGCCTTGTGCGCCACGTTGCTAGACATGCATGGTCTATTCGCCATGTTCGTGTACGTACACACGAAACACGGTCCCACCGGCGGTGCGCGCAAGTGCATGTGCGTGTAACAATGGCCTGGCGTTAGGCTATACACTCAGATGTAGTACGTAGCGACCTCGAAATGGGTGCTGCCTCTTCTTCTTTTACGTATATAATTTCACTCGCGCCACGCAGCGCCCGGATATTGTTACGCTGGCGAACCGTCGCCAAATTAGACGTTGAATTGTTGCTAGATGAAGGAAGGGGGGGGGGGGGTGGCCGTAATTTGCAGCCATCTCGACTCTTGGTTCTTGCGCATCGCATAACTGGCAGCCCGGGATGCCTCCTTACATTTTGTTTTCTTTTTTCGGTGAGCAAGGACGACGCGTTTCGGTGCACTTAGTGCAGGCGGAGGGAGATGGGAAAGGGCTCTAGTGGGGATAACAAAAGAGAGAGAGAGCAAGAATGCCAAAATGGGGGGGGGGGGAGGCGATACTTTTTCTGTAGCAACTCGATATCAAAAGGTGTTAAAGGGTGTTGCAAAGGGGGCTTTCTCGTAAAAGCACCATTTTTACACCCTTTTGGGTGTAAAATTTTTTACTGTGTACAGTGACGACAAAATAAAAGTGAATTTGGTCACACAGGAACGCTTACCCCGCGGAGAAATTTAAACACTATTAGACCCAGGAGGAAAGAAGACACTGTAAGAGGTTCGTTCACGTGAGCACAGTCAGAATAACTGTTCCAGCCCATTCAGTCTGAATAGTCTTCAATTTTGGTGAAGGTGATCAGTCTACCTCGTCTTCACTTGCAGTTATTCTCGGTAGCCGTCGTATTACGTAGGAAGGTACGCCGACGCGTCGTTTGTACGAATGTATGCTCGGAAATGAACATCTGAGCAGCGAACTTTGACAACTCAAAGCTTAACGATAGGTATAGCTTTGATTTGTGAAAGCTATAACTATCAAAGCAGAATGACGACAAAGGGTACGAAGGAGACGAGAGGATCTCCTTCGTGTCCCTTTGTCGTCGTTCTGCTCTCGCGCTATAACTATCGTTATGTCATATCAACTAGCCCAAACCGCCACACTTCGAAGCTTAAGCTGTGTTTTGGATCTACAAAATCTAGCGGTGTATGTAGCCCCTGCAGCATTATCGGAAGTGACACACATGTCAGTGGTTGTAGAGCGTCAGAGCCTCAAAAGCGCTGGCGTAGGCAGAAAATTATTTCGGTGTGGACAGCCCATCAATCCAAAGTGACGGCCACCCGGGAAAATGTGGTGAAGTGTCACTTTGCGCTCCTTGGTCCAAGGCAGAAAAATTTCGGGAGGGGCACACACCCGATGCAAAAGGCTACCAAATACCCCGTATGCTGCGAAATGCATGCACGTTTGGAAGTGTGGATGTTGCAGCAGGAATGATTAACTTGAACTCTTTCCTGGCCTTGAAAGAAGAACGACCACATGTCTTTACATTGGTTTCAGCAACGTTCTTTGTTCAAGGATCGACCTTCTCTTCAAGTTTCTGTCTTCGATACATCTAGTTACAAGACATTCTATGTTTAATGGTCTGTACGTCACCTAGCTCCGCTTTCAAACTAATGAAATACACCATGCACCCCCCCACCCCCACCATCGCACCCTCTTCATCACAGTGTATATTTCGGCACCATGGCAACAGCCGCCGTAGCCCAAGGGTCTCATCGCATGCAGATAAACCATCTGGAAGAAGTTCCCAATTAAGACATTGGGGGACCGGCTGCCAGACATTGTGGAGCATGACAATGAAACACGTGCATAGAAAAGCGCTACACAACAGTGCAATGATTGCAAATACAATCGTCGATTGCAAATTCGTCGATTGCAAATTCATGCAATCGACGAAATTTGTCTTCGATGATTCACATCCTTGTTATAAAGAAAGGACTTAAGAATGGGCGCTGCCACTTGTACGAACATTTCCGACGCCATTTATAGTGCTTGAGTTCTGAAGCACTGCACATATATTCATTTATTGAACGGCTATTGCAAGTGCCGATTTCTTTTACACTAACATACATGCTGAGAACATCATTACGTTAGTGCAATATCGCTACACAAATCAAGGTGCAAGCTGGTTATGAGACCTGTGGTGGATGGAAATTAGAACTAGTGCTGGCTGTATACAACGCCATGCGAGACTTCTTTGGTGAGACGAACACAATTCAACTTTCACCTTGACTCATAGCTTACGCGGAGCCGTTTACTAATTCTTCGACATAGCGTTCTCTTTCCGTGGACTCCATTTTCGACATGTTTCCCGTGGGATTGGTTCCCATGGCTACATTAAGTAACGTTTTGTTGCACTTCTCCTAAAAAAAGTTGTTTGTGGAACACAATACCAAAGGCTTAACAGCGTCCGACGTGGTGCTGATAAAAACGTCCTTTGATTTTGCAGCATTGAGAGACGTTCCTCGCTGCACCTTTGCAGGTGAGAAAGAAAGAAAAAAACATAGAAACAAACAAACAAGAACTACTAGCTACGGCAACTAGTCGACTCACTGACGAGCAAGCACACAGACGTCTATCTGTCACGGTGCTAACTTTGAATAAACAATGGCATAGCGACTGCATGTTGACTGCTGGCGGCTGGTTTATAGAGGTTCCTTTGATCATACCGAACGCGTCGAACATAGACAGGAGGGCCTTTTAAGCGCCGATGAAAGAACTTAACGAATCCGGCGGCCACGTCATACCTGAAAGGAATCACAGTCGGCGACGGCCTGTGCGTAATAGAGGTCATAGCAAGGCGCCCTTTAACGCACTGGGTTGTAAACCATTGTTGCTTCGCTGCTGGAACTGACGGCGGACGACTGGTGACGCTGTCCTGAATGCGTTCGGCTGCTACTGCAGTCCGGCAGGCCGTCGCGCCAGCAAGGGCGTCCTAGACCATCGGGTCGCGACCTAGTTGACCTGCAAGATGCTGCGCAATAGGTGACGCTGCGACACGCCTGCCAATAAGCGTTGAATGACGCGCAGTGTGCAGTGGACACGAAAGGTGAATGCAGGGCATGTATTAGGCTGCTTCGTTAGTGTGGTAACGCACGCGAATAGAAATAGTTCAGAAGGAGGCTGTTTTAAATGCGAAGCATTTCTTAGCGAACTTCGGTGACTTTGAGCGTATCTATCTATCTATCTATCTATCTATCTATCTATCTATCTATCTATCTATCTATCTATCTATCTATCTATCTATCTATCTATCTATCTATCTATCTATCTATCTATCTATCTATCTATCTGTCTATCTGTCTGTCTGTCTGTCTGTCTGTCTGTCTGTCTGTCTGTCTGTCTGTCTGTCTGTCTGTCTGTCTGTCTGTCTGTCTGTCTGTCTGTCTGTCTGTCTGTCTGTCTGTCTGTCTGTCTGTCTGTCTACGACCTTTAGCTCTCCTGGCCGTTTCGATAATGGTATCGATACCAAACTTGGTATGGGATAACATGATTGCAGGAAGAACATATTTACCTAGTCATAACATTAAAATCATGACATGTATGTCATGAATGTCATGATTTATTTTTCATGGTCCTGCAGTCTTGCGGTGGTTTCGTTCACATGGCATGTTGCAAAACTGGTATGGTATGGCGTGATTGCATGGCGAACACGAGCGACAGACCCTAACATGGAAATCATGACATGCGTGTCATGCAACAACATGACAGCATGCCATTGCAAGCTCATGATGCGCTAGCGGCCGTTTGGCTAGCGTCCCATATACGAAACTTGGTATTAAAATCCGTCAATGAATGTAAAAGTATGTGGCTGGTGAAAAAATGATGATCATGAGATGCGTGTCATGTAACAACATGACTGCATGCTACGCTCATGATGCGCTCGCGGCCGTTTCGCTAGCTTCACACGTACCAAACTCGGTATTACGCAACGCGAATAGACGACATAAGTAAATGACACGTACAAACATGATAATCACGACATGCGTGTCACGTAACAACATGACTACATGCCACACTGATGATGCACTCGCGGCCGTTTAGCTAGCTTCACATATGCCGAATTTGGTATTGCGTGACGCCAATGGATGACAAAGGTATGTGACTGGTGCAAACATGATGATCATGAGATGCGTGTCATGAGAGAACAAGACTACATGCCGTAGTCAAGACGCCAATACATTTCGACGTGACGTGGTGCGCGTGCTCGCTGGCGTTCATTTCGTCGCGTCACGCCGGCTTTGCCACGCCAGGCGCGGGTCCTGCCATACACTCAGAGGCGCGCGCCGCACTGCGTTGCTTTGATGCATGCGCGTTTCAGCGTGTCTGGCGTCCCTCCGTCACCAAAAGGGGCAGGCGTAGTGTTGTTGTCTGGGTAACGTATCGGCGCGAAATGCAGCATGTCGCATTTCGCGCCGGTTGCCGCCTGGATGCGCCGACGGACGCTGGTCGCACCTGGCGTCAGACTACACAGTGCTCGCGTTTTGCTAACGTAGCGTCGCTGTGCCCGGCGTGCGCGCGCGTCAACGCTACGTAGGAGTATATTGGGCCCTTCATGATGCGCTTGCGGCCGTTTTGCTAGCTCCACATATACCAAATTTGGTATTACTTGACGTAAATGGACGACGAAAGTAAATGGCACGCCCAAACATGATAATTATGACATGAGTGTCATGTAAAACATGACTGCATGCTACACTCATAGTGCGCTCGCGGCCCTTTCGCTAGCTCCACATATACTAAATTTGGTGTTACATGACGTCTATGGATGACGAAATATATGACTGATGCAAATATGATAATCCAGACACGCGTGTCATGTAACCCCATGACAGCATACCACGCTCATAGCGTGCTCGCGGCCGTTTCGCTAGCTCCACATATACTAAATTTGGTATCACGTAACGTGAATAGATGGCGAAGGTAAACGACACATCTAAATGTGATAATCATGACATGGAAGTCAATTACGGCATCATTTACCTCCAACTCGTAACGATGTGCTGATTTTAAAGTGACATATCAACATTTGTCTTTCGTGCTTCGCATATCATCGATTCTCACTGTACATGGGATCTGCTAATTTCTTGTGATAATAATGTTTTAGCACAATATCTTGTCTTCATGAACGATGGAGAGAGCGAGAGACAGTTTGTTTATTATAAGAGTCTTCGTGAATGAGTTATTTGGTCGGGCAACGTAGGAGACTTGCTCATTTATTTGATAAAGCCTCGAGCCGTTCTCGATCTCGTCTTGCCGTGCGTGGTTCAGCGTCTTGCTCCGACTATGAAACGAGGCTACAGAAAGAACGATTTTTATAGCGCGCGAGCTCAGAACGACGAAAAAAGTGAAAGTCAAGCGCTCGTCTTCTTGTCGTCGTCCTTACGCTATAACAATCTTGATGACCTACCAACCAGACCAAGCCGCCACTCCTCAGAAAGAAGACGGGATTGGTTGAAATAACCTTAAAAGCAATAACTCTGCCGAGAAAACCCCGGCTGTGTATCGTGGTTATAGACATTGAACCTAGTACGCGTACTGTTCACCTCCTGTATACGAGTCCTCTAGCTGTCGCTGGTGTCCAAATCACAAATGCCACATACTTGCCGCCATCACAGAAAGGCATGAGGCTCAAGGGATGGCTTTAAGCTCTCCCATAGTAGAGTACCCTGTGCTCTAAATCGTTACCCCCTTTTTCTAACCCCCCCCCCCCCCCCAAATGCCACATACTTGCCGCCATCACAGAAAGGCATGAGGCTCAAGGGATGGCTTTAAGCTCTCCCATAGTAGAGTACCCTGTACTCTAAATCGTTACCCACTTTTTCATACCCCCTCCCCCCCCCAATTCACTGCAAGCGATGCTTGCCCAAGCTATGTCAATGTGTAGTCCTTTGGACAATGATTATGCGTGGTGTACGCATCAAGTTACAGAAACGTACCGAGCAAAGTCCGACGTCTTGATCCACTTCGTTCTTGAGTTTCACGGTTGTCCTGTTCCCCATGCTCGTGAAACACTCTTTCTAAACACACGATTCGCTCGCAGGTTTCGATCCTGTGATCGGCAGTGCTTACCGCGAATGCCTGGGTAAATGTCAGCAGGGCCTCATTAAGCGTGAGGACCATGGGACGGCTATATGCTCTCCCATAGTATATGGAGAGAGTACCTAGTAATCCATATCGTTACCCTCTTTTCCTAAATACACACATTGTAGTCGGAGGGCTGTGGTCCACGCGCTTCTGGATAACAGCGACCGTCAAGAACCAGCCTTGTCGCAAGTCCTCAAGCATCAGAGTATGTAAGTGTGGAAATCACTTGCCTCCCTATGAACGAAAAGTAATACTGCAGGAACTGTGCCGTGTGACGATCCCGTGTGAGTGCGGTCAGTGTCAGGCTTTAGTGTGAATTCTGGGAGCGTGAGGGACATGGCGACAACATTGTGGCGAGTGGAATTCCGTGTGTGCCGGACGCCCAAGTGGTTTTGTCTGCACTGGCACCTCCACGATATCGTTGCCCCTGTTCAAGGTGCTACTTTGTACATAACTGCGAGTAAACACTTATCCGAAACAGCCGTACAACGCTTGGGCCATTCAAAAAGCTGGTCAATAGGAATTCTTTGTATGCTATTCCTTTTACAGAGCTCCGCTGGCATGTAGTACACGAGATTAGTAAGCAAGTATAGCTGCGATGAAGTAAATAAAGTCAGATGAGTGTTATTTTTGCTTTGTGTCCGTTAAGGGTGCGATTGCCATTGTTCGAGATGTTTTTCTCAATTTCTTCCTTTTCAATCATATAAATAAATAAATAAATAAATAAATAAATAAATAAATAAATACGATCTATACGCTCGTGGTAGACGAAGAGTAAAACAGCGCGAAAAACGGGATGAGAAGAGGACATATGCATGGTACCAAAATACGCACCAGTGTTTATTTGATCATCATCATCATCATCATCATCATCATCATTATCATCATCATCATCATCAGCCTGCCTACGCCCACTGCAGGGAAAAGACCTCCCCCATTATCCGCCAATCAACCCAGTCTTGTGCTTTCCGTTGCCACGATGATCCCTGCGAACTGTTTAACCCCATCGGCCCATCTAACTTTCTGTCTCCCCTTCGTGCGTTTGCCTTCTCTGGGAATCCATTATTAAGGACCAGCGGTTGTCCTGCCTACCTGCTACGTGCCCGGCCAATGTCCTTTTCTTCCTCTTGATTCCAACTATGGTATCTTTAGCCCAGGTTTGTTCCCTGATCCACTCTTCCCTCTTCTTGTCTCTTAAGGTTCCTTTACAACTTCATATACATATTCCTTTACAACTTACAGGACACATGTATCTACGTAGACAACATGAAAAAAGCATAAATGCACATACACGCAGTAGAGATCATATATGGCAACCATGCAGCACCGACGAGTACAATCAGGCACGCTGCTTTACGCTCACGCCTTCTCTCTCTCTCTTCTTTAATTCTCGCCCCCCACGTGTATGGCAAGTTCCATGGATGGACAGACTCTCAGTCTAGTTGACCACTCTCCCTTCAATTAATTTTCTGCATTTTTTGCTTTCTCTACAAGCATTATTCGCGAACAGAAACTGATGGCGAAAATTTCGCTTGCGGAGCCATTGGTCAATTATAATTTCTGTGGTTCTTTTTTTTTCACTATAGAATCAAACCAGGTAAATCTAGTGAGGAACTGGTCAATGATCGGGAATAAATGAAGTATAGTCAGTAACTTCCATCGTCATATCAGATGTCGGACTTCGACAAAGACGGCGGTTTTAGTAATTGTTGTTGAACGTGAAGTTTCATTAGTGAGCACGATTAGTATTTCTGCAATATTTTTTTTCGTCATTGACTTTGTGATCAATTGACAAGCTCCGCTGGTCGCTCGGTTTAAATTGATGCCCAACGCGTGCAACGTGGCTTTGATCACCAAATAAGCAACCGGACTGGTTATACGATACGGATGCATTATTCGTTCCTGGCATATAGGTTGGTTCAGTGGACGTTGATGAATAGCATACGTCAATACATACAGAGCGTCATCAGGCACTCTCGGATATTCTGCTTCGATGTTCGAGACAGTAAATTGATTATGTATACGCATCAGCGAAGTGAGCTTAGTCAATCGTTGGAAGATCTTGTCTTGTATTTGTCCTGTTTCTTTTTCTTTTCAAACTTTTTCTGTTTTTCGTGGGCCGTTTTGTAGACATTGCTGTTGAGGAAGCATTGTTTAAGGCTGTTGGAGCTGATATTTGTGAGTGCCTCGCGTTTTCCTTTGGTATATCAAAGGAGAACAACCGAGCCCAATAACAATACTGACATCACTACATATATAACAATAGCGAAAAGAGGTAGCAGGGCTAAATATAATTATCAAATCAATATGTAAATGCTTAATGCAGCAGAATGAGGCACAACTGATGTTGTTGGTTAATAGTGCATGGCTTCGACCACCCAGCCGTTATGCATGCAGGAGGGAACGAAATTGGATCGCTTAACACATGGCCAGGAAGACGCACATGCAGTGATAATAATAGGAAGCATCCTGACTTTATTGAATTACTAATTCGAGATATAGGGTGCCTAATGGTCAATAATGTCGTGGGTAATTGGTCCGTATGATCACGCACGAATGGTATTATGCTTGCGTAAATGTTCTGAAGGAAACGGTGTGGGCGTACACCGAACATCGCCGGGAACGTGGTCTGTTATAGAGCACAGTGAAATGCCTTGACCAAGTAGAATTACCATATGCAACACGCCGAAATTACTATGTGATGCGATTCACTCTTAAACGCGCGTTAATACGAAGCGTTGGAGTAAATTTGAATGGCAAAATGTAGTTCAGAACGGTAAGTTCGGAGCGGCCACAGTGCGTTTCTGGCGCATTTGATGAAGCGATTCACAAAAGCGTTTTTTTTTTTTAAACCGCTAGAATTACGGCTTGTCTTATAACGCATGGCAACACGTTTCAAGGCCTGCTCACCCGCAGGTCACGGGATTGAATCCCGGCCAAGGAGTTTGCACTTTGATGGAAGCGAAATGCTACAGGCCCGCGGGCTATTTCGGTGGGCACCAAGGAACCCCTGAGGGGGTCATAATTTACGGATCCTTCCACTACGGCCCCTCGCATAATCATACGGTGGTTTTTGGGGCTTAAAATCCCAAGAGTCATTATTAGAGTGAGCAGTTCGGCATGCTGCAGAGCATGCTGGTAGATATTTCACGGGGATCCGAGGACCACTATCTCTTCGCAAACGATGCACATGGCTTGTCCCTGGTATCTTACTTTAATACTTTTATCCAGGTATACATCACCGTGCAAAGGCAATATTTCTTCGTTGTTGAGCGAACGTCGTACGTCGCCTGACTGCACAAAATACATGTACTACAGGAGAGTAATGAACGACGTGGGCTGGCGCGCTCACACGAAGCGACAGGGCGGGAATGTAATGCGATGGGGCATGGATGTAGAAAAATGAAATGGTGCCTATATATGTATTATTACTTTCACGAGGAATAACAGATGGTGGGATCCAAATGATTATGGCTGGGAAAGATGATTGGATGTGACGCGTATTTTCGGGAGACAGTCAGACTGTGGATCAAAAAAAAACAAAAAAACTCATGGTCGCGTTCACTTTCGTGTTATACCGATTTCTACATAGAGGGATCAGCCATGATTTTTTAAGCTCTAATCCTTTTGATGGACTTACTTGACTACGGCAAGTAAGCTGCAGACTCTAAGCCGGAATGATAGGAAATAATGCTGCGGGAAAAAGAACTCAGTTCTTTCTTCAGTAAACTACAGGATATGTCACCGAGGCCAATGTAATTTGTTTTCCCCTTGCAGGTGTGGGCCCTAATGCCAGATTTTCCTTCGTAACATTTTTGTTTGTTTAATTTGATGAGAAAAGTGCGTCCGGCTGGCACAAGGCTACACTTATATCAAGTTTTTGTCATGCGCCTGGCATAAAAACCCTGTCAGGCTTGAGTGCCCGTGGCCTGTGCGGGGTCCGACGCTGCCACCACCTCTGTGAGAGCCTACGCTCGGCATGCCGCTGGTGACGAGCCATGCAGCCTTCATTGAAGTCACGACTAGCGTTGTCTCTACGGCCGCACGACGAATGGACAGGAAGCTACCCGATACCGGTCGTTTTGTTGGCGCAGAGAACCGGCGCCGCCCCATGCAAAGCTCGCTGCTGTGGGACAGAAGGCACGCAAGGAAGCTCTCCGTCATTCCCATTACCTAGTGTTGTATGAACTTCCTGTAGGCTCACACTGTACGTGGCTGTCTCTTTGTACCATGATGCGAGGTCGTTGTTTTGATTCCGAGATACTGCAACCACATTTCTGACTAATAGTGGCACGCAGTAAAAGAAGGTTCGCAGTAAAAGAAATTCTGAGTTGGCCTAGATGCACATGGTCTCTCTCATTACGCCTCTGTCATTTCGGGATAACAAGCCGGGCCAGTCAAATAACCACGTCACGTACACCATGAGTTAAAAAAAAGGCAGAGAGTTAGCTGCCTTGTTGATTGTTGAGCAAGCGATAACTGCTTTATGAAACTCTCCGCAGAAACTATGCGGCAGCGTTATTGCCGGTTAGGTTTGGCACAACAGGTGAAAAGTTACAGTGATTTAAGGACCGCCCTGGTAAGGAAGATACAAACAACTTGGTGGACGCTTTAGGTTTGTCTTCTAGAGTATAGAGAGGATTATGTAATACGTCTTCATTCTCCCTTTTCCGAATCAGTCAAGGCCCTACTACGCTTCCATACAGCTGCTCACTTCGTTATTGCTTTGGCAGCTAATTATGAATAAATATGTCTGAATGCTCTCACTGCTATGTAATAGCTGGCCCGCCCATTTCACGTAATATTTTGTACTAAGTAATATTGTATACATGCGTTGAGACTCTTTCCCCTACACGACATTCAAATATTGTTTTTTTTTGGGGGGGTAGCAGATTTGATCAATAGCGTGGCTTTATAGAACACCTGCTTACCACGCAGATGACCTGGGTTAGTCGAAGATTTTCAAGTTCGTTGCTTTATGTGCACATTTCTCTGTTTTTTTTTCGCTCATAATTAGTAATGCCGAAGCCGACGCCGCCAATTAGTGTTTGTGTTTAGAAGTTGTGAACGCTTTAGAGCACTATGCTATTGGAGAGCCATAAGCTGTCCCCATTAGGCACTTCTGCATGGCACCACTGTTACCAGCCGAGCTTGCACATCAATATCACTTTGAATGATAAGGAACATTGGGCAGTGGGTGCTGGCACATGTCAAAACCTATATGTACTACACCCTGTGTATGTACAGGCTACATACTGCATTATCTAACGGAATTACGTTAAGCGATGACAGCCTCTACGTATTTGTCCTCACCGCAAAAATATGTGCCTTCCAACGCAATGTTTTTTTGCCGAAGCGTGAAATCAGTATGCTCTCCGCGATGGACCTCCCGAGGTCCTCCGAGCTCTGATACAGCGGGCCCGACTCGTCGCTGGAGTCGCCATAGGGACCCCGGACTAGGGGTTCCTCCCACTCCCCCTTCTTCGTGTTTTTGTGAAAAAAGACGTTTCTCTCTCTCTCTCTCTCTTTAAATGCGAAGCAGCTCCTAACTTCACGTGTGTAACACCGTACGTACGAACGCGCCCCAACGAGTTCCCTTCGCGTTGTACTAAGCACACATGCATACAAACTGGCTCACATACACACATTATGTGTGGGTACGTGCTTGCTTGAAATGCACGAGCGTTTATTACGTTCGACCTCTAGAGGCTCGTTCAACGGATCGCCTCCATTGTGCCTCCCGACTCCCCGTCGAACGTTCCGGTTCACAGTATAACGTCCGGCCAGCGGCCTTCAGACGCCGATGCTTGACGACATCGCCGGGCGTGTATTCGTCTCTGACGTGAGCGTCACCGCGTCTTACAAGTCCTACGTAGCTTCCGAGACGGGACCGAGGTCCACTACACTACAGCACCGTTGTGCGATGGCGGTGGCAGCAGCGACAAAATTGATCGCTCTGCATGACAAAGAACGGAACGGTGAATGCGTCCCGGTCGGGCCGTTATTCATACGGAGCCGAGGACGCACAGGGGCACGAAAGCCTTTTGTTCCTTCTCCTTGTTCTTGGCGACCTCAGGCGGGCGTGACGGATGCCGCCGTTGGCGGACGACGACGAAGTTGTGGAAGGGCTCATTCCGAAGACACCCTTCATTGTGCGCATTCGCTCGGAAGTACCGAGAACAACGGGACCTCTTTGCTTTGCAACCGCTGTTATCGTTCATATTTCTGGCTCAATATCGCCTCGAAAGTAATGTTTACCCGACCACGTGGCGTAACAGACGCTAATTGCAGGTTGAACGCCTCTTCACATCTGCGTAAACTCTTGGGAGTTCGCCCTTCCGACGCCCTTGAGGTATAGGCGTGTTCATTTCCGTCGGTGTGACTGGTATTGTGCTCTGTGTAGGGCATTTGCGAAAGCTGCACTTCTCGATGGTCTGCTTATTGCTACGCAAGCCTTGGGTGCCTACCAAACGCGGACATCGACCATCGGTGACGTCAATACGACTCATGAAAAGAATCACTACGCGATGACGTCACCATGACGTCACAGATCACCAAAGTTTGTTACTTAATTATGACGTCGCCGCTTTCGTCAAAGGAAGGCTGATCACGGAGGCAATGCAAACTCAGGTGAGGGGTAGAAAGGTTGCAATGCTGCCATCCTGGAGACACCCCAGGCGTAAAACTTTCAGGGAGGAGGGGGGGGGGGGCAGCAGGAAATTAGGCCGTGAAAAAAACGATGATTAATCTCGCCTTCGAATTGCCCTAGAAAAAGGCATACGTGCCTCTGTGAGTTCTCGAATGGTCATTTAAATACGGCATAGGCAGAGAGGAAGCGTGAAAGTCATTTGTCATCGCGACGAAGCCCGCCTGCGACGTAGCATCAGGTTATTGTTATTTTTCCAAGTTTTTAGGTATATTTTAGAACTGAGGACTGCACATTTGGTTGCGAGGCCACTTGTAGATGGATGACATCGAATTGGTGTTTGGTAGAGGACCATCCACATTGATGTTTCGTACAGGAGCACTACTTGCGCCAAAAAGCACAGTACGCGATCATTTTGTCACTTCTTTGATTGATTGATATGTGGAGTTTAACGCCCCAAAACCACCATATGATTATGAGAGACGCCGTAGTGGAGGGCTCCGGAAAGTTTGACCACCTGGTGTTCTTTAACCTGCACCCAAATCTGAGCACACGGGCCTACAACATTTCCGCCTCCATCGGAAATGCAGCCGCCGCAGCCAGGATTCGAACCCGCGACCTGCGGGTTAGCAGCCGAGTACCTTAGCCACTAGACCACCACGGCGGGGCCATTTTGTCACTTCTGTTCCGTGGTTGAGGTTGCAAGTCGAAACTGTTACCTCACGTTCCGCACCGCAATGCTTTTCAACCAACATTGTATAACGACGTCGTACCACCGTAGCTCCATGCCTCGACAAACCACGATAGAAATGATGGCTCAGTAAAGCTGACAGATTCAAGACTGAGAGGATCCAGAACAAAGAAAGGGGCTTTGTGTAAGCCTTTTCATCCTTGGGATTAAAGATAAACGAAACAATGGAGCTGGATAAAACGACAGTATAGTGTTAGCCTTGCACTTTCGTAACAGTTTCCGACAGCTCTTCAGGGCGTATGTGGCGGTGACGCCCTATAGGCTCGCAGTCACCCCTCCCCCCTTCGGCCGAGCTGGATGTGTGAGCTGGGCGAAAGCTTCGTGGTCTGCGTACCAACTGAATAAATGGGGAGTAAGATGGGTGGGTGCTTGGTTAAGTCGCGCCGCGTTCTCTTTATCACGCTGTCAAACGCCGAGACCTTTCCGTCTAACTCCACCCCTGCCTTCAGCTGCGCAGGTCTCGGCTGGGAGTGTTGCATGCAGTGTTGACCAAGTGAATTGTTCAACACTCGATGATCGCGGTTGAGAGCGACGTGAAAGTGAACGTCTGGAGATGGGCGTGCACGTTGAAACTCAGTCTTTACAGAAAAAAAAACAAAAGAAAAGGCTGTGACACTGTTTTAGGTGAGTGCAATCGCTTAAAAAAAAACACCCATGCTCAAGCAAGCACATCTTCCTCCCGGCGCTTGTAGAGCAACGTATACGGCAAATAATTACCACTTTCTTTTCTTTTGTCTCTTCGTCTTGCTGTTTTTGTCGTATTCTGTCATCGTGGACGTGTTTGTCAACACAGAACCGAGCTTTAGTGTTTGCCTATATAAGCCGGACTTATGCACATCGTCTGATTGACATGCTTCTCTTGCCACCGTCATTTTCATCGTTTTCTGTTATAGGTTTCTTGAGCAAGTTCCCCGTGCCTTGTACGTTTCCCATCGCAATTTCATGTAACAAGTAGTGGCTGAACGTCAAATGACCCTCGTAACATTTATCTACCAGAACGCCGCAGTCTGCGGACGAGCGAGAGGGTCCAGGTCGTTTGCTTGTGGCTTTTCGAGTCCCAGAACAGCTCAGGTTATTACAGGCACTGTAGTGAAGGGTTCCGGAAATTTTCGACCACCCAGGCATCCTTCGGAGAGGTGGTTACAATGATGAAAAGAAGAGTAACGTGTCGCCCGTAACTGTCTTTTCTGAAGAGGACACTCCAACGTCCACTGACATCGCCATAGCACTGGGGCATCCAGCGATTCGAATTTATCGAACGTGGCGCCGCAGCTGCCGGTATCCAATCAGGGCCTTTCGGATCTACAGCCCAGCACCGTGACTACTTGAGCCTTCGCGGTGGCGTGCGTGGTTCCGATACTGTTACTTGCATTAGACTCGGCACTATACTGTAGCAGCCACTGCATTCCCTTGCCTGAACCTACCATCCAGGAGGTCCCTGCCGCGAGAGGCACGATGCTCATTCACAACTGCGACTAAAATTGGTCGCTCCGACAATTTGCGACCGGTTACTAAAGAGCGATTCAAGCTGACCGATGTTTACACCTGCGTGCGCGATTAAAACCCGTCGCGACACAGAATTCACGGACGCTGTAATTGACATTGCCCCGAAAGGTACGCTGACGTCCCGTTCCTGCACATCTGATTGGTTCGGAGGTTCGCCACTGCAGTCGCTCGACTCGAAAATCGAGTAGCTAGCGACTGAGCCAAACCAGCCGTATGCGACCCTTTGGGACCACTCTCGGAGTGACTTCGTCGCGAGACCGGTGCTAGCTAGACGCTGGTGTTGAACGAGCCTTCACTCTTTCAAAAGACGCTTGGCTGGATGCCACTCTATAGGCTCGCTTAAAAGGGTTCGTCGAGGAGGCGCCGCTAAATAAACACATTCGGCATCGCACCGAGTGAACGACGCCGCTCCCAGAGTCCCTCGTCGGATTTACCTTGTGGTTCGCGAAAACTCTCGGCTCACACCTGTACAGAGCAGCAACCACAGCGTCCCGAACGAAGGCTGTTTGCTTTCGGTTCGGGGCGAAGCATCGAAGGGCGCCGGAGTGCGTTCGCCTTGGCGATGCGTGAGCGTATACTTAGTTATGTATACGCGTGCATACACGGCACGCAGGTGCGCTCCTTGGTCGCGCAGACTGTGCGTGCCTAAACAAACTGGCAGCATGCGGAATTCCCAACTTTTTCGCGGCAGGCGAAGGTTCAAACATCGCTGCGTGTCACTACGCTCTAGTGCTCGATGCCTTTCTTTTTTTTAATTTTTTTGTTCGACCGTGGGCTTTAGGCTTGGCGTGCACGAAGTCTGCATTTCTGCTTTAGTGATGTGTTTTGGGCGTGTATTTTTATATCTGTACTTTTCCGTTAGCGCTCATGAGATCAACAAACACTTTCAACATAGAGGAAACAGAAATTAGAGCAGGTTGTCGAATTAGCATGGCTAAGGGCATTGCTTTCAAAAAATTTTTAAAGAAGTTTATCATTCCTTTTGATAGTGAATTCCAGAATTGCAGTTTCAAATTCGGTACAACTATTTCTAGCACTGCGGGATAGCCCTTTAAAATATACTTTATAGGCAGAAAAAAATGTCTCCTGTGTATAAAGTATTCGAACTCAACTTGGCTGGGTGTTTCTCGGGCAGCTCATGTCATTGTATTTTCAGAATACTTCAGCTTGATTCAATTTCGAAAATCACTCATACGGAGTCGATCACTGGCATATTGTAAATTATCGATCTATCTATAAATACTTCGTTATCAACCTTTCAATATGGGCTAATGTTTTTAGTGGGACGTCAAGCGTTATTTTTAACAGTAGATCAGTTTAAGTTGGAAACATGAGGGTACAACTGTATGCTTTGCTCACGCCAATATAAATGAATGCCCCCCCCCCCCCCTGCCACACACGCACACCTCAAAACTTTAAGTATATAAGTTGTGTGTGGGTGTTGACGTTTCGTAAGCTGACAACCACCTTGGTAACAAGATCCTGTATATGCCCCTAGATTTATTTGACTTGCAGTTCGAAAATACGATTAGCCTTTATCACAGCGTTATTGAGTTTTGACTTGCTTTATTTGTTACAGTTGTATTAGCGAGTTTCTAAGTACATGATTGATATGTGGGGTTTAACGTCCCAAAAGTGTTTCTAAGTACAAATCTGGATTATTCTTATTTGTGTATATACGTCGTTGTTTTTGTATTTTTGTGCTCATATTTGCTTACCTGTGGGTGTACATGTAACCCTCCTACGGAAGCACCAGACCGACCGACCGATTGAACGAATGAATGAACTGTATTCTCCCTATCAACGCTCAGAGAACCAGTCGATCCAATGAATGCAGTAGTATTGCACGAGGCCCACAAGTGAGTGCACAGAGTCAACGCTCCTGAGGCAACGATGGTCACGCGCTGTGCGCCCCCCCCTCCCCCCTTGCTTCCCGCCATCAATGCGGCCGTGTCGGCCGAACCTCTTTATGGAGGCAAAACCGTAGCGGCCCTGCGTGGCAGACAATGGCAGTGGCGCGTTGCTCGAGGACTCTTTTGTTCTGCCCATCGGTCGCCGACCGGCACGGCACGGGGTCGGATGGCACTGCACGGAGGCCTCATCGCTCCACTCGCCATTGTCTCCGTCTGAGCCCCATACCGGTACAAACTGTATACACAAAGCGCTTTGTACAAAAATCGGTGCAGTGTTGTCTAGTCTTTTTGAATCGTTAGGAGAACATGGATTTTAGTTCGTCCTGCCATATCACATCGATTTAGAAAACGTATATGCTCTGCGGACCGTGTTGTAGTTGTTTTGTAACTTTTGGTACTTCGATCGTCTGATTGCAGCGGCAGCAGTACATTTGCATTAGTGAATAGGCTAATAGTTCTGAATATTTGCTGCTTTAGCTTAGCGAATGACAAGATGCGGAAGTTCACAGCGTTTTTTTTTTTTTACCCTATACTGTCTTCTTATGGCTGGACAGTGGCACGTGGTAGTGACTTCAGCAATGACAGCGCTAGGCTTTTTCAAGGAGAAGCTCTTCATTCAGCTGAACTTGTGTGCGCGTAACGCAAAGTGAAATTACAGCAAGTAATGCATGTTGTACACTGATGTCGGCGCAAAGAGCGTCGATAGTCGATAACCTGGCAAGCGGTGAAGCGCGTCGGCATTGATGCATATGCGGTCTAATATTCCAGCGTGTTAGGTGAAGGTCGCGCAAATTCTAGAAGAAACTGTTATGTTCGCGTTGTGCGCGTAATCGCATCAGTAGGTTCCACGATTATCTCGATGGTTCTTGGTCATTCGGTGTGGTTTGCGTTATAGGCAGCACTTGCAAAACTTAAGGAAAAATGTTGGAATAGTGTAGACTACTTGCAGATACGCAGGCAACGTTCAATTATGAAATGTTCCACGAATGCTAAGCCTTACTGATGCAAACACGCAAACTACACCAAGAATACACGACAGGATTCGCTTTCCAAAGCATTTGCACGACGCTGATGTTCGCACATCCTGGGGCTGCCTATTATTACCTCAGCACTTTACAGTTTTAGTTTTTTTGTACGTATGACCGCAATAACGGGCAAGGTTTGACTTGCCCTATCGGCATTCGCTTCAAATAGGCGTGCCTGTCTAAAATTAAGTTGCTTCTGGTGAAGCCGTGCATCCGGTTCTGCATGACTCCTGCATCGCTAACGGATACGCAGTAAAGTTATATCCCCCTTTTAAATGGGTACGCTGTTAACAAGCCATAACTGTGCAGTGGTACTTCCACAGATGATGGGAGCTTACATCGAAGGGCTGAATTTTATTCAATCGTTGAATTATAATGCGTGAAAAACTTCGCTTGCTTCGGGGGGTGCAGAGGAAAGTCGGAGAGGTTACTGAAGTTTGACATTCTCAGGCATAATCACGTGCGTTTATTACAGGTGCCGTGTCAAGAAAAACACGCTGAATAATAATCCCCGCAGCTATGTAGTTGTCAGCATTTGGCGATGGTATTCATTCATGTATTGAGATACACCTCTGCTGCTCTGTAGTGATTGAATTGTGCCGGTGGTTGAAAATGAGCTTTCATCAATATCTTTATGTTAGATTTCTGTGCTTGAAGTAGATTATTTCAATGTCCTTTCTGATACCTCTTATTGGTTTTTGCATGTAACTGAGTTTTATACTACACTGTTTATCCCCACTTGCACACACACACACACACACACACACACACACACACACACACACACACACACACGCACACGCACACGCACACGCACACGCATACATACATACATACATACATACATACATACATACATACATACATACATACATACATACATACATACATACATACATACATACATACATACATACATACATACATATATATATATATATATAGATAAAGTAGGATTGCGTTATATCTGTATGGGCTACGTTTAACCTAAAAAAGTCATGAATGCATTCTGCTTTTCACAGCAATCAGAAACGCCAACTGAGCCTTCGTTCAACATTATTTAATAACAATCTTCATATTGTAAATTGATATCATCCTACTTAGCATAAGACGCATGACTTTTTGACCTTCCTATTCAACTTGGCAGTACTTGCGAATTGGTTACTTTGTGTAGTAGGGTAGCAAATATGCTATCTTGAACTAGTTAGCAACCCTGCTTTTTCTTCTGTATTATTTCTTCTTTCCTGGAGAGAGATATTCGAGGACCGACACGGAAACGCCTACAAAAATGACATATTAAGGAGGCGTGGTCTATCGAGGACTTCCATATGCCGGTAAAAAATCTAGAGCTCACTTACTTTATATTTTGCCCTTCGGACTCATTCGGGCCCAGTGGGACCAAAATATTTCTGAACTGGACTCACTCGAACTTAGACTTTTTAATTTCTTTTTTCTCAACCGGACTAACTCAATATCGAACTCGCCCAAACATTACTCGTTCAGATCCACTCAGATTCATGGCTCTTCCGGAGTCAGACAGTCGACTCGAGTGAATTTGCCGACCTTCGGTGTCTAACAGCCTAACCTTTTAAAGCGAAATCCTTAGGTGCCTCATCATACGTGAAAAATGACTGTCGGTGGCGCTGTGGTCAACATTTGGGGACGTCACCGTACGACGTCATCATAACGTCACGTCACAAGGTTACGTCATAACATGGCATCATCGCTTGATCCTATAGATGCACCGATCACGAAGGAAGCTTGCAAAGCCAGGTTAAGGGCAGGAACAATTCAATTCGGCTTCGAGTCACCTAAGGACAATACATTAGGACCCCGCTCATTCATTAGTGACATACTTTCATTCATTAGTGACATACTATATACGTCAAAGGAAACTTGAACAGCGGCACACCTTCGCGACGGTATAGTGCACGCCGTCCGGTTGTCACCATTGACAGGCGCGCGCAGGCTATTCGGCAGCTCTGCGCATATATCTGTGTCGGTCCACAGCCATAAGTGGATGGCACAGACTGTACCATCGCGAAAGGCTTGCTGCTGTCCGGGTTTCATTTGATGCAGACAGTGTATACACTCTCGAAGTACTTGAGACTTGTCTCCTGCTAGTGGCATAGGGCTCACTTCTTGCACGCCACTTTGAGGAACGAAATGCGAAGCTCTCACACGCCCGCTTCCTGGGGCCTCAAGAAGGCCGAGTCCGACGTCAGCAGCCGTGTAAACGCATAACGGGCGATCATTACGGACCAGTGCTGCAGCTCTCAAACGGTGCACACTCGTGGCCCTACAAATAACCCTGCCGTGCGCAGTCGTGCCTACTTCCTAACCATGCGCATACTGCCCATTGTCCGTCCAGGGGCTTCAGGGGTGGCGGTGGCATACGGGCTCTTTCCGTCGAGGCGTTCCCGACTGACTTTCGGTCTGCGCCGATCTCGACGTGAACGCCCCCCTACGAACTCCGGCAGACAGGGGGAAGCGTTTGTGTGAGCCATTGTTTCGATCGTTCCCAAGGTTTCTTTTTTTCCTTCTTGATCGTGTGTTGCTTCCTCTAGGTGGCGTGCGGCGTTTGATACTTCTCGGTAGGCTTGTGCAGCACCAAGATTACAGGCCCGGTGGCAGCGTTTAACGTATGAGCTGCGCACGTGAACGGTCACGTTATCGTGACTTGTACGGCAACTTGCAAACTAGCTGAATGTAATCCAGGAATGGTTCACAAAAACACAAATACACCTGCGATCTGCACATTAACATCACGAAGCTGCAAATGATATCGATATCGGCATTTCAGGAAGAAGAATTTCGCGGTTAAAGAAAATTAAATACTCGTCCTACATTTGAACCTGTGGCTAAAACGTTCATACAATCCTGCTGAAAATGGGTGATTGGGAAATTGAGGTCTCTTTAGATGCCTCATCAAATGGGATAAGCAACCGTCACCGTCGTCAACACTAGTGAAGCAAACAGCATCATCATGCGACGACGACACCCTATGGTCATCACAACGTCACAGCAGGCCACTGAAACTTTATGCGCCATCATGGCGTCACTATGAGCCACCCTTTATGCGATTTTCTGCATGTGTGCGTCTGCATGCGTGTACTCCCTATACACACGCGCAATTGAAAATCCTCTCTTCTCTCTTTCAATCTCCCCATTCCGTTCCCACGTGTAGGGTAACAAAGCAGTTATCCTGGAATGGTTAACCCCCATACCTTTTTTTCTCTACCATTTTTGCGCTCTTCTTTACGTAACCGGCCCGTTACACGTACAACCATTGTCTTGCGCAAATCATGGCCGCGTGTCTGGAATGTTACTAGATAACTTTAGTCTTCTAATAAGCTTGAGCACGTTACGAGAACAGTAGAGATTTATTCTGAAACTGACCCGGTGACCTACGATAACGCTTGAACTTTCAATGTGACAGGTATAAAATTGCGACGCGCTGTAGTGCTGATTAGATTAATCGACGGCCATCGACTGTTGTCGCCGCTGTCAGTGTATGATAAGAATTATCTGAGCGTAACTTGGCTTTTCAGTTTCCGGCTGCAAGTACACCAGACAAAGAGTTCCGCTTTCCCCAAGCTTTTCGAGAGCCTTGTTCTTCGTCACCACCGCGTCCTATCTATAAGAACTTGGCGCTGCGTTATGGAAAGAGAAACAGAGAAAGGGAGGAGGCAGGAAGGATAACCAGATGCTAGGATCTGGTATGCTACTCTGTGGTCAGGTTGGTGCATAGGTTTTTCAAAGGAAGAGAGACTAAAAAATTCGACAGATCCCACATACTTGGGAATCGACGTTATGCGAAGCATGTGGAGGGATGGTGACCATGTTCCAGTTTTTTATTGAGCGACACGCCACGAAATGACGCTAAATATACGTACAAATGTTTCACGCACGGACATATGCTGAAGAGTTGCAAATGTTTATATAACCAGTTGTTGGCACTAGCACAACGATGTCAACTGAAACAAATGTATTAGCAACACCAGAAGCTGATATGAAGCGCTGATGCTCGCGAAGATGCTGGCCCTGGACACTGCTGCACAAATAAACTTCAGCGCGTGGCAACTAACCACAACTGACGTTAAACCGACGCGACGGCTGTATCGAAGACTGTATCATTACATTTGTAATGTTTTTAAAATTGGGTAGGCAGCACTGCCACCACTATTGGCGTTTCACGTTGATTAGCGTCTATTAGAAAAGTGATTCCGAGACCTGGCATAGCTCTGTGGTAAAATACTTCATTGCCTCGCAGAATACTTGGGTTCGATTCCAGCTTGGACCCTGAAATTCATTCTTTGCATTCATCGGGTCTACGCTATACCGAGGTCGAGCATTTCTTAACGCTCGCACGTTATATTTTCCATGTGTGTTCTCGTCGTTCCTGGGTCGATACAAAGTGGCAATCACCTGTGGCACATACCCGTATACCAGCGGCACATACCCGCCCCTGGGTATGTGCCACTGTCTGGCGGGAAATGTTTGACGACGTACGCGACGAGATTGTGACATTATCCACGTCTTGTCCAGCGCGTCATATTCGTCAAACCATCTGACCCTCCCATGCTAATTTTGGTTCACGCCAAGTTCAGAGGGTTGATTGATCGATTGATATGTGGGGACGGACGGACGGATGGACGGACGGACGGACGGACGGACGGATACGCTCAAAGTCGCCGAAGTTCGCTAAGAATTGCTTCGTATTTAAAAGTAAGAACAAAACACGCACACGCACACACACGAGAAATTTCCACTCAGTCGTTCATGCGCCAAGCCAGGGTGTTATCTCTAATACACGAGCTCCGTGATCGCGCGTACGAACGAGGCCAGACACATACGCATCTCTTTATAGCTCATTTAAGCAGAGCCAGCAACGGGGTCCCCTTCGCATTGGCGCGCAGCTTTTCATACGCTCTCAGCTTCGCGCGAGGTCGGGAGCACGCTTCCGAGTGGCTTTTGTCTTCCCCGGAAGGGGGCTTCCTTTACTGTTGTCGCTGAGTAAAATACAGCTGCGACCGCACACAACGTCGCCGGCCGAGAATGTGGCGTGACGTCGGTCTGGCAGGGCCCGTTGTGACGAGTCGCGCCGACTCCCGACCCGTCGTTCTATGCCTCCTGCTGAGAAGGTCCGCATGCCTGCCATTAGCGGGCTGCGACGGTAAACATGGATCACGTGCACACGCAGCTGCGAGAAAGGTGACGTCTAGAGCACGTGCTTGCAGACCTGCCAGCACGCTAAAATGCTCTGGCGTATGCGAAGACGCGATCTGTGCCCTTCACAGGAGGGCTGAGGGGCGAGGTCTCACCGCAGCCTCCCCTCTTCTATTTGGTCTAGCCTGGCAGAAAACAAACTTCGCAGTCGATGCAATAGTGAAAACGAAACGATGGCGTGCTTCTTGTAAGGACGTATACCTTTGAGATAACTTGGGAAGTAAGCAGTTCTTGCAATGCAGCAGGGGCGTAGCCATGTGGGGGGGGGGGGGGGGGGCGTAGGTTTAAGCCTTCCTACCCCCCGCTTCTTTACATACGCGTGCTCGCATGCGCTTGCAAGGTTGAAAGTTTTCGGGGGTAGGAGGGTCGCAACCCCCTGAAAATTTTTAATTTTTGTTGCGTATAAAGCACGCGCACATACAAGCGTATGCATGAACATATATAGTGTGGTTGAACGCCCCCCGAAAAAAAAATTTCGGATATGCCCCTGCAACGCAGCATCAGTAATCCTTGGCTGCCATTGTCCTCAAATCGCAGTCCTGCACAATAAACCATGCCGGTACAGTTCGGACAATGTAGGAGTACGGGTCAGAGACGTCTAGGGAACGCGGCCGCCTCTGTTGCCACGCCTGTGGGTGCATGCGCGTCTCCAGCACGCTGGTGTGGATCGTCTGTAGCGAGGGAAATTTCGAGCGCACCTTGCCAAAACAATCTTCCGTTTCGTAGTAGCACTCGCGGTGGTGGTGTTCGGTGCACTGTTTCATGGTCTCCGATATCACGCGGGCAGAATCCGGCACGTGGCATCTTGGTCAGTATGATGTGTCAACCCGGGTTGCACAAGAGACGACTGCTAGACGAAAGTGGGCACTTGAGATCTCCGAGGCCACAGATATCTATAACCAGGTCCGTATTGAACGTTTGCAACAGTTATCGTTCCTACCCGACGTCATCACGTCGCCTTTTGATCGGAGTGGCGTTTACGAAAGCTTATAATCCCTTGTATATATATATATATATATATATATATATATATATATATATATATATATATATATATATATATATAAACTGAGTGCCAGTTTCAGGCATCGCGGCTGGACAAAGCTGGCGTCCACTGCGGAGTTCCAGAGCCGGGTTGTGTGAAGACCCAGCACCTCCACCAAAAGATGTTACGGGGAAGATTTATTCACCGAGAGCTGGTCCTGCTAACGGCTTAAAGAGCGCACAGTCATGCAGGCCAACGGGAGAAGCTCGAGAGTCCAACCCACTACAACCGCGTTGTCGTCTTCTTCATTTGGGTGCCAATTCAGCTGTGTCGGGGCGACAGTTCCATACACGTATCATCACACACACACACACACACACACACACACACACACACACACACACACACACACACACACACGTGTGTGTGTGTGTGTGTGTGTGTGTGTGTGTGTTGCAGATGTTTGCTTGAGGCCTGTGGACCTATAAACACCACAAACACGTCTAAGAATGCTCAACGCCTTGTTGGCGATCTGGTCACTAACACGTAATGTGTTCTAGACTTTATGATCGAGCCAGGTTGCGTACGTCATTGAGATTTGTCTGTCCAATAAGTGGTGACAGCCTTCACATTAAGCAATCTTAAAGTCTTCAGGAGCCCGTACTGCATGCAAACCTATGCCTTTTCGTTATATGGCGATGTTGTTGTTTAGTATACGGCTGTTGGTGGCTTAGTTAATGCATAGCTATGACAGATTATTTTAGTGCAAAATGGGAACAGAAAAATGCACACCAGGAAAACAGCGAAAGAGAGGGAAGCTATGCAGTGCCACAAATAACATGTTTTTCGTTTACGCCCTACAAACTCGTTGAATATGTTTATGCATTCGTACTAGTATTACTTATAATACAGTTCTTTTTTTTCGTCTGCATAATGTGCTCTCTAAAACTGAAATAGCTCATGTATATAGAATTTCGACTGTAGTGCGGTTTTAGTGATTTCGTTGACGTAGTTAACGCAGCGCGTAAAACTGTGATTCACCGACTACACAAATATATAGTGCCTGCAAATGGAAGGGGAGGCTAAATCCAACAAATATGTCGGACTTTTTTGTCAGCTAAGCGACTTCTTTTGCGGAACATGAATGCTAACTGCCGTGTCGAAAGCCAAAGAACTAAGTTCGACCATTGATAAGGCAGACGTGTCAGATTTGTCTGTTTCAAATAAACCATGCATTGTATAGGGAATCCTGAGAAACGAGCCCTGCCGCGAATCGACTGAGACACGTGATTCCTTCGGTGAGCGTCGCGCCGCCAGTCCGTGTAATTCGGGCATCAGCGAAGCCTTCGCGTGTGTCCTGCGGGGATGTAAAGAGCGTTCCCCGTATTCTAGAACGTAGAAAGCAGATGGGAGCGCCCTCTCTAGGCACGGCATGTCAGTGCATATCAGCGATAACGTGGCGCGATTCTCGAGCAGCGCAGCGTCTTTTTCAGCCGAGCAGCGCCGAAGTGCTCAACTCTGTCTTGTGAAGGGTGAAAGTCGAGTCTAGAAGCGTTTGCGAATACGGGAGTGAGTCACCCATATTCAGAGCCACAAGCCACGTCACGAGCTTGGGAACGTCAGGTTAAGCACCTGTGGTAGCTCAAAGTGAGTGGCTGTGATTCCCTATCTACATAACATTTCTCACAATTTAAAGGAGATAGGTGATAAGGTTGATGTGAAGGTTGTTTTCTCTTCCCACGAAAAGCTTTCAGTGCTCTGCAAACGGGTGAATGCGCATTCCGCATGAAGGAGTTGCAGCACAAACATAGAAGGCTATTCGTTGCGTGTGTGATAGCCGTCGTTTAGTCGCTCCCGTTGTCATGCGGCAAGATGTATGTTGGGCAAATGAGCCAGTGCCTGAATGAGTGTTTAAAGAAGCATCACTACCATGTATATTCAGCTGTTCGAGGCCATCTGGGTATTCGTTGTAGAAATTGTGGTTGCAGATCAGAATTTGAAAAGTGCAACGTTGTCGCAAAGCACCATCAGCAGCTAACACGAGATATTATTGAGCCCAATCAAATGCAAAAGCTGGGTAATCTATGTATCAGCATGCCTTCGGTTGCACTCACTAAGAAATCGAGTATCTGGCTTCGACGCAATAGATTGTGAGGTTGCGCTGTGGTGTGGTGTCTTACCGACCTAATGAAATAATGATTGTCTGGCTGTGACGCGATGGGTTGTGCGATTGTGCCGTGATGTGCTGGTTTCTGTCACGAGTATATATTCACTGCGTTTGCACTAACATAATTTTAGTTGAAGCCAGCTCTTTTTTCCGTCACTGTCTCTTCTTTCGTAGTTACGCCCGTAGTTACGCCGTAACTACTAGTGGTCTTGTGCTGTGATCCACATTAATCGGGTAATTAATGCGGATTTCTTTCTTCGTTATTTACTTGTACGATATAGCCACATAGTGTGGCTTCTCATTGAACGTGAACCGACTAGCCCAATAACGTGTACTTCAGCCCCCATTTCCCTTTTGAAGGCCTTGAAGGGAAACCATGCGGGCAGCTATGATTGGCGTTGCATTCAAGATAATATGCGCCGAGTGTATGCCAATGTGGATGAAAACGGGAATTTCGAGTGGCGTTAAAGGAACAGATGAACGACGTGAAAAAAAAAAAGAAAAGTTGTTTCCAGTGCTCCGGCGGAGCGTGCACGAAGAAAAGCCTCGGTTTTCACTCGGAGAAAAAGAGCTGCATGGAGCGGCAATATCTCGAATCTTTGACAGAAAACAGGACACACGCTTAATATTAACGGTTGCAATCTACCGTCTACGTACGCAGAAAGAGAGAGAGAGAGATAACCCTATACGCACGAAGTATGCCTGAAGCTATTATTGACGCGCATTTAAACTGAAGGCTTCAAATTTTCAGCCTAGTGTACAGGGCTTCCGTGCGGAAGCCGATACGGTATTATATATTCAAACACATTTTTATTGATCAGCATTGTGCCTATGTTTTTACTATCGCAGGGAGCAGTCAAGGTATACTTTTCGAAGGTATTTTGGAAAGCCTACTGCTATTCGTGATTCTTGAAAAAAAGTGTTTTCATTCTGTGTAACCTTGTACAAAACATAACGTTAAGCTATATTTTTTTTTCGTTTGGGGTTTTGAGATTATGAACATTTCATTAATAGTATAGCGTGTTGTAGACAGAGGCGTAAATGGCAGGTTTGCCATCAGGCTTTCTTTATTTTTTACGGTTATATTCATATCGTCGCAGAAAATACCTACCGAGCGAGTGAATACAAAATGCACTGACGCAGATAGCAAGGGTCAAATAAGACAACGAATACGTGGTAGAATTTACAACTGGCGCAAACAGCTGGAGCGTCATGCTAATAGTTTCTATCAAAGGTTAAACGTATTCTTTCTAACGAGTCTGAACTGCCCTTAGTGCTAGGCAATGCTGTTTTGAAACGTGAATGTTTAATGGGGTGTACGATCAGCGTCAAAAGATTTATGTATTTTTCTTTTCTTACATATCCGTTTTTTTATTTATCTCTGTAGCTCTTATCTCGCCTTCTACACAGGTTTTTGCTCTTTCTACCTTTTTTCTATTTCTCGTTATTTCTGTTGCCTTCTCTTTCTCTCTCTCTGCAATCATTCTCCCCTCTTCCTTTTTCTCTTCATCACCACCATGTGTGTCCCCAAAGGCACTTCCCTTTCCCGTCTCTTCGCTGTACCAAATTATACAAGGCTATGCTTCGCACCGCTGGTGTGCCTTTATAGCTGAGTAGCTACGACGCTCGCCTTTGGTTCGTGAGGACGCGGGTTCGAGCTTCACCAAGTAGCTTTTCTCGCCTAACATTTCGCACTTTATGAATCTTTTTCCTTTCTCTCTCTCTCTCTCTCTCTCTCTCTCTATCTCTCTCCCTGTACTCGTTCTTTCGCCCATCAGTTATTGTACACCACACCGGACAAATCGGAGCCGTCGGTTATTGTACACCACACTGGACAAATCGGAGCACGTCTGTGCGACTGAAACTGAGAAAATTTTACTACTCACTATATATTAAGGGAACACAGACTCGGAAAGCACCAAGTAAGGGTGGCATGTATAAGTTTTCTTGTTAATCATCTGTACCCTGTGCTCGGGTGAATAATGAGACCGTGCGGTTCATAATGACGATAACTTTCTATCTGTGGCACACGACAAACTTTGGCCGTAACAGCCCTGATATAAAGCAATGATAGCATTCGGGGTGCAGCAGTCATAGACAGGTCGACAAAAAGAAAAAAAATTGAACTCACCCAGTCTCGCTTAAGAAATATTTCTTGCGCTTTGGACTCTCTCGTACTCAGACTCGCCAAAAATTTCTTGAGCTGGACTCACTCGGACTTACACTCACGAAAAGTGTCTTAAACCGGACTCACTTCGACTCACTCGTATACTCAAACTCACCTAAACATCACTCACTCCGACTCATGGATTGGTCTTAGTGATAGTGAACCCGAGTGAGTTGTACTCCTCCTTGCGTTCGTCGACCTATGTGTGGTCACAGATACGAAGCCATCAGAATACAGTTATTGAAAGGATAAGCTGGATGTATATAAACAGTAAGCTAAAGATAATGAAAGCATAGAAAAAGAAAACAACAAAAAGTATTAGCACTTAAGAGAGCAAGAAGCAATGTCCCTGTATACTTCGTGTAAAAAAAACGGTGTTACTTCATCTTATATGTGGAGGCCAGAAGAGGAGACATGTAGATGATATGGGTTTGTTGGTTACGTGTTGTATAATTGTTATAGACACGCATATAGAAGCGCTCAAAGTTTATTTGGTTAGCTAAGCAATGCTTCGCAGTAAAGAAGTAAAAATGGTGAGCTCTTACCGCGTAGTTTGTCGCATTGAGCTTCATATGCAACACAATTCGCACTCGTCTGTTTCACGCACGTGGCCTACTTCATGTGAGCGGAAACACTTCTTTTAAACAGACACACGAAAACGCTTACTCCAGCTGGCTGAGCCTTGAAAGCGACCGCGCAATATAACTGGCATCACCATGGGTTCACTCGAGCCGCCAGGACTCGCCTTTCCTCCCAGAGCCCTGTGGAAAACAGGGTATAACATCAAGTTCCGTAGTTATAATGAAAAGATGCTTACTTTACAATATTTCTCCAGTCGGGCATGTCTCATTTGCAGTTCCGACAGGGAAGAGGCATCGTGCCCCTTCTGGTCCGCCTCCGAACGTATACAAAACACCTAAAAGCACAGCACCAAGCAAAGAAGCTGACTCGTTTGATGTCCCGACAGCGCTATTCGGTGTTAAGACATGAAAGGGACAGGTATCATTCTTTTAGACGACTTGGCGACCATCGAACGCTTGAACGACCGCAAACGACTGCGCGGGAGTCTCCAAGATATATGCCCAGATGTCCGACAGTCGACCACTTCTTCCATAGTTAAAAAAAATTGTTGCTACCGCTTCTCTTTGCCTTAAGTGACAAACGGAACGGCGTAGAGCTTCGGATTGTTCAAAACTAAACACCGTTGCTACTCTGCGAGGAGGAGGAGCAGTTGTGGCCGGGCCCTCAGTCCAGGGCTCCGCTGGCACCAGCGGCTCGCTAGGCCTGGTCAAGCAAAGCTATCTGGCTCTGCTTGGCTTCGTCTGCAAGCCTACCTCCCACTGTCTGTGTAACGTGTGTGGATGGTTATAGTAACGTGTCGACTGTCGATGCGTGAGAGCCTTTTGGTGCACTTCAATGTTATGTGGCTGAGTGTCGGTGTGTCTGAGCACCGTGGACATGTTTCTCTAAATGGTGTGGGATATATTCTGCTTAAATGAAACGAAATTGGGAAAGCTATTAGTTTGTGTGCGCCGCCAATTCCTGCTTTGTGGGCTACTCTACGAATACGATACAGAAATCACCAGAGTCTTCTCCGCGTCGTCTGCTTCACATGCCAGTGGCGCCTCTGCCGCCGCTCGCGGCGCTTCTGGGGAGGGGCGCAGCTAGCGCCGTATGACGGCCGCCCGGTGCCTATAGTTGCCGCATTTTGATGGAGGCGAAATGATAGAGGCCTGTGTACTTAGATTTAAGGGCACGTCATAAAAGGCCAGGGGTTGCGAATTTCCGGAGCCCTCCTCTATACAGCGTGTCTCATAATCATGTCATTCATTCTAGCACGTAAAACCCCAACATTTATTGTTATTAAGTACGCTGTAGTAGATAACTTGATGTGAGCTGACCTCGATGATATACAAAGTGCGTATTATTCGTCGTAAGGTGACATTGAGTTTGCGCTTTGGACTTCTATGCGACATGACTGGGTCTTATACCTTCAATAACGTCTGCTGTTGGACTTGAACTGGTATAGCGCATTATGCTCGGCCGTTTCTTCGCATTATGCTCGGTCTGCTCGGCCGTTTCTTCTTCCCCGTAATGCGCTATACCAGTTCAAGTACCCCCGCCACGGTGGTCTAGTGGCTAAGGTACTCGGCTGCTGACCCGCAGGTCGCGGGTTCGATTCCCGGCTGCGGCGGCTGCATTTCCGATGGAGGCGGAAATGTTGTAGGCCCGTGTACTCAGATTTGGGTGCACGTTAAAGAACCCCAGGTGGTCAAAATTTCCGGAGTCCTCCACTACGGCGTCTCTCATAATCAAATGGTGGTTTTGGGACGTTAAACCCCACAAATCAAATCAAATCAATCCAGTTCAAGTACGACGAACCTACTCGCCCAATTCAACACTCGTCTGCTGTCGGGCTACTTTGTGTATGGCTGGATAGGAAATCGTAGGCACAGAATGGAAACGAAGGACCAAGAGGGGACACTGAAGGACCAAGAGGGGACACTGAGTGGGCACGGCGGAAGCTCAGCGAATATGTTGCTCAGGAATCCGTTCCTGTTTTTCGTACAGGCCGTGGTCTTCGCTTCATCCACCAGTCACGGGCAGGCGGAGTGCAGCGCTCTCCCGGACAACAACGAAGATTGGCACCGTGGCAGCTGGAACATAGATTCTTCAAAATGCTGCTTCAGCGACGAACTCCTTGGCATGCGCTCTTGGCCACCCCAACCAGCTGCGCAGCTCAGCACGACGTCGATTACGTCAGCGATGGAAGAGAGTATAAATCGCTTGGACCGGGCCATCTTCACCAGTGGGCACGGCGGAAGCTCTGCGAATATGTTGCTCAAGAATCCGTTCCTGTTTTTCGTACAGGTGAGAGACGATCGCAATCTTTCATGTTATCGAGACGACAATGTTTGCCTTGTGCGTCTGCCGTGCCCACGGTCATTGCTTCTTGCGTACTGTGCCGTTTATGAATGCCTGGTTGACCTATTGTCGTCGTGTGGTGATGTTGAGCCTAATCCGGGCCCCACAACAGAAGCAATGCTGAAAACGATTATCAATGATATTCGCGAGCTGAAAGACAGTTCGAGCGCAGTCAACGAACAATTAAGTAAAACGGTTGATACGCTGACCAGTATCGAAAAAAAAAACTGAATGACCTTTCTCAAGCTGTCGCTTCTAACACAACCAATGTAGATGACCTACAAAAACAAGTAGACGGGCTGACAAAAAAAATTGACGACCTTGAAAACCGCAGTCGACGAAATAACTTGCTTATTTTTGGCGTGACAGAAGAGAACGATGCTGATCAGCCTCTTGGTGAACAAGTGGCAAAGGGCATCTTTGGAAGACATAATTCAGGTGCCAAATGTCGCCATCGAGCGCATTCACAGGATTGGCAAGCCAGTGGCAAACAAGTGCCGGCCAGTCATTTTGTAGTTAGTTGACGGAAGAGACAAAACTAGGATTCTAAAGAACTGCGGTAATCTAAAAGGCACAGAGTTCAGCATTTCGGAGGATTTTTCGCCTCGAGTTCAACAAATACGAAAAAAGCTATGGGCGAGCGCACGAGAAGAACGGAGTAGTGGAGCAAAAGTTGCTTTGATCTTTGACAAGATCAAAGTCAACGGCAAGCTTTATCGGTGGGATGACTCACTGAACTCAAGGGTTCCGGTAGCTGTGCAGTGACAGCAACACAGCAGCAATCTGGAGCATCAACGAACGCTACCGGCTCCACTTTCTCACGCGGTCCCGTCAACATTTTCTGTAATAAACATAAACGCTCGAAGTGTCGTCAACAAATCGGTCGATCTAGAAAGCGTCCTCATTGCTTATGATCCCGACGTCACAATCCTTACTGAAACATGGCTTTCAAATGACATTCCGGACTCGGCAGTAATTCCTAGCTCTCATGAAATCGTTCGTCACGACCGAGGTGCAAAGGGGGGCGGTGTAGCGATAGTGCTGAAAAAGGGCATGGATTTTAAGGTTTTGTCGCACGGGACGTGCGTCGAAATGACTTGGATAGTTCTTCGGCATAAAAATTTGAGCATGCTCATTGGCGCTGTCTACAGGCCGCCCAATTCCGATATAGCGGTACTCGAAGCTTTGCAAGATTTTTTGCTCGAACAAAGCAAACGTTATACCCACATTCTTGTAGGAGGTGATTTAAATCTTCCAAAAATAAACTGGGATCACTTTTGCTTTACAACACCCTGCCAGCAGTCCGAATTGCTACTGGATATAGCGTTTTCCTGTAGCATGACACAACTTGTAAAGACTTATACGCGTGTCACTGCAGGCACAAGTTCGATTCTGGACCTTATTTTTGTTTCTGAGTCTATTTGCAAGTTTAACAACACAATTGAAGTTGTACCAGGTATATCGGACCACGAACTAGTAATATTTAAAACCAACATGTTGTGTACTCCCTTGGCTACCCAAGTATGTAGATTCCTCAATTTTAATACTGCTTCGAACGAAAGTGTTTTGGACCTCCTAGAGGAGGAGTATGACAAAATTACTAACAAACATCTTTATAATCGCTGTGACGTTAACCAGCTATGGTCGCACTTTAAGACAACCGTTCACAAATGTATAAGTTCGTTCGTTCCGCAGAAAGTGAAAAAAATACACGGCCGTAGTCCTTGGATTACGCGCGAAATACTCCATCCAAAACGCATGATAAAATGCCTGTCATGCTCAAAAACACAACCACGTAGTGCTGCTCTGACGAGCCCCCGCGTCGAACTGCGCAACAAGATTAAAAGCTCCAAATTTTATTTCTTCAACGTAAAAATGCACAACTTTCTCACAACCAATCCAAGAAAATTTTGGATGCACCTCTCCGACAAAAAAGTGAAAGTGACAAAAATTAAAACCAAGGACGCGGACGTGACTGATGCCAGCTGCACAGCAACAGCATTTAACGACTACTTCTGTTCTGTTTTTTTGCGAACGGGTGACACCCCTCCTGATTTCCACGCAAACAATGTTGAACTGCCAGACTTGATTATAACAGATGAAGGCATCTTGTCAGCTCTACTTCATCTAGACACAAAAAAAAATCGGCTGGGCCAGATGAAATACCTAATGCTTTTCTTTATCGGTACGCCGAGTGGTGTTCCAAATACTTAGGCTTAATATTTAGGGAAAGCCTGTTACAAGGCGAAGTTCCAGTAGATTGGAAGAAGGGTAAATTGGTACCCATTCATAAATCAGGTGATAAATATGACGTGAAAAACTACCGCCCTATTTCGTTGTTATGTACAGCCGGCAAGGTTATGGAACACTTCCTTTTCAAACACTTAAGTTCATTTCTGGAGAGTAACCATTTTTTTCCCCAAATCAACACGGTTTCCGGCAAGGCTTTTCAACCACCACACAGTTAATTCACACTACTGATGAATTTCTAAAAACACTTGACAAAGGCGGACAAATAGATGCGATTTTTTTAGACCTTGAAAAAGCTTTCGACCGAGTTTCCCATTCCCATTTGATGTTTAAAATTCGCCGAATCCTAACCAACGAAAGAATTCTTCGATGGCTTGATTGTTATCTATCCCACCGACACCAACACGTTCGGATAGCAGATGAAAATTCTTCTTCCGCTCCCGTGCATTCTGGGGTACCGCAGGGCTCTGTCCTAGGACCACTTTTATTTTTAGTTTATCTAAATGACATGTCATTCGAATCTACTGTGCAGTGTCGTTTTTTCGCGGATGACTGCGTTGCGTACCTTCCTATTTAATCAAGAACAGATCACGCCACCCTAAATGAATACTTATCGGTTATTACAGCATGGTGTAACTCCTGGAAAATGAGCCTCAACATAGCAAAGTGCGTCAAGATGACCATAACACGTAAAAAAAAATCCCTCGGAATTCACTTACATGTTAAACAACACTGCTATAACAACTGTTAACCAGTACAAATACCTTGGTCTGACAATCACTTCTAATTTGAGCTGGAAAACTCATATCGAAGGTATAACATCAGCAGCACTGCGGCGATTGTGGTTCTTAAAGCATCGCATGAGGCACTGCACCAGCAAAACAAAACTAGTCGCTTACACTACTTTGGTACGCCCACTGTTGGAATATGCTGACGTTGTATGGGATCCACACACACAAACAGAAATATACTTACTAGAACGAGTCCAAAATAAATCCCTTCGGTTTATTTACCACGCGTACAGTAGACACTGTTTAGTCACTGAACTCCGTAATAGATCCGCTCTTCCCACACTGCAGTCCCGTAGAAAGCTACATGGCTTAAAATTCCTTTATAACATAGTCAACGGACACTCAGGACTCGCCTTTAACACTTACATGCAGTACAATACATCGCGAAAAACTCGGAACGAGCATGATAACACCATAGTGGTGCCGCTTACAAAAACAAATTCTCGGCGATATTCCTTCTTTCCACAAACAATTTCCGACTGGAATGAACTACCTCATGACGTCACCAGCATCGCAGCGCCCGACGCATTCTTATCAGCTGCCACTGCCTGTCTGTAGTAAAAGCTGTCTGGTCGTATGTGCAGATTTCAATTCTTCTAATGATGTTTTTACACTTCGTGTTAGGAACAAAAATTTGAATTGTATTTTTGATACCGCTCTTTGATTTTGTGGGGTTTAACGTCCCAAAACCACCATTTGATTATGAGAGACGCCGTAGTGGAGGGCTCCGGAAATTTTGACCACCTGGGGTTCTTTAACGTGCACCCAAATCTGAGTACACGGGCCTACAACATTTCCGCCTCCATCGGAAATGCAGCCGCCGCAGCCGGGAATCGAACCCGCGACCTGCGGGTCAGCAGCCGAGTACCTTAGCCACTAGACCACCGCGGCGGGGCTTGATACCGCTCTTGTGTTGCTCCTGTAACCCGAGTATTCATGTTCCACGCAAACCTGTTATGTGGTGATTTTATTTCTGCGCCGTGAAGTGTAGTGTTATAAGTGGCTGCAAGTATGAAAGTTTGTATCACTCCTGCCTTGGCCACCAAGAGGTGGCTGGCAGTATGCAATAAATAAAAAAATAAAATAAATAAACGCACACGGACAGATGCGCTTCGCCGTGTCTCCTCTCAGTCCTTCGTCTTCGTTCGGAGCCTACGATTTTCTTCCCAGCCATGAGACCTTCTTTCAGATTACATCGGTTTTTATAACTTCTTACGACTTCCAGGTGCTGCAGAACTAGGCAATGAACGCATTAGCATTTGTTTTGCATTTTTGTTAATTTTAAGCTTTCATTGTGTTGTGCAAAGCTTTGAATATCTGTAGTCCGTAATAAGAGGGAGCGAAAGCCTTCTTAGAAATCATGCGGATATAAATAGAGTAAGAAAGCAAAGAAATTAGGGAGGAAAAGAAAGAAAGAAAGAAAGAAGAGAGAAAGAAAGAAAGAAAGAAAGAAAGAAAGAAAGAAAAGAAAGAAATACGTAGGGACGTTTGTAGCACACCACGACAGTTTATTGTAAACCTGGAATTTCTGCCTTTTTTTAAAAAAAATGCATAAATTTGAATCGGGAAACACTTCTTTATGCTACGCCAAGTTCTCTAAGCTTTTTCTTTTTCTTTTTGGTGCAGGCAACATGCTTGCGAAATTTTACTAAATATTGAGCATGAGTTAACTCCCAACGTCTGTCGGAAAGTGCGGATAAGGCCGAACTGGGAAGTCACGCTGAAGCTA
Source organism: Rhipicephalus annulatus (assembly GCA_013436015.1). Classification (NCBI taxonomy): domain Eukaryota; kingdom Metazoa; phylum Arthropoda; class Arachnida; order Ixodida; family Ixodidae; genus Rhipicephalus; species Rhipicephalus annulatus. The sequence goes on along the minus strand of WOVY01003259.1, from coordinate 16,703 downwards.
CAAGTTTGGGTGCGAAGAAGAAAAACGAGTCTGAACATTTTCGTGCTTGTTCAAATTATTGCAACGCGAATCGCTGCAGAAATCATTAACGAGCCTTTTCGTGCTCTACGGAATATGAAGCAAGTGAACAAACTCATTCCTGTCTATTTGTTCGCCTACAATAACGAGTTCTGGCAATGTTCGGGCTCACTTTATGGAGCACGTCGTTGCACCCTGGGTCATGACGTCAATGTGACGTCAATGCCCGTCCACGGTCGTTCCAGCTGTGTCCGTGACAAAAAACTGTCACTCTACTTGGATTCCGTGCGGGGTGCGTCCCTTTTGTCGCGGCGTGATGTTTGTTCGTCGTATGCTCCGTTGAACACCCACGGAAAAAACATTGGTCGGACTGCCGGAGAGGCCTTCGAAGGCGTTAATTCTTGTCATTCTTTCCTCACAAAGCTTAAAATTAAGTAGGCGCAAAAGCATAAGCCGATTTTCATGCAGGCCAACACGTGCAATAGGAAATTATTGTTAATATGGGCAAATAAAAAGGCACTTGATTCTGAAATGTAGAAACACACAAAAAGTGTCAGTACAAGCAAGGCCCATATACAGGGGGGTTGCTCTAGCCACTTTCTCTCCTTTCCAGCTTCTACTCTTAAAACTCGATCAAGGAGCTTGTTTTGGTTAAGATTACTAATAAAAATACGTGTTTTTTCAAACGAGTCAAAGCCTTCGGCAAATGTCCCGCACCCCCCCCCCCCCCAAAGGAAAAGAAAATGGCTACGGGCCTGATGCAGGCAGATGCTAGATGTTTAGCTTTCAGATACAGCGTCAAAGTTCGCTCGCGGTGTTTACTCAACTTCGTTGAACTTTGGCTTACGCCAATTGAATTAAGAACGTCGAACACTTTGAAATGGCATAGCTTATACGGAATGGTTCAAAGAAAGTTCCGTACAGTATGGACGTAGATTTGTCGAAACAGATGCCAAAAGTGTCACCGTTTGCTCAAGCCAGGGATAGCACATGGAAAGTGAAGAAAATTTACAAATACAATTCATGAATGGGAAATGCGGTTAGATGAGTTATCTTGAAGTTGTCCACGTATCTGAACTTGACTCGCTCGAGTGATTTATGCAGTGTGCCTCCACCTTGAAATGGCTTTAACTTAACACACGACTTGGCGCGGTAGGCTGTCGCCGTGCGTGTTGTCACAGGGTGTTGTAAAGGTATACCACTTAGAGGAAGCCAATCAAGTCAATCAATCAATCATGGTGATAAGTAAGGTGATAAATATGTTGATAAATAAACATGACGATAGATACGGTGATGTCTATGCCACATTTATGGCAGAAAGGAATGACCAAAAATACGTAGTGATTACGGTATAGCCTCCCGTTGGTGCGAACGTGAACCCATTATCGTCGTGGCATTACGGTACTTGGGGCGTTGTTTAAGGTTCACTAAAGTTGTACTCAGTGACCCCACTCATTGAGTTATACACAAAACCATTGAAGAGGCATCTATATGTCGACACAACCAGTAGCCTGTGCGGATGACCTAAGATCTCAGCTGTGCTGTTGTAATATGGCGTCTATTAACTTGGAGTGTAGCATGGGACGTAGAAAGACAAGATGGGACGAACTCTTCCAGTTCTTGTCTCTCTGCATCGCGTCTTTTAACACGAAAGTTTTTTCATGCCGCGGTCCACCACCGTAGCTCCGTGACGTATTTTCATCACGGATATGACGTTGCAAAATATTCATTAAAAGATTGCCCAGAAAAAAATGAGTAGGAAATGTTCCGCAGCAGGGTGTCGAACCGGCGGCCTTGCACTCCTCAATGCGTGACACTAACCACTAAGCCATTAAGCATCCCTTCAACACGTTAACGGCGAGCCATTTATGTACACCATGAACTGGTCGCGGTTCGTCCGTGCTTTCGGCTTGAGGTGTGTGGTACAAATTTCAATCTGCTTGCTTTGCTTCGCGGGACGTTGCATTTAGTTACTGCAGCATTCATTTCTTCGCGGTGAAACAATACATATTAAATGCTCAAATACTTCTGTCAGGACACGTTTCACTTTCGTGTTATACCGATTCCCAAGAAGAGTGATCAACCACGTTTTTTCGTCACTTCACGGTTTTCATTTTATGTTAATAATGTAACTCGTATAGCAAAGCCTTGGTCAAGACGCTCTCGAACAATAGTGGAAAGTAACCATAAAAGTATATTTTTTGCATGCAGTGATACTGGTGTATCATTCTTTATTATATTGTGCCCAAACATCCAAGCGAGAATTGTCGCCAAGTAAGTACCCTGCATTGGCAACACACGTAAATGGCGTTTAACACAAAATTTTGAAAAAAATGATTTAATAATAACACTAAAAAGAACATGTTCGGACGAACACCTGTTCGGCCGTGCTATGGGATTTTTCGCTCCCGAATATTTAGAGACCAGAATCAGGCTATTACCCGTCTTTTGCCTGTAAAGGCCAGCCTGCCTCCTCTGGTCACTCGCCGAACATGACTTCATCCCCTAATCTATCTTCCTTCTATTTTACGATAACTGTACACTGGTTAAAAAACTACAAATAATACCGCCCTTATGCCATCTGTGAATTCACCTATTGGCCTTATGTGTCTAACTGGACATGGACCCCCCAGGATCTGTTCCTTTTTTTTTTTTGGTAGTCATGCGGGAGCTGTAGGACGTCCATATGTTTCATGGCCACGACCGTTATGCCCGCTGCGAGTGCATCGCGTACACGACATCCGGTTATAAACCACACCGCGGGTCGCATCGCGGTTACAGTTCACGCATCTCCCCCGTCTATATCCTTTATGCTAGCGTTCCTTTGCCCGAGTTATAGGCGAGCACATCGTTGCAACAGCGGGCTTTCCAACGGCGCCCGCTTATAGTTTAACTCCCATAGCAACGGACGACTCGGGTCGGAAGCCGTCACCTGGAGGAGTTCGCACCTGGGGTTCGGGAGTTCCCGCACAGGCAGCGCTCCTCCGCCTTATGACGAAGTAGGCATCTGGGGACGCGTATACCTGGGAGGGGTCCGGAGAACAGAGGCACACGAAAAAAGAAAAAGAAAGAAATAAGAAAAGAAGGAGCGAAGAAAAAAAGGCAGAAAGAAAGAAAGAGAGAGAGAGAGGGAAAGAAAGAAAGAATGAAAGAAAGAAAGAAAGAAAGAAAGAAAGAAATAAGGAAGAAAGAAAGCCACTGGTGGGGTTTCAAGATCTTTTTTCCATTATGAAAGGCAGCTGGTAGAAATGATTGAGCCCCCCCCCCCCCCCGTTCCACAAGACAAGATGCCATGAAGTCTGACGTCAAGGTGTGTTGCAACTCGGCAGCTCGTAGTTCTTTTGTCAGTGGTACTTCGAAGGGAGATATTTTGTTTTACCCATGCGCTCAACATACTACACATCCAGGTTTTTTGTCGAAAAATTGCGTTAGACATGCTTCTGTGGTCCCGACATCGTTGTCTTCCTTTGATGTTTAAATGGACGTCTGTAATTCTACGTGCGTATTAACTTAACACCACGCGTCGAATTCCCGCGCCTATTTTAGTCTTTTCCCAGACTTAGGTGTGCCTATAAAATGTTCAGACTGAAATTGAAGCCTCATACCTCACAAGCATGCTGCGAGAGCTAGTTTTGTTCGCCTTTGAGTTCTCTGAAGGCAAGAGACTATAACCTAAGCTAGACTGCCTATCTGTCCTTTAGAAAACCCGCAAGTTCGCTAGCAGAAGTTTAATTATAGCAAAAATGCCGCCGCTTTTCATGGCATCCGTCGCTTTCAACGCAATCAATGCAGGACTAAAGAACGAATGTGTACTGTATGCAGTACACCGTGAAAGTGGCGTTTAGTAGTAAAATTCAATATTTTTTTTTCGCCCTGCCATGGAGAAATGTATAGCTGCGAAGACCCTTTATTCAGTAAATTAGCTAAATATGTGATATTACTCATCAGAAACACCCAATACACCACGCTTTGTTTTATTGCTTCCTTACTAAACAAATCTTTGTGGTTTAGCCTGTATCTGGTCCTTCAAGTGTGCGCGCAGTTAGGGATCTGTCCCTATTTCATTCTCTGTTTTCTCACCCTTTAATCTCTTTAGCCCCCACCCCCTCATAGTGCACAAGCAGCGAACTGAGCGTGCTTTGCCTTAATATTTCTTATCATCATGATACTCATCATCACTACCAGGCTGACTACGTTCACTACTAAACAAATGCCTCTCTCGTGTTCCTTAATTTTATGGCACGTCAAACATTAATCACTCATTTTTCACTTTATTATGTGATAACTTAAGTCACGCTCGTACAACCACCGGATGACGTCACAGTCTCGACACACTGCTCCTCTGCTTCCCGCTTTTCGATCTGTCCTCGAATTCGTGAGTCGAACAGTATAAGTTTGCCGAGCTGTCGAGAGATTTGGCCGACGGCTTTCCCCATCAGGCAGCGTGTTTATAATGCAAGGGCGAGCCTTGACAAAGAAAGTCAGTTAATGAAAGTTGATCATCGGAATCCGTAATTGTTACTCCTTTGCAACGAATCAGAAAATAACAGCACTTCGTTGCCCCGAACGGCATGGTGATTTTAAACCAATCGGAAATTTTTTTGCAGTATGCACATTTTCACCAGACGTGTTCTTTATTTTTTTCTTTAATGTTTCCATTTTTGCAATTGCTGTTTGCAATTCGTAATACGACGTCATTTTTCAGTACAGGTCGATTATCTCCGACGATGTAACATTATTTCGAGATGAACGCTGTGTCTAATTAGTACCTCATTTTTTTTTTCAGTTTTTCATACGACAAAACTTGCAGGGTATTTTATACAGTCTCTTAAGAATGACTCGAAAGAGAGACTCATCTCTTTCTTATCTGTAGATTGTATTATTAATTCTCCCGCATCCTGAAGCTTTCAACCCTAAGCGCGTTTTCGCACTGCCTCCGTGATCGGAGGCGTTGCAGTCTCCTTCGCCTCACGTAGCCTCACGTGACCTACGATCAAGCGACGACGTCATCATGTGATTTACAACTATATGGCATCACAAAGACGTGATCATGACGTAGCGATGACACCAAAGTGGTAAGTCATCAGTCATCACACAGTGATGACATCTTTTGCGTACCGACAACGTCGGTCACTTTTCGTGTTTGATAAGGCATCCTAGGCTTTCACTTTCACCTCTTCAGTCCTTGTGCCTCCGATCGGGGTTATTGCTTTGAGCAAGATCAGTTAAAACTCTGAAGCAAATATTTTTGTTTTACCTTCAGCCTAAACTCATCGCGCGGAAGTCATTACTTTACTTAAGCTCAATGAGATGGCGCTTCATATCGAGAATCAGTGACGCATGGTGAGTTGAAAAGTGGCGTCGCTCATAACCTTAACTTTTTCTGTCTTCGCGGCGCGTAAGTAAACTTTTCCGTAGTTTATTTTTGCCCAGTATGTGTGACAGCACAGGTGAATGATCCCAAGTCAAGTTTAATCAACTGCGATGCATAATCCATGTTTTACATTGCAGTTATCAGCAGGTAACATAATTATATAAGTTTTAATTAACTAAATTAGATTTTAAAGTAACTAAGTTTTGCCGGTTTTTACTGTTTGAGATAATTGTTTTTTTTTTTCCTGTTTTCTTGGCTCAATACCAGAATCGGGAAGCTCGAACTAAATTGACTTGGAATCCGCTTTTGGTGTCTCAGACGGCTAATAAAAAAATCGCAACCCATATGTGCCTCGTCGCGTTATATACCCTAGGGAACAACTAGACTTCCTTATATCGATACAAGCACCCCAAGTCTTCAAAACGCATCGCAGATTTCTATGTCGCGGTGTCCCTTCACAATGCGTGCCATCGACCCCAGTTTCCTCAATTTTATTTTACCCCCTCTCTTTTGTTGGCCATCTGCGAAACCTTTCCGGTTTGCTGGGTGCCTTATCAACCCAAGGAAAAAGCTTTGTATGCAGCCTTCCACGATTCTCCTTGCGAGAACGCGTCAAGACTCTCCACCCGGTTTAAGAGGCCTTTATTTGGGTAAGGTCCATTGTAAGGAAGCTTAGGATCATGCAGGTTAGAGTCGTGCAACCTAACACCATAAAGGAAACGCCCAGAATCACTTCTTTTCATGAATATTAAAAGACATGACTGCAGGGCAGGAGAAGGTAAAGAAACTGAAAATGTGCGCGGTCAAATTTGTCAAACGATGAATCTTGTGTGTAGACGGCCTCAGGAGAGGTCATCGACGTGTCGAGAACTTCAACTTAACTTTTCTCTTTAAAAGTTTTCCTACGCAAAATACAAGCATAGAAAGCTCTAGAAAGACTTTCAGAAAACTCCGAAAGTTAAACGAACTGTAGTCCCGAAAAGGGAACTGGGTCGGTGACTTCGCCTGCCCGGGTAAACGTGTTCGATGTGTTGCCGTGTTTATATATATATATATATATATATATATATATATATATATATATATATATATATATATATATATATATATATATATATATATATATATATATATATACAACGGAAACAAGTGTAAACTTAAGGGCTCGTTTTTTCGTGTTTTAACACAATATTAAAGAGATCTAACAGACAATAATGCCAAGGAAAATATAGGAGAAGCTATTAGGCCCAAATGTAATGTAAATGTGGAGAAAAAAACGTGGATGAAAAGATAACTTGCCGTGGGCAGGATCCGAACCTGCTTATATATATATTAGTAATGTTTTCTAATGTTTCCATTGGAAGACCTGCCTTTGATCTACTTGCGGAAAGGCAGGTTACCGTAATGAACCTCAATTTCTTTAGCGTCACTTTAACAGGAACGATCAAAATACGAAAAATAAGATTGCTGCAGCTGGGCCACTTCATTTCAGCGACCGATTTGTTGAGTGCGGATTCCTTTTCTGAACAACAATGTGGGCGTATAGGTTGCAGCTAACTTCCCCCCCCCCCCCTTGTAGACAAGCTTTGAGAAAACGACAACCAACCAAAGCAGCAACAAATCAAGCAAGCAAGCAAGCAAGTAAACATGCTGCCGTGCTTGCACAAGGACTTGATGACGTTAGCAGCGGGTGTGACGGCAGCTGCTTCACGACAAAGTGTTTTGAGCCCTAGAATCCGTCGCCTATTTCGCACAATAAACCCCCTCCCCCTTTCTCAATGGGAGATCCTGGAGTTCAAACACCGCGTCGCAATAAGGAACCTCCGTTCCGCTGCGTCTCGAAAAGAAGCAGCTGTAAACGAAAAGAATAACGGCTGTACACGGCTGCAGCGAACGACGAAATTCTTTCTGTATGCGACAGCCTAAACACTCTCGACTAAGGGGTGTTCGAAATAAGTTTTAAAAAAATATACGAAGAACTTGAGGAAGAGGAAAGGAAAATAATCTTGGCCACAAGTAAAAGTTGACCAGTATGGAGAAAAAACATTCTTCAAGACGACTAGAGATGCAGTGGCGTGTTTTGTGTGAACCCGATTCTTCTCGTCTCTTTTTCATATGTTTTTAGTTCTTATTCTCTACATATACCTTTATTACTTCGTTTAGCTGCCGGTAAACACATATACATTTTTCAGCTTTGTAGTGTCTCTCTCTGATGGTTTCTTCTTCGCTTATAAGTTATAACTGTTTACGCGACGACCTCTCCGTTCATTGTGTCCGCTTATGAGTTTATTATTTCGGCCCCTCCTATTACCGCACGCTGCAATTCTTCAGAAGCACACTTTCGAATTTCATGCGGCACGCAACTTGAACTTTTTCGCTCACCGATGTACCGCTTTTTTTTTTTTGGGGGGGGGGGGGGGGTCTTTTTGAGTTTACGCCCAGCTTGACTCTTCATATGCTCAGACGCTTTCACCTTTGCCGCTGAGCTATATTCGAGCTCTTTTTGTCTCTGCTGCACTTTCTTTAGAGAGCGCAGTACACTACGCAGTGAGAAAACGGGCAAAGACAAGAGTTATAGTGGTGCACTCTCGGAAGAAGCAGTGCGTTGCTATTCCGTATTACTGGAAACTGCCATGTGGGCTGACAGTAACTGTCTATTGTTATGAATTGTTTATAACATTTTTATTTGCTAACCAGAAGGTTGGTATGGTTATCGGTGCCCTTTAAAACAACCAGCAAGAAGTTTCGTTGGTAAGCGACTCGTTTTTCTTTTTTTAGGTGGGCCCGAGAGGAAGTTTATTGCACAACATGGGAGACGCACTGACGAATTACAGAAAAGCATTCCGCAAGTTTTTTTGCAAGTGAACCACACGAATATCTGCAGAAGTGTGTCGCAAAAATGTCCTATCGTTCACACACTGTAACAAAGTGAATAATGGGTGTGCTTGTAGGATTTTAGCAATGCGTAACGATTATCTGACTGTACTGAACAAAATGACTTTAGTTTAATTAAAATTGCAAACATTTTTTAGTAAGGAGTTACTTGCCGCCCACATTGATGTACCCACACCCACCTTGGCTTCATCTGAGGGAGTTTTTACCGATACTTCCAAGACGGAGTTAGGTCGGCTGATGCATGGCCATGGTTATATTTACGCAGTGCTGTGAGGAATGTGGTAGTAAAGCGATAAAAAACGCAGAGCCCGGGAACACTGGGGGGTAGGGAAGGTAAACAGGAAGTCAGGATGTGTTGCAAGCTGTTGAAGTTGACAGGTTAACTGAACGCCATTATCCGGAAAACACCATAAAAACAAAAAAAATCATTCCGAGCACACACCTGCGGCTTGTTTTGGAAAGAAGTGAACAAATAAAAATACATACTGCGGTGAGAGCAAGGAAGAGATGTTTGGAAAATAGCGCAAAGCTACGGATTGGACGTTAAACTTTGTTTATTCAGTTTTTTTTTATTCTTGAACTAACTTTATCGCAGCGCATTTTAGTAAAGCTATATGCGCTTGACCCTGTAAATCAGGTTGATGAGGCAGCAAGTGACTAGCATACTCTGGCGTTTTCTCCGAGAGACAGGATTAAGCGATGTTTTGTGAGCTGAACTGCATGGAAAGAGTCGCGCTCAGGCGGAGCAATGGCCGGCCAGGTCTGCCAGGCTAAGCTTGCCTGTTGCATCATCATTATTATCATCATCATCATCATCATCATCATCATCATCATTATCACAACCACCACCGCCTGTGAATCAGCAGAGATGCTCATCGCCCGATATATCAGCACAGCGTTCGCCAGTTCTTACTTCGTCGCTTTTTTGCCGTGTTTTTTTTTTTCAACGAACCTAACTATGCTGCACAATTTCATTGTTTTGCTAATGTTTATTGATAACTTCAGAAGAGTGAAAAATTCGCGTCTTTTATTTAGAAGTGCTGCCGTATGCCGCTTTGGTATCAGTAAGTGCTGTAGCAACCGGTATCACCTGAAACTTCTTGAGATGAAGAAACGTGTCGCGACTTTTCCGCTAGAGGAAGGATGCATGCGTGGTGGCGTTCTCAAAAATATGGATTGGGACTCAATTCTGTACGAGCAGTGTTGACTCCTCAAACGGAGTTCACACTACTCTCTTGCCGGCATCGTCTTTATACTCCGCGCGTACTGCACATGCGCTCTGCACGTGTTACGTCGTCGTGTAATTATCAGGAACTTCAATATAGAGGACACCGTTTCAGCAGCAGCTGCAACGTTCCACCGTAAGTTCTTGCTTGATCATATTTTATGCTTCCAAAATCGGCGCGCGACTTCTTCTGTGGGCGGTATAGGTATTGGAGTGGAATGAATAGACGGATAGTGGCGGAGTACGGGAGGAAGGTGTAGGGTCAGCCTTATGGCGCGCACATGTTTCGACACTTGACGTGCTGGAAGAATAAAACAAAGAGACAAAAATTAGAACTAAATGCACCGACGTGTGAGATTGACAGAAAAGCATTATTAGGCAGCCCCGAAGACACTCGAGTAAATGAGGGTTTCTCAGCTTGAAGGTTGTGGCAGGAAGCAGGCAGTATAAAGCGTGCCGCCATAGATGTCAAGGAAAATGTGAGGCGTAAGCGCACTGTATAAGCTTACGGCCGTTTCTTGAACTCCAGCGCACTCTGCTCGCTTCGGAGATAAAAATAAGCGGTGGTTGGTAGGGCGCTGCAGAGGAGAAAAAAAGGTCGGAGGAGCAAAGATGGGACGTCAAGCTATCAATCACAAAATCTCTCCGTGAGTATAAGAAGGGAGTTCCTAAAATAAAGAATAAAGAGAGATTGCTTGATAAGGTTAAATGTCGACCCGCCGGAGAAAAGAGCCATGTTGGACGCCCGTTTTAACGCAATGCCGTCAGAAGTTTTTCCTGCTGCTTCTTTGTTCCAGCAGTTCGCAAGTGAATTTCAGCGTCGCATTGTGTTTAGATGGTTGGCGTTTTCATCTTCCTCGGCTGCTTTTTCTTCGAGTGTGTCGTGCCATTCGGTTCTTCTCGGTGAATAGGCGCACGCACGGCGAAATTCAATGGCTGTGTAGGATGCGAGCTATTTACGAATGCCTCCGAGAAGGCTTTCGGATTCGGCCATGCGAGGTTGGCTCTAGCTATGAGACGGAAAAGGGTGTGATTTCACGAAAGAAAGAAAGAAGTCATTGCAGCAAGAGATTTTCCTAGCTTACCGTGCACTCTTCCTTTCCTTATTCTATGATTTCAGCGCTGCTCTTTAAGTGCCAGGTGCGAAGTTGTCATAGTGGCTTTCGAGCCTGTAAGCCACGAACGATTTCATGCGTTCTGATGCGACACCGAAACAACACTTGCATCGTACGCACATGTCTCTAGAATCAAGTTAGTGTCGCGGTATCACCGTAACAAATTCGTCAGAACAAGCGTCCTTATCTGGCACCTGTCAGAAGCATTGTCAGAATCTAGTAAATATAAAATATTCGAAGCCTACAACTGCGCCAAACTAATGGAATTCTGACCTTGTGATAAACCCTAGTTTGCAAATTTGTTTTACATAACCAATTCAGTCGCAATACAAGATGTTTCAAAGACAGAGATCTCGTACCGTAGGCTATCGTAACGTCACAACCACTCAGCGACCCCACCATTTTTCTCAAGCCGTTTTTTCAACGCACAATGGTCAAACAATGCACTGCAGCTGGATCTATGTGGGCATCGTAAGAGGGCGATCGCCATGCATAAAACTCGGTCCCTTGTACAACTCCGCTTAGGATGCCTTAGCAGCGTAAAGTAACTGAAATAGATATTGTGAATCTGCGTTGACGTTGCTGAGTGTGTGTGTTTTTTTTTCATTTTTGTTTTCAAGGTGGTCATTCGTTATGAATGAGTTCCTTACTGAGCGGTGACACTCAGAAAGGCTAACACAACTGTTGGAATGGCAAAACAGAATATTTTAGATACTTGCCGCCTAGAGAAACAGAGAACTGAGTTGGACTGCAACACAGTCAAGAGCCTAAAGATATACCGTGGTATATTCGTCCAGTACTGCATTTAGAAATAGTTGTTGTTCCAATTGATGTGAACAGCGTCTGAAAGGCAGCATTATAGAGAGAGAAACATTGGCTGATGGGAGGAAGTCTTACTTTTTTTTAAAAATTCAAGGTAAACTGCAGCTTCCAGATGCTCTGGGGGGAGGGGGGTATGAAGGAAGTGTGTTAGAAATGTTTGCAAGCGTAACTTGGGCTTCTTGGCATGGTGCAAGGTTATAGCGCAGAACGCAATGGCTACCGTTCCGCTGTTGTAAGTCAGCGCTCGTGTGTGTCAAGCCTCTTCGTTGTGTTCATCTTATGCACTTTCATCTGCCACCAAGTATGCCAAGCTCAAAAATGATTTAAATGACAAGGTAGACGCATTTTTTTGGAGTATCAGACTCGCATACTAAAGGAAACAAAAGAGCCAAAGTGATTTATTCTACCAAGGAAGAGTCATATGAAGATTTACTCGATACGATATGAATGAAAATTTTAACTATTCATGTGTTGTTGAGCTTGAGACCGGAAACTTCTTTTTTTTTTCCTAAATGGTTCGACACCATACGTGAACATTACAAGAGTAAATGCATAAGTTTGGCAGCTTCTTGGAAAACTATCATGTGAATTCTTCAAAAAGAGAAGTTTTGTTGTACGCGTAACTGCACATACACAAACGAAACATCAAAGTCAAGTGAATGTGTAAGTAAAAAAAAAGTAGATATCAAATTTGAATACTTGGTATACTATGCGAGAGCATAAAGGCGTTCTGTGAGCCTCACGCTTGATGAGGCCGTGCTATCAAAAATTACGGCGTGAGCCAAGAGGACAACAGCGTCCGGCTCACACGCTGTACAAATTTAGCAGATGGACAAAGTATAGAAGAGTGTGTTTAGAAAAAAGTGGTTTACGATTTAGAGTACTCGTAACTCTGCTAATGGAAAACATTAAAGCCGTCTCGTGTGCCTCACACTTGATGAGGCAAAGCGATGCGTGTGTTTAGAATAAGTGTTTAAGTTTTCGAGTACTTCTTACTTAACTATGGGAGAGCAGCGAGCCGCCTCGATTACTGTGAAAGAGTGGAGCAACCAACAACGTTTGAGGAAGGAAGGATACTGTGTGTTTGTTTAGAGAAAGTGTTCTTTAGAAAAAGGAATAACGATTTCAGACTACAGCCGATCGTATGGCAGTGGCTAAGTAACAGCGTTTGAGAGACACCATCCAGATTGATGATTTCTTTTCCATTTCGTACAGCTTCAAAAGAAAAGTTAGTTCAGTGATGCACTCCCTGATGGCTCTGGTAGGTGCTCCGATGTTTAAAATGTAACGTCACTCAGAAGGGTGCGAGAGCGTCGAAGCTGAAAGTGACTTTCAAGTATGGCGCGCAACTTCGTTCTGTTGATTACGCATTCGCGAATAACACCAGCTGCCACGAGTGTAAGCTCACGCAGGATGCGCACCAAGTGCTTGGCGAGTTTAAAAACAGCAGTGCGTTCACTAACGCTCGGATTCTGACGTCAGCCGCCAGCGTCTGACACGCGCGGGTGAGTTGGAGTGAATTGGGCCGCATCGCGAAGAACAGCGTTGTAAGCCAGCGCAAGCGGCTCACTGTAAACAAAGCCACGTCAGGAACGTGGCGCGTGCACAGGAGAAGCTTGTTAGCGCTGTGCGGAACGCTCGGCGTTCCGCACAGCGCTAACAAGCTTCTTCGGAAACGCTCGGCGCTTCGGCGCTGAAAGAAACAAGGCATCCCCGCGCATGATGCCTTCCAATTTGCTCGTCTTGCCGCCGGCGTCGGTGCATCGGTATCAGTTCGGGCAGTCATGAAAGCACCGCCCAGAAGTGCAGAGAAAGGTTCTTGTCAGTGACGGATAGCAATTACGGTAATAACGCTGTAGGAACCGCCCCAGCTTGAAGGTTCCAGCGCCAAGTAATTCTCTCGCAAAGTTCCTTTCGTGCGGAATAAGCGAAGATCATGAAACAAGGGCTCAAAATGTGTAAGAAAGGATGGATGCGCCATACGGCTAGAAGCGGGGTTCGTTCAATCGCGCATGTTCCAACGTTGTGCTATGGTACACAGCTTTCCCTGCGTATTTAACAAAGAGTTACGCCACACTACAAGAAAGTTATGTAACAGAGCACCATCTAAAGGCACAAAAACCTTGCGGAGATGCGCACTTTAAACAAGTGTGTCGTTCTCGTGGAGTTAATTATATCTTTGCAGATTTTTAGCCTCGTCACAAGGATCCCTAAAACTGAAAAATAACACTCCCCCAGAAATCGTTTACGACAAAGTACTCAGTAGCCATGTGAAACGCATGTCGCACTGTCCATTCTAAACAAGGCAGATGTTCAGGAGAAGACAGAGGTTCACATGCATGCACATATAGCGTAGACATACGTGCTTACATTTGCATTGCAGCCCCCAAGACCTCTAGTCGAAACTTGGCCTCCGGCAACACTTGGTGTTCAAGGAAATTTTAACGCGATAGCGTTAGAGAGCTCGTGTCGCAGGAATTCTGCCCTCAGCGTCTTCACCGGTGGTTGTGAGCGAAAAATTGAGAAAGAAGCAAATAAAATAATGAATAAATTTTTGGTCCTTAAGATCTAGCCCAGGCCGTTTGCGGGAAAGCAGATGTCCTACCACAAAACTACGATGTTACTTGCAGCTGCTTCGGGAAAAAAAAAACACTACATAAATGCCTCGTAGTGGAAGGAGTCTCCTTAACGCATTTTGTTCGACAGGTATCACGACGAAACGAGTCCATTCGGCGATTTGTAGGCGCATTTCAGAGACCATCAAACTATGTCAAAAAAGGCCGCTATAGTGCAGCCATCGCCGCAAAAAATACACAGAAACTTTCAAACAGCTATGAAAATGGACAACTATGTCCATCTAGCAGAAAACATATCATGCCTTTCCAGAGGCGTTGATCAAACAAAAGCAAACGCTAGATAATGTGCTAAGATCTATGAGGTATTGTGAGACTTTTTATGGCCTCCGAGATCGCAAGCGTACGGCACTGATCTTGGAGGCCATGCAACTCTTGCTTTAGATCAAAAAGTATGGACTTAGCGATGCCGAAATTCGCTATCGCGTTCAACTCTTAAAGACGAAGCTTAAGGGTCTCCCAATTTTCATTTGGTCGTAGAACCATTTTTTTTAATAACACTTGCATCACTAATAAAAACTCTGAGAGCCCTAACAAACCTCTAAGAAAATAGCCTTCATTTGCTGTAAAGCTGATGCCACTGCTAATTTGATCTAATAATGGCGAAAAATTGTTCTTTTACTCAACGAAAAAATCCCCAGGTGGTCAAATTTCCGGAGCCCTCCACTACGGCGTCTCTCATAATCATATGGTGGTTTTGGGACGTTAAACTCCACAAATCAATCAATCAATCATTTACTCAACAATGTATTAGTTGCGCCGTTGTTACCTGCCTCTCTCCACGTACCCACGTCTTTTCACAAGTGGCGTTATTACGAGCATACCAACATTATCCTTGTCAGACCTATAGACTTCTATGTGCCCCATATACTGGACGTTATAGCAGCAAGATGGCAACAGTCTTGGCGCTGTGCTTGCCTTGTCTCTCTGGTCTTTCGGTGTTCCACAAAATGTAACACGTTAATGACGGGCTCGAGCCAGTATCGGTATTTCTGCCGTGTGGCGAAGACAAACATGGCATGTAATATATCCTGGTTAATGTAATTATACACCCCTATGCCTACCGCGGTGGTTCAGTCGTACGGCGTTCAGCTGGTATCCCGAAGG
Organism: Rhipicephalus annulatus; assembly: GCA_013436015.1. Taxonomy (NCBI): domain Eukaryota; kingdom Metazoa; phylum Arthropoda; class Arachnida; order Ixodida; family Ixodidae; genus Rhipicephalus; species Rhipicephalus annulatus. Next base: position 1,514 of record WOVY01003259.1, on the reverse strand, counting down.
TTCACGGTCTAAATACCGGCCACGGTGAGCGAATTTCAATGAAGTCGACATGCTAGTGGCCCGTGCACGTTATAGATCATCTGACGGTCAAAAGCTCCGTAGTCTTCACTGCGGCGGGCCTCTCAATCATATCGTGGTTTTGGCACGTAAAACCCCAGCTATTGATTGGTCGCACATGGTCATGCACCTCAATTTTTTTTTTCACGCTATTTAAATAGAACAGTGTGAGCGAGCATTGACGTAAGACGTGTGTGAGTCATACGTTCAAGCAAGGGCAAGTTACTCAGCCGCTACACTTTTTTATATATATGCGTAGGTGGTGCAAACGAGGCCTTGAGTGTCTTCGCCAGCAAGACGTCTAGCGTAATAAGTGCGGGGTGTTGTTGCGAGAGGCAGTTACCCAAGCGAAATAATCGGTTAGTGCAGAAAACAAAAACAAAACATACTACTGAAAAGAAAGTTGTATCGATAAACTACAAGTGCAACAAAAACGAAGCCACGGAAGACGCAGTCCACGTAAGTCACGTAGAACAAGCTGCGTCATTGTTCGGTACGGCGGAACGGAGTGGGCGGAGCGGCTGCTATGGTGCGCGTAATTATTGTGATTGCGCATGTCTTAGTAGAGGCTCGTTATAGATTAAGTGTACGCGTATCTCGTCATTGTGACGCGAGCTGCCAGCTATTTGTGTACACGCAAGGAGTGACGTCATATTGGCTGTCGAATAAGCCTTGGTGTCGCACGCGATGCCATTGGCGTGAATAACTTTTACGAAGGAGAGAAGTGATGTTGAACCAGGGAACCATACGCTGCTTTTAAATATATCGAGGAGGCCCATAGCTTTGGGATTTATTTATTTATTTATTTATTTATTTATTTATTTATTTATTTATTTATTTATTATTTATTTATTTAATTCGTAACGTGACTGCGTTGAAGACCTCACTTCGCAGATACTTCGGCGTCGGTGTCGGCGTCGTTAATGGTGAGCGAAAAGTCACCATCTTGTCTGTGACCGAAAAATTCGAAAAGATGTAAAGAAAAAAAATAGCAAACATTTTTGGTTCGAAGGTGGAATCGAAGCCAGGCAGAGTCTGCGTGGCAAGGAATGTGTTCCAGCGCAACGCAATGTCATTTTCTAAAACTGTCATTGAAAAAAAAATTAATATTTTGTGTGGGAGCACTATAGAATCACACCTGGCGTCAGAACAAGTGAATTGCGCAATGAGTGGGTGGTTTTAGGATGCTTACCCATTACAGAAGTGCAACTGTGCACTGCGCACTTGGCATTATGGGCGAGTTGTTAGTATTTCAACGGTTAACCAAAAAAAACAAAAAAAACTAAAGCACAGTGGATCTTAGCTACTGAACATCGTGTAAACATTCCGGGGTAGGTTTAAACGCTAACGTTAGGCGCACCAACGTTCCTTTCTTTCTGAGTATTTGAAGGGTCCTGATCACGCTATTGCGTTTTACTCTCGAAAGACAAGCTCAATCATCCTATACGTTTCTTTTT
>WOVY01003258.1:0-77992 GCA_013436015.1 Rhipicephalus annulatus | reverse complement strand
TTCGAGGCAAAATGTTTGTTATTTTGTTATTTCCTCGAAGTTCCTGGTGGGACTTCAAATGAAGAATCAGCAATCTAACACTGGTGATGCCGATGAAAGGGTTGATTTTAAATTGATTGCGTCTGCTTGAAAAAATGGGTGCCTTGAAGCCTGCGAAATCAGGGATTTCTGCTTACTTGGTTTCGGAGGGCGATTACCAGTCTCGGGCGATAAGGCGGTGTTACTGCTTGAATGAACGAAGGATTTGTTGTATTCAAAGTAACCCCCCTTCACTAGTAAGTAGTTTTCGAAGAATTGATTAGCAATTTTCGTTCACGAATATTGCTGACAAGTGGAGCTGCTGTGTTGGGTTGCTAGAGCTTTACTAACAACAAACTGATTTCTGGCTGGATACTATTTTGAGATGTAATGCAAATTTTTATGGTGTCAAAGTGGTAAGAACCATATTTATTGTTATTTTGTCAGTTGTCAGAATACAACGCCTTCATATGATTAGGATATATCGGAGTTTTGCCGGCGTTGATGTGTACCACAGTAAAAACAATGAGAGCGATTCGATTCGATGTCAATGGCATACAATTTCTGCCTGTACAGAGTAATCGACATTTGCGTGGCCTCCTAATGCAGTTAGGTTTTGTAGCATATGCAGGTCACTTATAGCTATTCGCGTTCGACTGAGTGAAAACAGTGGCTATGGTATTGGAATGCTAACCCGAAGGTCGCCCGCTTTGATGCGGGCCGCGGCAGTCGGAAGTGAAATGGTAGAGGCCCGTATATTGTCCAATGTCAGTGCACATTAAAAACACCCGATGGTAAAAATTTCTGGTACCCCTCCACTAAGGCGTCGCTCATAATTTCATACGGATTTCGGGGCGTGCAACCACAAATATTTTCATTGCCTATGAATATTTGGAACGCAAACCCCCTAAAAGGCTAACACGTAATGGCTACAAACTTCGCTGACAACGTACGAAATTATGCCGTATATGCCGGGACGCCCGAAGCTCAAGAAATAACAGCTTTATAGTTTTGATGTCCTAAAAAAAATCATAGTGTACATTAAATTATAATCAGCGCCCCACCTAATGTTTAGTTATCTGAGCCCATTTCTACGCGTAGGTTTTGTTAGATGATGCGACAAGCAAAAAGTTTTTGTCTACCACCGTAGTTAAGACACTTGCCTTCTAGACAATTGCTACCTGGTTCAACCTTCAGCGAGTTTATCAATAATTATCCAAGTGCTATTAAACAGAGAGCCCATGCGAGTAATGCCATTATTACCAGGATCGTCCCCAAATGGACCGAGGCAGGTGACATTGAGTTACCTTGCACCTCTTGCAGATCAAAGAAGATTACTTAGTTCACTAACTCTCTCACTCTTCAACTCACTCAATCCACCAGCTACAAGGCTTCTACTTGAATGCTTCATTACGCATCAGTTCCTTTCACTTCTTTGAGGGCACTAAGCGAAGAGTGGTTTCTGTACACGCATATATATACTAACAATGTGTTTTATCGTACACACGTTTGCTGTAGAATTAATGTCTGCTGTTTTAAACACGATCGTACACGAGTTTCACCGTAAATTCATAAAAATGATCTTGGTTCATATGTCCTTCAACTGCGTTTAAACGGAAAGGGGTTGCATTTAAAAGCTGAGAATTCTCTGCGTACTAAAATGATTGTAAGAACCCATGACGTACAATATACATATTAATAAGGTTTTCTAAAACAAAAATTCGGCCCCTGTCTTAATTTCAAGAATTGGCTGTTGGAGCATAGAAAGTTTTTGCCGAGATATCAATTCCCTCTAATGTGGATCTGATGGCTTACGTTGGCGCTTGCACTTCAAACTGCCGTCGCTTGCAAAAAAAAAGTAAGTTTGACATAAAAGTACAAAATGAAGAAGTATTAACTTTGGAGGTTTGGTAACTGTATGAACTAGGTGGACCACTATATACTAAACTTGTCCTAGCGCTATAACCATTGCCAGCAAGTGATTAGTTAGGCGATCACCGTACCTACACTAGTTCGTGTACTTCCTGCAATAAAGCAATCTTGAAAAACCTGCAGCAGCGTCCACGTAGATTATTACAGAGCAGACAAGGAAGGATTATGCCCATGCAAAAAGACTGTGCCCCGGCAAAATGGCAGTCGGTGTTCATATCAGGCAGTTTTTTCTGAAGATCGAATCTTTATGAGAGCAATGCACTTAGCGTATCGTGTTATTCTATACACAGCTAACACTTCATAGGTGATATTAACAAGAGGGCTCCGTATTTGAACTATTGTTGGGAGGAGACTTCCTCCCTGATAGCTCCCATCGCATAAGCCTCTTAGACCACTGACGTCGTCTACCCATAAATTGATATCCCTCAACCACGTTAATCCGAAGCTTGCCGAGCTGTAATAAAAGTGGGTGTTCTCGAAACGACATCGTAACAACAAGGACGAAGCGGCTGACTACGTTACAGGTAATAAAAACTAGCCAAGCACTGTGGGTTCAGTAACAAGCCTGCTACAGATTTTCTGGTGCATGCCGACTCATGCTTTGTTATGACATTCACTGCTAGGGACGAAGGATTGTGATAATAAAACGAACCTATTGAAACAGCGTGGATTGCTCATGTCCTGTAGTTATAACCCTCGCCAACACGTGATTCGATAAGCAACCCACCTTTACTATATAAACCTCTGTTTTTTTCGCAATAAATCAATCTTGCGAGAACCGCACGGTGCCCACTTTGGTCAATACAGTTGCCTTACCTACCGAACAATTCTGTGAAAGTACATGTCATAGGGGAGGGGAGGGCTGTGATATACTTTCACAACCAATTTAGTCTTCTATGATGAAACATTTGCATAAGCCTACGTACGCTCACCTTTCAGCCGCATCACAGTCTGGGCCACAATGTTGTGGCATGGAACTGCTTTCCAGTACTTTAGTACTGCCTCATCTTTGCCCCTAAGCTTCTATGTGAGTTCACTACAGCTGTCGTAATAAACGCCAAATACAGGAATATCGCTTACCAGAAGCTGATTCTGGATTGCTTACCCAACGGCCTCGTCTATTTTTGGAATGCCAGCTGAGTGCGGCCAATTCGGTCGTTCACCATTTTCCCTTCCACTCTTTCGTATGCTTTCCCGTCGGCTAGCGTTCAGCCTGCTTCGTGAACAAGAAGGGCAAAGTACCCTTTATTGTGGCACCTCAGGGCTGCTGTCGGAAAATGAAAGTTTTAATGACTTGTACTTTTATGTGGGGATTATTATATACAGAGTCATTCAGTCATTTATGTGGGGGGGTCCCTCATTAAATGCACCAAATAATGGTCCGGTTAGAAAAAGAAAAAAAGTGTGTGTGATGGACTGATACTGTATTTCTGCTACAGCGAAGACGATCATTTTCTCTTTGGACCACACCATCTACACTTGCAAATGATATTCGTCATCAAGGCGCCTAGAAAGGTCAACGTGTAAACGCATAACTTTCTATGCGTTTTTCTATAACCAGTCATCACCAGAATGGCCATTGCGACAAGGGAATTAAGGTACCGTAAGTTGCCGCGATCTCAGGATGCTGTCAGCCCTTTAAGCGCCTCTGAAATATCGCGAACACGGAAAGAGCTCCTAGCACATACAAGGAGAGCCTCCAAGGAATAAGTTCAAAACAAATACTTTTACAGAGCTTTACATATAGGAGGTGGACACGGTGTCTACCGCGTTCCAAGGCAATGACAGCAATTCGCTTTACTGCACAACGACAGCTTCCTGAAACAAAGTAGGCCAATGGTTCCTATTGTGGAGCGTGCGTAACCACTGGCATTCAAGAAAAAAAAACAGGCTGATCTCTCTTTCCAGTAATCAGCATAACACGAAAGTGAAATGTGTCTCAACAGAGATAGGTGAACAGTATTGCGCATGGTTTCGCTACAACGGCGAAGGCCTGAATGCTGCAGCAACAAATTGCAAGTTCAAGAGAAGAACAGCAAAGCGCCGAAAACATGCAGCACGCACATTAAGCAGAAAGCACACACGAAATTAGCATACATAGGACGAGTGCGGACTAATACATGTAACAACTCGATACATTAGGTGTGCTGTTCAAACAGAAAGAAACACGCGCAAAACGAACATTCAAATATGCACGGGACAATCATGAACAACTGTCACAATACGTATTTCTTTGTGTGCGAACAGCGCGCACCTTCGTAAACACGGCCCCGGCAGCGAGGGAAGGGGCCTTCGTGCTCTTTCAAATCACTTGCGTGATGAGCACGCTTCCAGAACAGACCATGCTCCGTAGAGGCCTGCGTTCTTCGAAAGGAAACGGAAATTACCTTCAGAATGCGTTCTACCCAAGCTCTTTGGGCCATCTCACTGCTGATGACGACAAGCGTGCAAGTTGCGTATCTCCAAGGTGTGCCAAACTGTATATCGTGTGTATAACTAGCTCGCCATTAGCTATGTTGACTATACGTACGCTCTCTAGCTTAGTGGTTAGTGTCATGCTCTGCGGAGCGAGAAGTGACTGCTTTGCCACTCCCCGACGGAACATTTTCTTCTGTTTCTTTTTTGCAATTTGTTAGTATAAATTTTGCAACGTCATATTCGTCACGAAATTGCGTCAGCGAGGCCGTAGTAGATCCCGGAGTGAAACACTTTCGTGTGTAAAATACAGCAGGCGCTGGCTTACCTTTGATGAAAGTTGAAATAAACGCAACAACTGACCGAATTCTGTTCATAATGCAGTTTCAAATGCTTGATAGAGTTTTTTCTTGCTGTAATATTTATATAAACCTTCGATTTCACAAACAACTTTACAATCTCCTTCCCTCCCTCTCGCTTTCTGTTGCTCTCTCTCTCTCTCTCTCTCTATATATATATATATATATATATATACATATATATATGATTGTTTATTTTGGTACACTAATTACATCAGTGAGATTTCTTTATTACGCACATTTCCTGCTACAATGGTAGCTTACAGAGGTATGCAGAATATGTGGTGCCCGTGTACGGCATAAGACTGTTTGTGGTGGTAGCGCCCACTTCATATTTATACGAGCAGTAATGTTTAGTTCGGATTGTGCGCCTATTATGCGGGTGTCGGTGAAGTGAGAGACCTATATTGAATATGCGGTAAAAAAGGGCAAAATTTCAAAAACGAACTAATATTGTAATTTACTGGCCCTGAAACGATCTGAAACAAACTCCCGGGCACGAAAAAACCCTTCAGAATATTGGCAGGAACAGCTGAGCGAAGCACAGCCACTCACAAAAGCCAGAATTCTGCCGCCATGGGCGTTGCCAGGACGGAAACTATGGCTGTGTCGCCGGTGCTTGATGCAAAATGTATAGAAAAGTTTAAGCGCGGAAGTAAATAGTTCTATTGTAGCACCACAGTCGGCCTGACGTGCTTGAAGGGCTTGCTTTTGAAAAATGCCCTCTGTTTTTCCCTCAGCGACAACGTAATTTGGTCGAGTGCGAGCCGCGATCATTTCGCATACCACGCAGGGCTCGCCCATAGCACCAACAGCTTTGTCCGCTTACGGACTCACTCAGATGGCCGTCCTTGACAAATGTCGTTGTTGCGAATACGTTTGCTGTTGATTGGTAGTTTCTGTATCCCCCCTCCCCCTCCCTCCAAGTGTCTTGTTCTGATGATGGAAGTATTGTTTAGAAACCTCACTTTCGCAAAAAAAAAACGAAATGAAAAACATGTGTTTGGGAACTATCGATTGTCGTTTCCTACATTCGCAAAGCCAAGTGCTCAGAGAAAGGCGTTTTCAAATATAATATTTATCCGGGTGCTTTTTCAAATGAACGTTTTTTGAAGTCGAACAACAGTATTCTAATCAAAAACTGAAGCCTCACAACAATCATAATGTTATATTATCTAGGCGCTCTCGTGTAGGTTCGCGTAAGTGCAAACCGATGAGGGAACCATCATTGATAATGAAAAAGCCCGAAACCGTTGTGCAAAAAAAGTCCGATACGAGTTCATTGTAGAAAACAAAAAGCCCGAAGAAGCCCAAATCAATATGGGGTGATGCGAATAATTGCGTGGAGTTTCAATGGTGCTTGTACCGAGTTGTGGCGTTGCCTTTGTGGTGAACCTTGCGTGCTATATCATTGTTAACTTCGTTCGTTACCATTCATCGCGTCAACACTGTTTTGGAGACTGCTGCGATACTCCGCATCACCCCAATGTTTTTTTTGGGGAAATCGTGTAGTTTTTCACTCAACTCACCCGTTGCGAATTTTCATTATACAAGAACACGCAGGAGAAATCTCCCACCGGCGTTACCTTGGAGGTCAAGCCGTACTGTTTATATATACGGGGTGTTCAGTGTACGGTTGTACAGCGCGAAAACTGAGATAACAGATTTTATTCAAACCAGCAGATTGAGGCATTGGTCAAAGGAGCACCAGGAGTAGTAAAGAGATCCTGTCTTTCAGCCGCATCGCATGCTCCCTTAATGGCCCATGGATATTTGACCTGTCCAATCAGAGTTGATCAGCGTGGCACTGCACCGCGCACAAAAGCTGTTCTGGGGAGACTGCAATTGTCATCCTGTATTTGTTCGCATTCTCATATGCTCTAGGGTAGCGTGTCTCATGCTGCGTGGCTTACATCAGTCATCTGAGTATAGTTTGGAGTGGATGCAATTTAGGTGCACCTGGTTGGGAAACGTTCTGGTTTGAAGTGTCCTCTAGTCAACGTTCTGAGATCTGTCTAATTTGGAGCTAGATCGTGGAAATGTTCATCACAACTTTCAACTGAATTGGATAATGTTTCCCCCTCTCTTACCACTACTCTCCTCTCGGCACGCGTGTGGAGCTCCGTAGCGATTGCGGTAAGTGAGACCCCGTGCGACGTGGTGAGCTTTCTCGTAGAGATTGGGAACGGAGAAGTCACAAGGGGTGTGGGCCGGGAGCCATGTAAGGTACCTTTCTTGTAATTCTTCAGAAGATAGGAGCTTAGCCTTGCGGAGGAGTATGTTAGTTGCCTCGGGGGATATTCTTCTCCGTGCATAGTTAGGGGTGGCTGATTGTGAGTCGCTGATGAAATTTCTACATATCGGGGAAATCGTGGCTTGTGCCATAGCCACCTTTCCCGCGATTCCTGAGTTGCCAGAGTGTATTGAGCGCGCGCTTACGCACTTACGGTCAGTGTTTATGACTTCCGAAAAGTAGGATTTATGACTTGGGCACTCCACTGCGTCTACAACAACGTTTCTACCGTAGGCCTGGAGTAGAGTTCTAGCACTGCTTCTTCTTGTGCTTTAGTCAAGTTCGCGGTGTATGCTTTTCCACTGATCACCTTTAGAACCAACGCTTTATTTTCTTGTTGAATATGGTAACTTATCCCTAACTTAATGACCATACTCTGTCCTGTGCGTGGGCTGGTTGTCTCTCCAACTGGGTGATCTGTTGAGCTGATATCAGCTCCTATAATGTGTTACATAAACCCAGTTAAGATAGCTTCTCGGTACTGGTGCTATCCGGAAAGCCTAATGCTTAATTTTACGCCTTTGTACGATTGTGTTGATTTTGGCTTTCTCAGGTGTATACAAAATTAGATATACCATTACGTATACTTTATGATTTATGGCGAATGAATTAATAAGCCTGATGATGTTAGCCTCTTTTATAGCCTGGTGTTCTTTTGTGGCACTCTTGATTAGCCGTATTACGTCGGTGACTTTGGTCAATATTCTCTTGGCGGTTTCGCCATTGGTACCCTTACCCCTGTATTCACAAACGCTCCTCCACTCTACTTTCACCCTTGACTTGACAGAGTTGAACACCGTGCCACCACTCGGCTGAAAATGACGTTGCACTACTCAAACATCGCAGCTGACTATTGCTGATATTCAGTGACAAGACGTGCCTTTAAATGGCGCTCCGACTGGCTTTCTCTATGAAGGCGAAGCGTTGAGTGAAGGGAAGTTCTAGAATACGGGAGTTAGACTCGTTGATGAGTCTGAGAACTTAGATTTGATGCACTGTAGGAATCTTCCTGCCGTTTTTGGTGTAAATTTAGATTTTTTTAAGCATGATACCGGCTGTATTTTATGGGTGGTTTGCTTTTGAGGGTGGAGCAATAGAGGAATTTGCATTTATCAGGTGAATATTTGAGAGCAGTACCTTCTAGATACTGCTCAAAAGCGATGACGGCCTCCTGGAGCCTCTGCTTTGTTTCTTCGTCACTACCTTCACTCGTCAAGATGGTGATATCATCTGCATATATTGAATTATGTACTCCGTATGTAACGTTTACCCCCGCCGGGAGTCCTATCATCATGAGATTCAACAGCATCGCAGATACAGCTGAACCTTGTTGGGAAACAGCACTGCCCATATGTCTTTTCACAAATATCAGTTCTCCCATTGCGGCAGATGCCATTTTGTAACTTAGGATGTTTTTCACAATATTATAAGGTCTCCATCCTAAGCTTAATTTGCTGATATGTAATAAATTTGCATGCCATGCTTTGTCGAAGGCTTTTTGGTTCGGACTGGATTTGGAGGGGGATGGAGTGCGGCTTCTCAGTACTGGAGACCGGAAGGCATGGCCGCTTGGCGTTGTGAAAGACCAGGATATTGATCTGGACCCAGGTGTTGCCCTCAATTAGAATTTCGACCTCCCGCATTCGGTTGGCCTGGTGTTGAGGGGTTATTTCTTCTCGTGCGTATGTTGCAGTTGTCCGAACCACTGGCATTGCTTTAAGATGTAGGGTGTCTTGAACTAGGCCTTGCAGATTTTGTCGGCCGTAACATGATCCTTGCCGCGCAGCTGACATTGCGGCTGACAGTGGTTCTCCTCGCTGGAGTCAGGTGTTTCACAGCCAACAAATAACTTGCCATTTAGCCTCCAATGAACGTCTCTCTTACGTCCGAGTCTGTGGCACTGTTTTCACACGTTCACTTGTTTCCTGTATAGCCAGCAGCACGTAAAAGCACCTTCGGACATGACGTGCGTTAAGACTCTGCTGCCGTGAAAAAGAACTATCGCTGTCGTGTTTCCAAAATGTTTGTCTGCGATCGCCGTAAGACTTCTGGCTCTAATAAATGCTTCGGTGGTGTCGCATGAGGTTTCTTTCAAGGGAAGTCCTTTTATTGCAGCTTTGGCAGTGAGTTTTTGGGGACGTCACGTATGCTCCCACCTCACACACCTTGTCCTTGGCTTTGATGTGCCTGATATCTTGGTATTTGTCTGCATGGTCTTGGTATGTGGCGCTGATGATCATAATATTTTAGAAGTTATTCGGGCGAATTGTATCCGTCTCTCTTCATAAGAAATCTCAGCTACTTTGTACACGACTTTGTCTATTTCGGGTAAGGTTACCTTAGAGAGCTGCAGTCATCCTCTTGGTCATATGACCATCTTGTAGCTACCTGTCAGAACTCTTGGCATTCTGCTGGCTCTGGTTACCAGAGATGTCAGATTTACGCCACACGTTCTGGCTGTAAGGGTAGTGCCAATGCTAACACGGTTTTGCTGGCTCCCTTCCTTTGCATGCTTTCTGTTTTGTACTTCTGTCCATTTGTTTCCTTTCCCATCTTCTCGTTGGCTGAAGTCTTCATAATTCTGGGATACCTCTATTATTGAAGTATGAACGCTGAGGCCTGGCTATCGTAAGGCCACCCCAGTAGACGCAGGCGATGGTGGTGGCATGAGCTCTATTTTGTAAAGAAACCTCGAAAAAAGAACCCCAACCTTAAAATATGGTATCTTCGGTTGATGATGACATGGGAAGTCGGGAATGACGTACATGCATGTGATGTATTTATTAGTGTTCGCGTCGAAATAAAATTTTCAGTTGCTAGTAAGCACTTGTCTGTGTCCTCTCTGAATGTGTGTATTTTTAGCGCTTGTTTCATCATGAACCTCTACGCCCAACTGGCCGGCGTCCTAAATAGTAGCGCGGGTTCACAATTTCCTCGCAGACAGATATTTTTATTGTTTTAAATATGGGTTTTCATCATCTAATTATACAAAAACGAGGGAAGTACCGGTAGGCTCAGTGCTTTTCCGGCGCTATATAATTTACTAATGAGCACCATTTCACGTAAACAGGACATAACAGCTTAAGTTTATGCAGATGCTATCGTGTTTTTTGCAATGACAGATAACATTCATGAATTATAAGAACGGCTGCAGACTTACCCTAATGTACTAAAGAGCTTGCTCAATGGCTAACTGCTTTCTACTTAATCCAAGTAAATGTGCCCTCCTTGTTTTCCCGCTGCAATACCCCCTACACATCTCTCTGTCTTACCATCATGCGAATATACCACAAATGGAATCTGTTAAATAGCTTGGAGTAATTTGTCGCGCATCACTTAACTGGCGACCTCATATCAAATCTAGTCGCTGGAAAAGATGTGCGGGCCGTCGGCATATTACGTAGGATAAGCAAATACCGCATAGGTATGAGAAGAGACACACTGGTAATAATATATTGCATGTACGTTCGTACAATTTTGAAATTTGGTTGTGAACTTTTCTCAGGAGTTCCAGCTTATAAGTTGTGGCCTCTGGTTTTTTTGCATAAAGAAGCTTTGCGCTTATGCCTTGGCCTGCCTAAAACAGTTGTTAACAATGTGTTGTATCTAGAATCAATGCTCCCTCCTCTTTCTCTAAAATTTGCCTTTTGACTGCTCTTACATTCTTAAGAATTGATTAATCACCATTACAACATTCAGAAACAGCTTTATTTTCCCGAAGTCATTTTTCGGTGCTAGATGGCCGTGATTTTCCACCCCAGAAAATACATTTGTACAAAATTTACTGGAGCCTCTAAAAGTACGTATAAGCAACATCATGCCTTGTCATGATAATTCATACCCAGTGGAAACTCAATTTGACAATATTTTTTTCTAATAACACCGAAAAACTTCCCCATATATTTTTATTGGTTTACTACAATACCACCTGCACAGTAATACAACAAACGTTATTATTGCTACAGAAGCATCGCAATGTGACGAAAAGTCAGGGGTTAGTATTTTCAGCTAGATTTTAGATTGGAATCATTCCCTTTGGCTACCCGAATTTCATACCCGTTTTTGTGGCTGAATTTCTGGCAGTAGTGCTCGCCTCACGCGATTACACCAGCTGTCATAATATCAGATTCTCTATCCTCTCTGTGCGACACTTTCTGCTGGTGCTGATAATCAAATAATAAAGGCGTTCTGTGCACTACTGCCTGCGAACTTGAGAAAAGTCAGATTAGTTTGAGTGCCTGCACATAAAGGCTTTTTTTTCAATACAATAGCCGATTTCTTAGCTAAGTCGTCAATTAGCGGACCAATTCTACCACACTAATCCTCATCCGCTTATGTTATTGCTGCTTGATTCTACAGACGTACGTTTACGAAATTCATTAGATGTACAACACCGACGAGATCTACCGAATATTGCCATTTATTAATGTCTTAGGGTTGTCTGCAACCTACAATAGATCTCTACACTTATGCCTATTTTACATAAATTGTAAAGATGTTTCTACGTTGGTATTTGGTGGCATGAGCTTCCGAACTACGCCCTATAGCATAACCCCCCCCCCATCGAAGGTGAGACTACCAACTAGTTGTCAAGCGGCAACTGCTTGAGTCGTAAATCTAAAGATTGAAAAGTAGTCATGGAATTCGGTGCTGATAAAGTGTTAACACATAACACATCAGCGAGTGTCAACTATTTCGATTTACGATGGAGTTTCTAGCGCTGGGCAACAGTTGCTCCAAGAGCAGCTGCAAGATGCCGAATTTGCTGCCGGTGAAGTGCGATGCCTGCAGATAGATTTTATGCAAGGATCAATTGCAGTACCAAAATCATGGCTGCATGGAAGGCCTCAACTAAGATTGCCGAATGCCTGTGTGCCCATCTTGTAACAGTCCAGTCCCAAGCAGGCGAAATAACCTACCTGATGTAGCTGTTAGCAGCCATATTGACAACGACTGCAAGTCTGATTCGCTTCTAGCAAAGCGCAAGGCTCGGCGTCTCTAATATACGTATGGTGGTTTCGGGAAGTTAATACTCACATAACAAGCCCAAGACTTACGTCAATCATTGCTTTCTGAAGGGTTGCAAGCAGAAAGAACTGATTCCCCTGAACTGCACGCATAGGAGCCTCCACCAGTGTCTCAAGCGCAGGTTCTGGCGCCGAGATCAACGCAAGTAGCGTAGGTCTCGGTGTCATTCTTGTGCAGAAGACTTGCAATGAAGAAAGGGTTATCAGTCATGCTAGCTTGTCGCTATCGAAGGCAGAAGGAAACCAATCAACAACAGATAAAGAATGCCTCGTTATTATCTGGACTATGCCAAAGTTTCACCCCTACCTCATAGGAAGGCCCTTCAAAGTTGTGAGTTTCCGTCACACCTTGTGCTGGCAATATAACTTGGACGATCCTCTAGGTCGTCTCATGCGATGGAGCCAAAGACCTTAAGAATTCGACTTTGCCATCACTTGCAAGTCTGGCCGAGAGCACTCTGAGGCCAACTGCCTGTCTCGTGCCTCCGTGGACGCACCACCGCAGGATGACGAGGACAGTCACTATCCTCTTTGTCCTGCGTTGACGCACCGCTGGTGTCAAGGCAGTTGAGAAAATGGGTTGCTAACTCCACAACACCCTAAGGTCGAAACTGCCCATTACTTCCTGCTGAGTGACCAATGATTGGAGATCAGCCAGCATTACCTGCTTCAGCCTGTCAGCTATAAGCAACTCCTGCAGAGCTTCCAATGACTCCAGCTCTCTCTTCTGAGTTAGTAAGTGAACATATATATACATTAGGCGCATTTACAAACCGCTACAAGACCTGTCTGGCTATCTCTTGATTGCCAGTAACATTCACCGGTACTTACTCGGATCCATCTGCAGATCCTTCAGTACTCTTGCTATTAGATCTGAATGGGACGTTGCCCTAGCTTCAGATTGATAAGCAAGAAACGTATGCATCTTGTAACCTAGGAATGGTAGAAAAATTGTGCCCTGAATTCCCGTGGGTACGCATGATGCCACATAATAAGCGTCCACTTTACTGAAACCGGCACGGATCATAGGCTTGTTAGTAGGCATGAGAGCAAGGATTCTTTTTAACTCCTAAGAGTTAAAATGAAGCTTCGTTTGCCGTTTGAGTCAGGTATGCTGGTTCCGATTTTCTGGTTCCTCTGAGAGAGCACGTCACGAACACATTCTTTTTTCAGCTCAAGCTTTAGCTCTAGCTCTTCAATATCAAGTTTAAACTCGCGGGAGCGATTCGATTCATCAACACTGTCAACTTCCGTTACATTTCTATATAGATCTGCTTCTCCTAGAGTGCGGCTGAACGCAAGTTCAATCAGTAAAACAAAAAACAAAAATGGAGGTGAGGGCTTAAGAGAGCACAAAGCAGGCGTCACCTTAAAGCGATGCGTCGCCTGATGGCCTTGTCAGTTAGAACTGTGTCCGTCTCGTCACCCACATGAACTTTCCCGACTATGCTAGTGCTCGACCAGACCACCACTGTCGTTGCCTCAGTCAGTCACCTCGACTGTGCCTGCTGCTCTGCTTCTAAGGTGGCACGCTGGAGCGCTTCTCGTTCACCCTTTAAATGAAGACGTTCGGTTCTACTCTCGTTCACTGAGGCGCAGCGCTCTTGAACTGTCCGAATCCTGGCTCTGAAGTTGACCAGTGGGCTTGTAGAGAATGTAGATGCTCCTTCTTGCAAGGGGTCATCAGGTGTCTAAAGCAGCGAACGTCTTGCCAGCTTCTCGGGCCTCTAGCGCCTTACTCGCTACAAGCTCTCCGATCCTTGTCGACTGCCCCAGTCAATTTTCGCTATTCCCCGTTTCTTCTTCAAATAGCCTAAACGCAAGCTAAAGAGAGGTGGTTTGAGATTTGGAATCAGCACCCCTCGATGACTCTAGAGTGCTTGGTGGCAGTGCGAAAGAAGAGCCATTGTCCGGTGAATAGACGCTTCATAGAAGCGCCGTCTCGAACGAGCACTCAAGAACGATCGTGCCTCCAAATTCTAGGAACGGCCACAATAGTACGCGTCCTTCAAATGCGCCAAAAGCCAGCTAAAAAAACAAGCATCTAAGGACTCCTTGGACAGGACTAACCGCCTCTGCCTCTCGAAGACCGTTATTACTATCCTGACCAAAGTACTCGCACCGATCGCCAAGCGAACATCAGAAGCTTCGAGAGGAAAAGCGTGAGTCACTCCCAGGTTTCGTTCTCTGTCACAGGGAGTTAGAGGAATATATTGGGTCTTCTTCAGTTTTGGCTGTGCAGCGCGGCGACGAAACTTACAGAAGCCAAAGTGAACGTATATAAGGAAGCAGCGAATGGTGGTGAGGAGGGTACCAAGATAGTTTGCGCCAGTGTGCGTTGGGCAGGAGATGAAGAGAGTTTTTCCGCCATCGGGTGAAGTCTTACGTCTTCAGTGACAAAGCAGGAGATGAAAATGTTTTTTGTGGTGGGTGAAGGCTTGTGCTACAAGCAGGAGAAAGGTATGTATTTTCCGCCAGTGAGAAAAGACGTGTTCTGCAGTCACAGCGCATGGGTAGCCGACTTGTTACCGGCGAAGAAGTTTTCTTATTGAAGGTTGGACATTTGACGAGGCGAGGTTTTCTGGAAGAAAAACTACAGTAGCAGCGGAAGGACAACAGCGCAATACCTTGACCGACTGTTTCCTAGAAGAGAAGTATTCAAGCTATACTCCAAGAACATTGGACTGAATAAGTTTGAGGAACTCTTTAGTCTAGGTGTCTTGGTTGGTTAATGCAATGCATTGCATTGAAGTGCGTGTCATTGTTTGTGTCCATTGTTTTTTGGTGTATCTAAATGTGTTGCGTAGCCTGCTGATTTGAGTATCTATTATTGGTGGCATATTATATTTGAGTAGTGTTGAGTGTGCATAATTGTTTGACTGGCCGCATTTTAGCAAAAAAATTCAGTTTTTTATCAACTCTCGGCTTTGACTCGTTGTTTAGAACACACCTCGCGTTCGCAGGCGCGCCAAATAGGACCAATTCTACATTGCCAGTGTTTTCGTGGTGCAGTTCTGGGGACTGATACATCGGCCTTAGAATTACCCTGATGATTGCCGCCCTAATTAGTGAGACTAGCGACAAACACTGAGACGTCTACCAGGGTCCAAGCCCAAACCTCCGCTTTCTTTCACATGCAAGCATTCTCTTTTCATCCTCTGTTGGATATAGGTTCTGCAAACAAGGTAATTCTAGATGGGGTTCACATCCCTACAACCATTTGCAGGAACGCTTTCAGCCCAGACGCGACACTGGTAAAAGAATGTTAAATAACACAACACGTGAGGGGATACGTTCTCTGCGCAACACTTGTCGTCACACTCTCTCCAATGTTAAGCCGTGTATCTTCCTCGACGTCTGCCGGTAGCCGTACCCAGGTTTGAGCACCAAACGTGCACGTTTCAACGTATTCGCAAGTTTCATCGCCTACAGAAGGCTCACAGGGTGGTTAACTATGGCGCCCGCAGAGAGTATCGGTTAAGGTCGGAGTCACTGAGCACCTATGTAGCTTGCACTATTTTTTTGCGTTGCGATGGCTTTACCTATTTTTGCAGTCGCATAATATGCGCTACTTAGACGCTTCAGAAACTCGAATATGATGTGTCGAAGAGGTCTTCAATTCCAAACACATCACTTGTAGGGGCGTGAAGATCTGTAGCCGATAATAAATGCAAAGCAATTATCAGCAAACTTCGGTGACATTGAACGTATCTATCTATCTATCTATCTATCTATCTATCTATCTATCTATTTATCTATTTTTCTATCTATCTATCTATCTATCTGTCTATCTATCTATCTAGTCACCTACGACTTTTAGCACTCCTGACTGTTTGAATAATGGTATCGATACCAAACTTAGCATGGCATATTATAACTGCAATGTGAGCATATTTGACTAGTCGTAACATGAAAATCGTGATATGTATGTCATTGATGTGATGATATACATTTCATGGTCTTGCTGATCTTGCGGTGGATTCGTTCATATGGTATGTTGCAAAACTGGTATGGTATGCCATGCTTGCATGGCGAACACAGGCGATGTACTCTAAAAATCACGGCATGCGTGCCATATACCAACATGACTACATGCCACACTCATGATGCACTCGCGGCCGTATCTCTAGCTGCACATATGCCAAATTTAGTATTAGGTGAGGTCCATAGATGATGAATGTATGTGGCTGGTGCGAACGTCGTAGTCATGAAATATGTGTCACGCGACAACATGACTACATGTCACAGTGAAGGTGCTAATACAGTTCGAATTGACATGGCGCGCGTGCGACCGGCGTTCGTTTTGTCGCGTCACGCCGGCGTTGCCACGGCGGTCGCCGCTCATACCATATAGTCGCAGGCGCGCACCACGCTGCGTTGCTTTGACGCATGCGCGTTTTGAGCACGTCCGGCGTCCCTCAGTTCATAGAGTTTCCCAAAATTAACTAGAGGGCATTCTGGCGCTGCGATCGTTCAGCTACCATGGGAATGATGGGTAGTACACACATTTGCCTTGTCTTCGTACGTGCTGGCGGCGATTCGTACTTGCGGCTTCGTGTTTTGCTAGTTATGGTTTTGTTTTGAAAGAAAAAACAAACCTTTTTGAACTTAGAGAATTCATTCGAAATGGTAAGCCTAAAAGAATAAAGTTATGAAGCGAGAAACGGTGAACATTTACTTTTTTTTTCGTGAAAAAACAGCTCTAAGCCACCCGAACACACACGGAGCCAGAAGCAGGCCAGAAGTACGAAAATTAGACAACTGTGTGTACTACCCATCATTCCCATGCTCGCTGCTGCGCCGTGTGTTGCAGCTCCCTTAGACACCAGCACCAGAGTTCCCTCTAGTAAATATTTAGAAACTCTATGCCTGAGTCACAAAAAGGCGCACACACAGTGCAGTCTGGGTAACGTAGTGGGTGTGAAATGCAGCATGTCACATCTTGCACCAGTTGTCGTTGGGCTGTGCCGACGTACGCTGGTCGCGCCGGGCGTGAGCCTATAGAGTTCTCGCGTTTTGCTAACGTATAGCGGCGCGGGGCCCAGCGTACGTGCACGTCAACGTTACGTTGAAAAATATTGGGCCATTCATGATGAACTTGTGGCCATTTCGCTAACTCCACGTATACCGAATTCGGTGTTGCCTGACGTCAATGAATGATGAAGGTATATGACTGGTGCAAACTGATAATTATGACGAGCGTGTCACGTAAAAACATGACAGCATACCACTTTGATGGAGTGCTCGCGCGTGTTTTGCTAGCTCCACATATACTAAATTTGGCATCGGCTGACGTGAATAGATGACGAAAGTGAACGACACATAATTATCGCCAACTCATAAAATTTTGGTTATTTGAAAGTGACATATCAATCTTCCTAATTCGTGCTTCGCATATCATCGATTTCCATTGTACATAGAATCTGCGATTTTTTTTCAGACATAAAACACGTAGCAGCCTCAGTTAGCATTTATTATTATATAGTATAATATATACTAAATTTGGCATTACACGACCTGAATGAATAATGAAGGTAAATGGCATATTCAAATGTGATAACCATGACACAGAAGTCGTGTACAACATGATTTACCTCCACCTCATAACGTTGTGGTGATATCAAACCGAATGTGTAAGAACCTTCTTCAATCGTGCTTCGCATACCATCGATTCCCACTGTACTTTGGATGTGCCAATCTTTTTCTGACGCCATTTTCGAAAACGTCACAGCTTTGCTGCAAATACGAAGCAATCTACGTGGTAGCAACAAATCAGAAGGTCAGTGCTGAATGCCAAGCAGATCAAAACGTGCCCCCTGTTTCTCACGCAAAATGAGGCACAAAACATACTCACTGGTACAGATGAGGAGGAGGAGAAAAACTCTATTTATCCCAAGATGGAAACATGTGGTGGTGGACTGTCAGAGGAGCCTACCCAGCGTAGGTCTCAGCTACCCTCTTGGCCCAATCGAAGATCTGGTCCTGGACCTCGGGCGTCGAGCTGCACATAGCAGCCTCCCACTGCTCCTTACTATTAATGTGTGGAGAATTGGGTGGTGGGTTTCGAGTACACCCGCACATGATATGGTCTAGGTTAGCTCTTTGTTGACAGAAAATGCACAAAGTGAGGGGTATATCGCAGAGTGTATAAGATGGCGAAAAAATGGGGTAGGAAACGTACGGTTCTGTAACTGGCGCCTTAGTATTTCATGGTAGCGCGAACCTCCATGATGTAAGGGGGGATATATAGTGTGCTGTAGGCGGTAGTGATTTGTTATATCGTGGAAGGTCAAAAAACAATCTCTCGCACTGAAAAAGACCGCGTGGTCTAAGGCACCATCAGAGGCCTGCGCTCGGCCGGTCATTCCTCGAGCACAGGTATGAACCACCTCATTGCCACTCAACCCCGCATGCACGGGTGTCCATATGAGAGCAACGTCTTGCTGGGAGGATGTTTCTTAAGAATTGAAAGGGCAGTTGATGAGAGGCGACCTGCGCTGGAGTTGCGTATGGCAGTTTTCGAGTCACTTACAACCATAGTGACATTGGGGATGAATAGACCTAAAGCGATAGCAGCCTCCTCTACAACCTTCGAAGAGTTGACAGTGATGGATGAAGTTGTGAGCGCCTTGCCGTTATAGTCAACAGCAGAGAGGATTGGATGAGGAGGATGAGTATTCTGCCACATTAACATAGGGCACGTCATTGTCTACATGCAATTTTTTCTGAAGAGTTTTTGCTTTTGAATTCTACGCTTAGTGTAATAAGTTGTATGCATGTTTTAGGAAGGGTCGGTATGAGTAATTTTTTGTGTATGTTTTGGGGAATGTTGTATTTAGCATTGGTGAGTGAGGTTAAGTTAATTCGGGTAGACGATAAAATGTGGCGACCTGCGCTAGTGCTCACGTGCCTTGCATATTGAGCTGTTAAATGGGCTTCACAGATTTCACATAGGGTATTTATGACTCCTGTTTGGTGGAGTCTTGCATTAGAGGTATTCATTGCAATGCCTAGTGCGCATTTGTAAACTCTGTAGAGGAGGGTGTTGACCTATTTCTCCTCTGCTAATTAAAGGTGAAGGTAAGGGAGGGTATATGTGATTTTACTAATCACAAAAGCTTGTATTACACGAAGTAGCTCTGACTCTCGGAGCCCTCCAATTTTCTCTGAGATTCTTCTTATCATTCTCAGGGTGTTTTCAACGGTATTGCGTAAAGCTTCAAGTGTGTGCGTATTAAGTCGGTTGTTTTGGATAAATAAACCTAGCACACGAATGCGTGATACTCTAGGAATGAGACACCCGTTTATGTGAACTTCGATGATTGGAACTTGTTTGTTCCGACGATGAGTGGGTAGAAGGAGTAACTCTGATTTACTTGGAGGACAATAGAGATTCATCTGAGATGTTAGTGCTGCTATTATATCTACAGTTCTTTATAGGGTGTCTTGAATGTGTCCATCTGAGACTCCTTTCGCCCATAAGGTGATATCATCGGCATAGATGGAGATGTTCAAGTCAGGGATACGTTGAAGAACGTTGGGTATAGGTAGCATAGCCAGGTTAAAAAGGATTGGGAGAGAACTGGCCCTTGAGGTGTTCTGAAGCTGCCTAGTATAGGGTGAGGAATTTTCTGGTCCTAACGTTAATGTAGCTGCGCAGTGTGTGAGGAAGCTTTTGGTGTAAGAGTACATTTTAGCGCCACAACAAATGCAGTTGAGGCCAGCATATACAGCTGAGCGGGCTACGTTATTAAATGCTCCATGTATGTC
Source organism: Rhipicephalus annulatus (assembly GCA_013436015.1). NCBI lineage: Eukaryota > Metazoa > Arthropoda > Arachnida > Ixodida > Ixodidae > Rhipicephalus > Rhipicephalus annulatus. Next base: position 58,178 of record WOVY01003258.1, on the reverse strand, counting down.
CAGACCAAGGATTGCCTTAGTATCCTCCCTCTGGTTAGGGGTTATGATGTCGTGTTGAAGGCGAAGCATCGTAGTTGCGCTGAAAGTAAGGCCCTAAAACCAATCATTTCTGGAGGCAGTAGTCCATTATCGTCCACGTGTCTCTGGAGGCGTGTAAGCACAACATTCTTCATAGTCTTTCCGAGACATGATGTTAAGGAAATGGGCCTCAGATTTTCTAACAAAGGAGCTTTGTTCGGTTTAGGTATAAATATGACTCTGGCATCTTTCCACAAAGGTGGAAGGGTGCCGGTGTCAAAACAGTCGTTAAAGTACTCAGTCAAAGCTTTAATAGAAATGGGGTCAAGATTTCTAAGTAATATGTCGTTAACGTGGTCGGGGCCTGAAGCCGACGTGGTACGGAGTGTTGCGAGGGCGTGCCTAACTTCGGCTTCCGTTATCGGCGCATCTAATGACCCATTAGGTTTTCATGTGTATGTTGGTATAGAATCCTTACGTAATTGAGGTGAATGCAACGTGCGGAGGTTATCGAATAGCTGTCCTAAATGATCACTGTGCTCGTGTAACAGTTTAGTGATAGCGTGAGAGTGTAGTGTGCGAGAATGTCTGGGGTCTAGCAGATGTCTAAGACGTTGCCACGTTCGTTTATTACTGAGGTGGTCATGAATTCCTTCACAAATCTGACCCCGTTGCTGTGCCACCCCTTGAGTCGTGTATCGATGGATTTGTTGGTCTAGCTTCGCTATCCTAATGTGGAGTTTCCTGGTGTGGCGCTGATGATTCCACCATCGTAGAAGTGACTGTTTTGCTTCCTACATATGAAGAAGCTTGGAGTCGAGAGTAGTTCTCAGGGTGTCGGGGGATAGAGTTTTCATGTGAATTTCAATATATTTTTGAAGCTGTTATGTCCACTCGGTAAGGTCTGCAATACGTGAGGGAGCGGTGCTGTTGCGGGTCTCTCTAAATTTGTCCCACTCTGTGAGCATCAGTGGTTTAAGCGCAATGGGTCTGTGTTTTAGTTGTAAAGTAATGGTATTAATGTAATGATCACTGTCAAGATTAGTTTCGGTGTTTGTCCAAACCATTTGGGGGCATTGTGAGTGAGGGAAAGATCGGGGGATGTATCTTTGTTCACACTGTTCCCCAAACCAGTAGGCTCCTCCGGGTCGTTGTACAATGTAAAACGATGTGTCTATATATGGTACCAGAGGGCTCTACCTTTCGGTGTAGCTGCGGTGTAACCCCCACGCTCGGTGGGAGGCGTTAAAATGCCCCACTATGAGGAGGGTGTGTTTGCCTGCTGAGGATGTAGCTCGGGCAAATGGGGAATTGAATTCTCAACATATATATTAGACCACAAGAGCCTTTGCTCTTGTGGTCTACTATATACGTTTAGAATGCATAAGATTGGCGATTTAAGTTTATCAGGTAGTATTTGGAGAAAGTCGTGCTCAATGTCGATGTCAGGAACCATCTTGCTAGGAAGCGCAGCCACTATTATAACGAACACACAACACAAGCGCTTAACTTCAACTAAACGTTTATTACAAACGTCAGAGTATATAAAGGGAATGAAAAAGAGAAAAAACAGAGCAAAGTGACTGTGGTGGCTGCGCTTCCTAGCAAGATGGATCCTTACCAACTGGCCCGATACAATTGTTTATTGATGTCAGGAAATTTCGAATTGGTAACTGTAAGGTGCTTCTGAGTTAAGACAGAATTGTTTGGTTTGGTATCAGCCGGGATTTGATGCGTTCTATAACATGGCAACTGCACTACGCCATTTGTTTTTTGTAAAGCAATAATTGGTGGAGGGGTAGTTTGTGACTTGATGTACTGCAGGAGGTTTGCCTTTTTCGGTGAAACCCCGTGGAGTTCCGTTTCCATACGCAAAGTTCAGCGAGGTTACGAGGACCATTTTCGCTAGCTTGATTTCGCTTAGGTTGGGCAAGCTCTGGATGGTTAGCGGGGACCATGTCGATCCAGTGCGTGACTCTAGGTTTTGTTGCATCAGTAACAAGGCTTGTTGTATCGAGGCCACGGATTCATGTAGCTTCTGCAAGGAAGCTGTGGAGAAGGTGATAAAATAATCTAGTTGTTCCTCAAGTTTGGTTCTTTTTTCTTTCTCTTTGTCAACATTCTCTAGTTTCGCTTCGACCTGGTCTACTCGCTCATCGAATGACAATGTGGGAGTCGAGACTTTTTTGTTTTTGCGCAGGTGGTTGAGCGGGGTGCCTAGCTATAGGGGTGGTTGAGAGAGGAGCTGGTGCTGGTGAGGTAGGCGTAGGGTTGAAAGATGAGGCGGGGAGGTGTGGGGAGGTACATGGTTGTTTGAAAGACTCAAGCTCTCGGCGTAGTTTTGCATCTTCTGCTCTCAATTTAGCCATCTCCTCCTGCAATAGTTTGAGCTGCTTCTCAATGGAGCTTTCAGGGGAGGCTACATCAGCCCAGCTCACCTCGTGTCCAGGGCCAGTCCGAAGGCTGGGGTCTTGATGAACGCTTTTCTTGCAGCTTCGGCTGTTGCTGCGGCTTTTTCGGCTTTGCTGTCTTGTGATACTGGGTGAGCGTCCTCTAGGGCGTGCTTGAAAGATGGGCTTGGGTCAAGGAATGGAGCTGCATTTTGCTAGAAAGTTGAGGGTGCGTGCTTTGGTTTGGGCTTGTAGAGCTGTGGGCACTGGGGCGAGCCGGTGGGGTGGTCACTGTTTCACACCACACACTTAGGTTCACATTTGTGATCAAGGAGTGGGTTCGGAATGCCACACATTGGACATAAAGGCTGAGGGGTGCCTGGGCATACGTCTGGTCTGTGGCCAAGTTTGCGGCAGAGATTACAGGTTTTCCGTCTTATGACGATAAAGTACGCATCTGCTGATGCCCCCTGATAACTAATGTAGAAAGGCACGTGCGTACCTCTGAAGGTCACGAAGATGGACGTTGTGGAACCCATGTGACGCCCGCTCAGGATGAGGCCTAGTCTGTCATAGTCCAATAGACTTGACAATATGGTTTCAGATGTGTGTTCCATAAGAATATTACGGATGACCCCTCGGCAGGTATTTGATGGATTGGTACTGTGGGGGACCACTTCAAAGCTGCACTCGTCCATCTTGATGGATTTGATACGGTGGTATGCTTCGGTGCGTGCAGAGTCCGGCGTGCTTATGAGCAGAATGTTGCTTACAGAGTTGATGCGGTATTGGTCATGTAGGGAGCCTGTGAGCGCTGCCGCTTTTTAAACGGAATGTATATTCTTCAGAAGTGTAGTGTCAGCACAGCTGAGGCCTCCACGTATTCGCAAAACAATTTTGTAGTCGTCCACTGGAAGTGGAGGGGATCTGGGGGCACAGTGACGAGTCGATGGGACAGCTTTATGCGACTCTTCTTGCGAAGTGTTGATGTCAGGCGTTGATTTCTTCAGGGATGAAGCGGAATTTCCGGCCCTGGCATACACTTGACGGCAGCTGTGTTCATCATCGTTGAGAGCTTCGGCGGAGGGAAGCTCGTCTCGCTCTGTTTTGTGGATGACCATGTTCGTAGGCCTAGGCGGTAGGCCAAGCCGGTAGGCCTAGCCGGTAGGCCAACCAAGGTAGTCGAACGCTGCCAAAAAGTCGTTCTTCGTGGATGCGAACTGCGAAGCACTCACTTGAAATCACTTCAGATGATGTGGTCGATTCCGTAGAAAGCATCACATTTGTTCAAGTTGCCTTTGAATGACTTAAACAGTCAGAAACAGGAGTTTTGCCGGAGCGCTTGCGAAACGCAGCCGCTCCCGGTGGCGTCTATGGCGCGTCCTGTCTGGTACTGATGAACGCCAATCAGCGTCTCAGTTGTTACTTCGTTGTGTTTAAAAAAATGGCAGCATGTCCACAGAGGGAATGATGGAGAGTGGGGCGAAGCATTCGTCCGTCCATTCGTTCTTGCTTCCGCCCGTCCATGCGTCCGTCTGTAAGACCGCCCGTGTGTCTATTCGCGTGTCCGTCCCTGCGTTCGTCCATGTATGCGCCCCTGCGTCCGTTAGTGCGTCCATCTATGCATCTGTCTGTGTGTCTGTTCGTCCATCTATTCAACACTCTGGTCGGGAAACTTGGTCAAGAGTTGACTCTGATTGAATCGGTAGTCTAGCTAATAATTTGGCAAATTTAAGTCCGAATAGGTACAGTTACAGAAAATTTCAGCAAGTTCGAGCGAGTTCAGTCCCTACATGAAGGTACCACCATCTCGTATCTTTTCACCATATAGGACATTTCAAGAAATAAACGAGAGGTGGCACACGCACACTTTCTTACGGCTCGAGCTTCGGGTTTACTTCCCACCTTTAACCACCTCGAGTTGATGGTATGTACTAAATCCCTGTATTCATGGCACTGCGGCCCAACACTCGCTAAACCTTTCTAAAACCAAGGAGGTTACGCCCAGCGAGTATAACGTAGCAACCTTTTTTTGTCAGATAGGGCTCAATGTACATACCAATGGCTGCTAATGGGAAATGAGAAAGAGGAGAATTAGGCTTTTACTTTCTTGCGGCTTGCGCTTCGTATCTACTTCCCACCTTTATCCCCATCGAGTTCATTCATGGTATATCCTAGTTCATTGTATTTATGGCACTGCTGCTCAACGCTCGCTAAATTTTTCTAAATCTAAGCAGGTTACGCCCAGCGAGTATAACGTAGCAACCCTTTCTTGTCAACTAGTGCTCAATGTGCATGCCAATGGCTGCTAATGGGGATTGCCGCGTGCGCGTTAACTTAAAGGCGAATGCTCCTGTCTCTCATTCCCCCTTAGCTGTCATAGGCATGTACATTGAGCACTATATATTATTGTTCAACAACGCACAGAAGAAATCTCTCGCCGGCACCACCTTGAAGGTCAAAATGTTATACTTGTCACACACTACAATGGCTACGAGGGATGAACGGTTGCCGTTATAAGAGGTTTCGCCCCTAAAAACGCATACTTTTCGCAAACGAAGACTTTGCAACGACTGCAGTCACCTTTGTGCGTCTAGTACCTACAACAGAAACGCTCAAGTGAAAGCCAAACGCCAGCCAAGACGTACATGCACATGCTATGAACGCTGCTGCTCTACCGCTACTCCTATACTCTTTGAAAAAAGTTACGCTGGTGGCTGCGGAGCTTACCAATACAGTCTACGGAACTTGCAAATAAGGAAAGGTGCAAAGCCTTTGTTTATATGCTAATATATTTAAGAATCTGTAACTGACCACCATGTCTTACGTAAAAACTTGAGTAAAAAACTTGAGTCAATCCTGATACTATACACAACATTATAAGTATGGTTGAAAAATCGGCCTCAGGAGTGCTTTATATTGACAACTCTCTAGACTGGCGACACACACACACAAACACGCAAACACACAAAAAACACACGCACACATGCAAACATATACGAATAGAAACAGCAGACGTCCTGCCTCACGCAGCGCTAAACGAGGTGGATGTCTAAGAAGAACGCATCAAGCGTTATCGCAACTACGTACGTAAACTTTTCTATATGTAATACGCGTATGTTTGCATGAGCGTACGTTACTGCACGCGTTGTTGTTTCTTTTTTTTTCTTGTACAACGGCCCATACCATGCCAATGTAAATAAGTTGTCTTAGATAATTGTGTACATTACGTTCGCTAAGCTGTCGCAACCACTGAGTATGCAATATCTAGCTATATAAAGTGCCTTCCAGAAGAAACCAACGTCTCTTTTATAAAGCAACCCCACACATACACCGTCCGGGCATTTATATGCTTTTTCTCTTTGCCATTTTTTGCGGCTATGCAGCTATTTCTTCATACGGATACAAAACTCCACAGTAGCACGTGATGACCTCTCTACTGGTAGGTCAGTGTCACCATTTTGGTAGCGGCTTCAACATGAGTTTCCAGTGTTTCAAGGTGACCACTTTTGTCTTCACACCGCAGCAAGAAGAAAACACCCTCGACAAAACTGCCTATGATGGGATTCTTCCCCGAGGAGTCAAGCTTTGTACCGTTTAACGCAGTGTACTTTCTCCAAAGGTGATTTTTTTTCTTTCGTGAATTGTCGTTCACTCCCACTTCATAAAACGTAAGAGTTCTCTCCGGGAAATATTCTCTCTTTGTGACGAAGCACTATACGACACGTGCTGAGCCGGCAATTTCACGCAATGTGATAAAAACAGCTACAAAGATTGGTATGCAATCTGACGTCATGGGTGAACAAATGTAGGAATGGTCGTGAATTCGAGAAGGCGTGGCTTCTGCTGGATAGAACAAAAGGCCTACCCACGTGTGTTACGCAACGGTAATAAACAAGACAGGTCGTTGCGAACCATAAATATCTGTTTGAAAGATCATGAACGGTCATCTGCACAGCACACATTTAGTAGTGGTGCTCTTTCGGGTCTCGTTCTTTCGCCATGTTACGCGGTCGATAACCAGTGCTAGGCGCGGCACAATATATCTGTCTGTTCCTGTCTTCGGTTTCAATGTTTTTCTTAACTTCTGTATTTCTTGAACACAGGACTTTCTTGTGTAAGACAGTAGACGGTGAACATATTAAAAAAGGACTCTGGCAATGATATCTGTTCCTGTCTGTTGCACTCTTCGGTTTCAATATTTTTCTTAACTTCTCTATTCCTTTAACACTGGCCTTTCATGTGTAAGATAGTAGCCTGCGAACATATTCGAAAATAGACTCTGGCGATATTTGCAAGCTTTAGCACATTCTCAAGTAGGTGAACATATTGTCACGACGCAGACACAGCAGAAGTCGGATATAGAAGAGCTCACTTTAATTAAATGCAAGGTGCTCGTAAAGAAGACCGGGAAAGAACTTCGTCCTTCTTTCTTGCTGCGCGAGCTCTTCTCTGCTGGTTGAATGCAGCAATATATTTATTGTTTTATAGTAAGCAGGAGATTTATGATGAGTCGGCATTAACGAGAAAGTAAGAATTCAAATTGATTGATTCATTGATTCACCCTTCAAACCTGGCGTCACCCCCCTGGGTTATTGGCCGTGAAACGAGCGGTGGCTCTCTGTATAAGAAAGTCTGTTCAAAACATCAAAACGGTAAGCAGTACATAGTGTTCAAATAACTTATTGGAATTAGTCAGTTCAGTGCAGTTTTATTTTCTTAAGGGCCTCATTCAGGGGTTGTTACATAAGGAATGGGATTACAAGAAAAAAATCTAATAGTGCTGATGCAATTAACATTGAAGATGATCAGTGATGCGTTCTTGAAAAGTAATGATTAACCAGTGTTGACGAAGTCATAGGGTAGGCCGTTCCAGTCTGAAGCTTTCTGACGATTAATGAAGCAGAAAACTTTTTGTATGCAATGGCGGGCGGGCAGTTTGAAATGGATCTCTGGTGTGGTGGGAAGTTCGTTTAGCGCCTGTGGCATAAAGTTCTGGATGGAGAAATGAATGGATGAACTTACGATCAATGATAAGACTAGCGCTGTGAGGACAATACAAAAGAAGTGACCGTTTCGCGGCCGTTAGGTTTGCATCACATATACGAAATTTGGAAGTACAGTACGCGAATGGATGACGAAGGTATGCGAATGGTGCAAACATGATAATTATGAGATGCGTGTCATGTAACAACATGACTACATGCCACGCTCATGCCTCATGATGCGCTCACGGCCGTTTCGCAAGCTTCTAATGTACCAATCTCAGTTTTGCGTGATGCGAACAGACGACATAGGTAATTGACAAATCCAAATATGATAATCCAGGCATGAGTGTCATGCAACAACCTGACAACATGCCACACTGATGATGCGCTAGAGTCATTTCACTAGAGTCATTTATGTCAATTTGGGTATTACGTGACGCCAATGGATGACGAAGGTATGTGACTGGTGTAAGCATGATAATCCTGAGATGCGTGTCATGTGAGAACATAACTACATTCCGCAGTCGAGGCGCCAATACATTTTGACGTGAAGTGGTGCGCGTGTTCGCCGGCATTTCTTTCATCGCGTCACGCCGGCGTTGCCGTACCAGGCACTGGTCATGCCATATGCTCGCAGGCGCGCGCCGCGCACTGCGTGTTTATGCATGCGTGTTTCAGCGTGTCTCAGCGTTTACGCATGCGTGTTTCAGCGTGTCCGGCGTACCTTGATGATTTATATTTGTGAGGTTTAACGTCCCAAAACCACAATTTGATTATGAGAGACGCCGTAGTTGAGGGCTCCAGGAAATTTTGACCACCTGGGGTTCTTTAACGTGCACCCAAATCTGAGTACACGGGCCTACAACATTTCCGCCTTCATCGGAAATGCAGCCGCCGCAGCCGGGAATCGAACCCGCGTCCTGCAGGTCAGCAGCCGAGTACCTTAGCCACTAGACCACCGCGGCGGGGCAGTCCGGCGTACCTTCGTCACGAAAAGAGGGAGACGCTGTGTTGTCTGGGTAACGCATCGGCGCGAAATGCAGCATGTCGCATTTCGCGAGGGTTGCCGTCGGTTTGCGCCGACCGACGCTGGTCGCGCCTAGCGTAAGGCTACAGAGTGTTTGCATTTTCTAACCTAGTGTCCCTGTGCCCACCGTGCGCGTGCGTCAACGCTACATTGTAGTATATTGAGCCCTTCATGATGCACTCGCGGCCGTTTTTATTGCTCCATATATACCAAATTTTGTGGTACGTGACGTCAATAAATGATAAATTATATGACTGGTGCAAACATAATAATCATGACACGCGTGTCATTTAATAAGATGACAACATACCACGCTCATAGCGTGCTCGAAACTGTTTCGCTACTCCACATAGACTAAATTTGGTATCACGTGACGTGAATGGAGGACGAATGTAAACGACATATCCAGACATGATAATCATGACACGGAAGCCATGTACGGCAACGTTTACCTCCACGTCGTAACGTTCTGCTGATATTAAAGTAACGTATCAACATTTCTCACTCATACTTGGCATATCAATGATTATAACTGTATGTGGGATCTGCAATTTTTTTCTCTCCTCGCTCTTTTACTGATCACTTTGGTGTTGATAGAACGTTGAGATAACAGCGAAGACTCAGCCAAAAAGAAAATTTCTCGCCACAGTGCAAAGTAAAGTGCGCAATGGTGAAATGCGGTAACATGGAGAGCTCCAATGATAAACAGCTATCACAATGCACTTCAAATATAGTATTTCGAATGGAAAAAAATGCATAGTTTATATGACGGTGTTGTGCGGGAATGAAGCCTAGCTACGGCACACTATATATACAAGGGTTCTGTCGAAAAAAGCATACAAGTATCTTCCGAAGACAGAGCAGCATAAAAAAACATAAAGAACGAGAAACAGCTCTCAGGTCTTCAAAGCCTTCACCTTTCACTCATTCTTGGAATTACGTAATTCGTCGTTTTCTGCGCAGCACAAGTTGCTTGGCAGTGTATTCGCTGCAGCTTTTTTACCTTGCTATATTACTTTCTGTGAAAAATGACTAGAATCACACATATCTAGGACCTCATAGCCTGGAATGGCAAAGAACAAAAGGCTGGTAAGAGTGTCTTTCTGCATAGGAAGGATTAGAAATCGAGCAGAGTATTCTAGCACCCTGAGCTTGTCTAATACCATTTCAGCAAACAGCATAGCGTTAACTACAAGTGCTCGTGAAAACTGTAGCCCACCCCTCAACATCTTTGTGATTAATGCATTGCCAGCATCATCTAGCTCGACGTCTTTCATCACAAGGTTTTTCCTGCAAAGTCTGCGTGTCAATTTCTTAAATCTGCATGGGCGCAATAGCCGGAAGCGTATGTTACTCAAGGAAGCCTTGACGCTTTTTTCAGAATGTCAGAATCAGTTACAGTGACGTTAAACTGGCCGTGCGCTGACGGCACACCTGTCCACCATATATTCGCGCTCGGTGTGGGTAGCATGTCTAAATCTGGCGAGTCCAAAACCTTCTGCAAACGCAGTTTGTTTTCAGACTCGTATATCTGCCTTATTGACACATGGTAATTCGCACACGACAGATGCCGATACTGTGCAAAGCGAACCTCCACGCAGTCAGTTTTAAAATTTGCCCAAAAACCTTCTGTAAATGAAGCTTTTTCAGGCAGAATATAGAGATTCGTGCAAGGCGTGGGTAGTGGGCGAAAACTGCGTGTGTAAGGCGGCCATTTTCATTTCTGAAGCTTTCCCAGTGATGAAGCCAGTCAACTGATTTTTGCAGGAACTCGAGCTGCGGTCGCAACGATGATAGTATTGGTCCTTGCAAATGACCTCGCAACCGCTGTCCTTTTCTTGGCGTCTTTAAGTTAACACTGTTCCGCCAAGTCATTACAGCGTCAACGTACTCAGATGTTTCTTTAGCATGATGTAACATTGCGTTACTGAGAGCAGCAGCAGTATATTCGTTAAAACCTTCAGTGCAAGGTTAACATCCTGTCGTTTCATGTTAAAAGGTTTCAGCGCTTTCAAAGTGAGAGTTGGCGCTAACTTCAAGAGCTCATGCTTTTCAGCTTAGTGCAACTTTCACAATACCTTGAAGGATGCTAGAAATATCTTTGGTTCTACCTCATTACTTTTTGGTTCAGGAAAGCACATGCATTTTGCAAAGTTTCGTTGATTGAGCCAGTCATTTGTTAGATACTTTAGTATGTCAACTCGGTCCACTACAAAAAACAGGGGTCAGGATGAGTCAGTAGGATGCTGGCAAATAGTGCTCACACTTGTTGGCTTATCGAAAAAGGACATAGCTTTTCTGTTTATAGAGTTATTGTCCGCCATCAGTGCGATTGTTCTAAAACCAGATGCTCTGAGATGAAGATTAAGCTTCCAAAGGAAATCTTGTAATGCTTTAGCACCGATTTGCGCCACGGGAAGAATGTGTACAGCATCCTTGTTGGAAGAAAGAATACTCTGCACCTTAAATACGTGGGCAGTCTTTGCCGCAGTTGACGAACTTGCCGCAGCACCAGTTACAAAGCCAGCCTTATAAAAAAAAGCTGCAAATCAACCTCATTAGGCATTAGGTCACAGTCTTTATGCTCTTTAAGTGTATATAATATCCGCTTTGCATATGAATGAAAGCTGGCTTCTTTCTGCTCCTTTACGGTGTAGTATCACACGAAGAACACAGTCTCCTGATAGTATGAGAATGCGGCATCTTAAGCTTCAGAAAAGTTCTCTAGAATTTGTATCCATGAGAGGGAACTGGTGAAAAAAGTCTATAAAAACCAACAAATCTTGGGGATAATGACTGGCATTATTCAAACAAGATCAACTTGACTATTCAAAAATATCTGCATTTCCAAATGCCATTCACGCTACTCGCATTTAAAATGTTTGCCGCTTACTTGCTCCAGTAAAGTCGACACCGATCTCAGTAGATGACGGGCTTTCTGAGAAGGCGCCGTGCTGATATCTTTGCGAGTCTGTTCGGTGACTTTTAGCACCCTCTTTAAATCTCTTAAGTCACATATATATTCAGGAAGTAGCACATCACCACAATTTCTCACGACCATTTACCAAAAACACTTCAAGGCGAAGCTTAGTAGACACAACCACCCAAGTGCGGATGATTAAAGCAGAAGGGAGAGCCAAGTACGAAAAGTAAACCCTGGAGTCCTTGTGAATTACAGTCCAGTCGTCTGAATGCTCAAATCCTGGCAAGGAGTTGAGCAAGTCCGCAAAACTACTGAGCTTATTTTTAGTTTCCTTTTCTGTTTGCGTTTGCAGCGAAAGCAATATTGCATTGTGCAAAGAAGTGGCTTCCAACCGCGCTCACAAGTGGTGCTTCCCGAACGCATCGTTGCGGATGCGATAAGTAGGCAGGGCAGTTGGGCAACAAGCTCGGCACTGCAGTTTGCGTCAGATGACTGTTTTTCAGGGAGACTTCGAGAACTCTTCCTGTCTTGACCTATCTGTAAGATGTCGTCTTCAAGTAATAAGATGGCAAGAAATGCTTTTCGCAGAGCTGACAGAGCTGAAACAAAAAATTAGGGGACCCTTAAGCTTCGTCGTTAAGAATTGAACGCGATAGCGAAATCCGGCTCCTAGTGCACCCTTCAACCACACTTAGTATGTGTTGTTACATACACACGTAAGCACACAAACACGCACTCAGTAGATTGGACAAGCGCGCGCTACTATCGTCAAATGGGCTCATTTTCGTCATGACACCTGTCCAAGATGCGTTAAAGGGGCCTCGAAACAATTTTTCAAATAACCATGCAATGAATTCACTAGAAGAGTCTATTGCTTCACGAATTGGACGCCTGAAATATTTTAAGAATCCGCCCAGTGCGAGTGTTGATAACAAAGGTTTGTTGCGTGCTGCAATTGCATTATCTATTTTCTCGTCCGGAGGAAAGCGCTGGAAGCTAAACAGGGAGGGGTGGCAAGGCAAATAAACTACCACGCCTCGCGACCTTGAGCACTTTTTTACCTTGAGCACTTTTTTTCTTTGAAGACGCCAATATTTCAGTGTGATCACGCGCGCATGCGTGGATAAGTAGCGGCATCCCGCGGCTATATCGGTAACTTGATTTTTAGGTCACAGACGCAAAGACAATATTTCGCTCACAACACCTGTGTGCTAGGTTTATGTATCCAAAACAACCGACTTAATACGCACACACTCGAAGCTTTGCGCAATATTTTTGAAAACACCTTAAGGATGATAGGAAGAATCTCATAGAAAAGTGGAGGGCTCAGAGAGTCAGAGCTGCTTCGTGTAGTACAAGCTTTTGTGATTAGTAAAATCACAGATACTCTCCTTTACCATCACATTTAATTAGCAGAGGAGAAATGGGTCAACACCCTCCTCTACAAAGTTTACAAATGCGCGCTAGGCATTGCAATGAATACCTCTAATGCAAGACTCCACCAGACAGGAGTCATAAATGCCCTATGTGAAATCTGTGAAGCCCATTTAACAGCTCAATATGCAAGGCACGCGACCACTAGCGCAGGTCGCCACATTTTATCCTCTACCCGAATCAACTTCACCTTACTCACCAGTGCAAAATACAACATTCCCCATCACATACAGAAACAATTACTCATACCGCCCCTTTTTAAAAACATGCATCCAACATATACTAAGCGCGAATCTAAAGAGAAAAAGCTCTTCATAACAAATGCATGGAGCCAATCACACGCTCTATGTCGATACTGCAGAATACCCATCCTCCTCATCCTTTGCCCTCTCTGCTGTCAATTATAATGGCAAGGTGCTCACAGCGGCATCTATCCTTGTCAACTCTTCGGAAAAGGCAGAGGAGGCTGCCATCGCTTTAGGTATATCCTTTCCCAATATCACTATGACTTCAAGTGACTGCAAAACTGCCATACGTAACTTCAGTGCAGGTCGCATCTCATCAGCTGCCCTTTCAATTCTTAAGAAACAATCTCTTACGCAAGACGTTACTATTATAAGGACGCCCGCCTATGGGCAGTTGAGTAGAAATGAGGTGGCTCAAACCTGTGCTCGAGGAATGACTTGCCGAGCGCAAGCCTCTGATGGCGCCTTAGACTAGGCGGCCTTTTTTAGCGCGAGAGATCGTCTTTTGAACTTGCCACAATATAACAAATCACGACCGCCTACAGCGCACTATATACCCTCCTTACATCGTGGAGCTTCGCGCCACTATGAAATAATAAGGCACCAGTTACAGGCGCGTACGTTTCCTAACCCATCTTTTCGCCACCTTATACTCCCTGCGATATACCCCTTTCCTTTGTGCATTTTTCTGTCAACAAAGAGCTAACCTAGACCATATCTTGGGGGGGTGTACTCGAGACCCACCACCCAATTCTCTACACATTAATAGTGAGGAGCAGTGGGAGGCTGCTATGTGCAGCTCGGCGCCCGAGGTCAGAACCCCATCTTTATTGGGCCAAGAGGGTAGTGGAAACCTACATTGGGTAGGCTCCTCTGACACTCCAACACTACACCTTTCCCTCTTGGGATAAATAAAGATTTTCTTCACCTCCCTTCGCTCACAACCAATGGCGCCGACACTGGCGGCGGGTTTTCTGCGACACGAGCTCTCTAACGCTATCGCGTTAAAATAAAATGATGTTAGAAACGTGAGCTCGACCAAAACGCAGAACAAAAGTGCCGACAGGTGCGGAATTCCCATCTAGCGTGCAACCATCAACGGATACTTCGGACTTTATGTGAACGAGATTGATATATGTGAAAACTATGATAAACAACACAGCGAAGAAATGGTTGCCATTGTTTACTTCGTTGACAAAAAGTCCTTCAGGGTAACAACTCTGGTCCACGCTGCCCGAATAATTGGGTCTGAAGCAAATATGTGCACTCGTATACATGACCCTCAATCATAATTTGACTTGCAGTTTGGCGCACAGCAACAGCCAAGCATCATTGCGCTTCAGCGGATGACCATGGGAGTGATTAACCACGCGCACGCTACTGATTGCAAGCCCGTATGTGATGCAGCATGCTCCACCACGACCACTCAGGAAAGACACGCTTGTTCGTTCTACGAAATGCGTGCGTCTTTTCAGTCCGGACATGGCTCTACAAGCAGCCGGTGTAGTTGGGAGGAATATTGCTGTAGTGTTGCAGCCAAGGAGAAAACTTTTTTTCACAACGTGGCCTACGTCACTTTGACTGCCTCCTCCTTCTCCTTTTCACACCTGTCGCTCTCACCTCACTGTCGTGACGTATTGACAATTGAAGGAGGTGATTCGGAGAGAGAGAGAGAGATGCAGACTTTAGTAATTTCCAGCAGATTGCTGGGATGACCTCCCACCTAGTGGTCAACAGAAAGACCTTGTCTCCCGGCAGCTTCCTTGGCCTGCTGCATCGCCCAAAGTGTCTTGTCCAGGCCCGAACTGAGACGCACCGTCCGCCAACGTACCAGAAGGTCTTCATTGGAAGGCCGCCACCCCAGAGTTTTTTACTAATGATGGAAATTTCCACAGGATTTGGCCAATAGTGGCTCTGGTGGTACATTACTGGCATAGATTACAACTATAGACGTCGGGATATATGTGGTTCATGATGACAGGGTTCGTGTAGGTGCGTGTTTGTAGCTGTCACCACTGAACGGACTGGGCCCGATTTAGCTTGGGATGAGGCGGAGGGTAATCCCGCCTTTGCAGTCGACAGTGTTATGTCATTAAGTTTAGTTAACTGATCGTCTTATTTCCACACCTGTGCAGAAAAGTCCGTCTGGGTGGCCGCTTCGTCTGACGTGACTCGGAACGTAAGACCTCGAGCCATGTTGTGCGCCACTTCATTCGGACTGTCCTGCAGGTTACCTATTTGTGTGTGCTCAGGGAACCGCAGGATGTGCGCGTATTTGTCCGCCTCGTGAATTTTGCCTGTTTAAGAATCCGCAATGCCTCGGGGGAGATTCTGCCGCTGGCGTAGTGTCGAACTGCAGCCTGCGAGACGCTGATTACACATGAGGCGTTAGTGTGGGCTATGGCCATCGCGATAGCCACTTCCTCTGCCGTTTCTGCGTTCCGTGTGATGATTGACGACCTGCTTTGGCATTGTTGTGTGTGGTCTACGACAGCACCTACGAAACGGTGACGTTCGTGGTAGCGTGATGCGTCGACAAAGACTGCCTCATGGTTGCGCCCAAACCTCTCTGACATGGCTCTGGCTTTACTGACATGTCTGCACTTCTTGTGTTCAGAGTGCAAGTTTCTAAATATGAATGGTACTGTCAGCTTGGTGCGAACATTGCGTGGTATGTCGTGTTTGTCTCCGTGTTGAATTCGGTAAGAAATGCCGAGATCACGTAGAATCGGGTTGCCTGGCTTAGTCTTGGCTAATTGTTACAATTGGGAGATTTGTTGTGCCTCAATAAGTTCCTCAAGGTTATTGTGTAACCCAAGTTGAAGGAGGAGTTCGGTGCTGGTGTTTTGAGGCAAACTTAGCGCTTGTTTTTAAATTCACATAATTAGGCTGTTGAGGTTTGTCTTTTCTGCAGTCGTGAAGGTGAATGCGCCGGTGAAAGTGCATCCATCGGAGGTTCGCCACCGTAGAGTTGATGTGACTTAGAACGATCTATTGGATCAGACGGATGATGCTAGACTCTTTCATGCCTTTGTGTTTATTGGTAATGCGCCTAATGAGGTCCATCCTGTTAGACACTCCAGCTTTAAGGTTGCGAACTGTCCCTCTGTTGGTACCGTTACTTTCTATGGAGACCTGGAATGACATGACCGTCGCTTGTAGTGGGGTTTATATCGGTGGGTGTCTGCGCTTGGAGATGTTGCTTCGGTGGCTAACCTCTGAGTGTAGGCGTTGGTGTAGGGCCACATAGCAGTAGCTCAGATTTCTCCGCCGAGCAGCGTAGTTCAGTTCCTTGTAAATCTCCTTTGGACGAGGTGACGTGGGTCGCCTGGAGCCCTGGCGTTGCGACTTTGGGAACAGTGGGATCTTGCGTGTTGTTGCAGTTTACAAGGATATTTCTTCTGGGGATCTTGACTCTGACCTTGACCGTGACCTCAACCGGGATCTTGACCGGGATCTTGACCGGGACCGTGACCGGGGAATCTACTGCGACTTTGTCTCGGATGTTGTCGTGGACCCTGATCGTGAGTGAACATGGCAATAGGGCTTATCGATGGCAGGTGGCAGACTGGGCCAGTCTATGTCCAAGTCTTCGGCATACGAGCTGAACTATCCGAGATGCTTCTTCGTCTTTGTCCTAGCGTGCCCTAGTGGCTAGTTCGGTGTTTGCTTGTTGAAAGTTTCGTAGCGACTGTGGCGCAGATGTTTGAGCCTGTCCTTGCAAGTGCAATCTTCCGTGAGTTGATCATCTCCACAAGTTGCACACTTGTCATTTTTGACGGTATCTATCTATCTATCTATCTATCTATCTATCTATCTATCTATCTATCTATCTATCTATCTATCTATCCGCTAACGACTTTTAGCTCTCTTGGCCGTCTCCTTAACGGGATCTGTAAAAAAATTGGTATGGCATGACATGTCTATATGACAAGTATAACCTGCTAGTCGTAACATGATAATCATGACGTGAGTGTCATGAATATTAAGGTTTTCAAGTCATAGTCTGGCTGTTTTTCCGGTGGTGTCGTTCACATCATATGAGGCATTTTACAATATGACAGGATGGTGAACATTAGTGACAGACCCTAACGTAGAAATCATGTCATGCGTGCCATGTAAGAACATGACTATAAGCCGCATTCATGATGCTCTCGTGGTTGTTTCAATTGCTTCACATGTACTCAATTGGACATTACGTGACGTAAATGTAAGATGAAGTTATATAAATGGTGCACATAATAATCATGATGTTCGTACAATGTAAAAGCAAGACTACACACCACGATCATTGTGCGCTCGTGGTCGTTTCGCTTGCTTCACATATATCTAAATTGTTATTCTAGGGTGCGGATGGATGACGAATGTAAATGACTCAACCAAACATGATAATCATGACATGCGTGTTATGTAAAACATGCTTACATGTTACGCTCATAGTGCGCTTGCGGCGGCCGTTTCGCTAGAATCACATCTACCGAATTTCATGGCGAGGAACGTGCATGCACGCCGAATACGAATTCCAGATGCAAACATGATCATCATGACATGGAAGTCATGTATGACATAATTTCTATGCCTTCCACTTCTGGTGCTGGTGTCGCTAACGTCAGTGGTGCCCTCGTTACACAACCATAAACAACAGTCTTGCATCCTATATAGATACACCAATGCGCATAACATTTCTACCTGTGTTTACTCTGTACTGCGTTCGTCCGCGTCATAACGTTGGGATAATTTTAAAGTGGCATATCGTATTTTAAAGTGGCATATTTAAAGTGGCACATTCCTTATTCCTGCTTCGCATACTACCGATTTCCACTGCACGTAGGATCTGCAAATTTGTTTGTCTCTGTCTTTTCGCAACGCCGCTTTCGCGCTCTGCGCAATGACTTCCAGTCATGAGCACCTCAGTGCGAGCTCAACGCAAACTGGTACGCCCAAGAAGATCCGGCCATTCTACATAGCACCCTCGTCGTAGTACCACCAACAGCCATCTGGGAGGCGAATAGAGCATGGGTCGTTTACTCCTTAGTAGTAGAAGTAAGAGCAGTAGCTGTAGTTTTTGCAGTAGTTGTAGTACTGTGTAGCCACCTTCTTTGAAGGCGTCCTCCGTTCCTGATTTGTTTAGTAGTAGTAGTAGTAGTAGTAGTAGTAGTAGTAGTAGTAGTAGTAGTAGTAGTAGTTGTTGTTGTTGTTGTTGTTCTTCTTCTTGTTGTTGTTGTTGAAATAGTAGTAGTAGTAGTAGGTAGCCACCGCTCATTTAGTCCTTGGAATGTCCATTGTTTGGTAGATTTGTATATCATGAATACATAGTGAAAAGATTGTCCATCTTTCCACTTTTCTTTGCATCTGTCTGTCTGAGCATGCTTCCGTCCGTTCGTGTGTCTGTGCCTCTGTCGGTCCATTCAGACACACGGATGAATGCACAGATGTACGGACAGACCCTTCGCCACACTCATCATGATTCACTAAGTGGATATACTGTGATTGTTTAGTCAGAGTACCTTTCACCAATTAGGATGCAATGTAGAAGAAACATGCGATATTGCAATGTTGTAGCATATTGAAGAGAATTCGCCCAGTCAATATGGCCAACTTCCGGCTTCATCGCGGCTTCACAACGAGGGACGTCAGGGCCTCTCCTACCTTTCCTTCCTCCATGGCTCATTACGATGCTTTGACAGTGCGACGCTGTTAGCGAAGAACTGGGCGTTGCCAAAAAATCGCTATAGCTACGTCGTGCTGCCACCTACCAGTGGTTCTGCGTTCTAAAAAACTATCGTTTCTTGATATTTCCATCACAAGGCGTCCATTTTTCAAATAATGCCTCCAGACAGAAGACTATTGTCCTTCTTTGACATTGTCCTTGAAGCACAAAGGTATGCGGACAATATTTAGATTTTGGATCTTTTCCAATAAATCAATTCCATGAGCTGCTATAGGAAGGTATTTGATTGTTCTCTTTAGAATGACCTAATGATAAAATGCATCATAGAACATATTAAACAATTTTCGATTCTCACAGGTTGGTTACAAGTCTACAACTTTCGGTGCATTTTTTACTGAACCACTTCTTGACGGCACTCTAAGGCAAAATTACCCAAAAAAGGAGTAACGGAGCCCACTAGGCGCGTGCGATTAACGAATAGACCGTTGAGGAGCAACCACATAGGGAAGTGTGGCGCGCGAAACCAAGGAATAAACCGCCCGGGCATCGCAGGCAGCGCAAAAAGCGTTGCCAAGGGGAGGAGACCTCCCTCTCCTTCTCTGCTGGCTCAGTCTTTCCCCGTATTTTGCCGGCGACGGTTCGCGTTGCGTCGCGCTCGGAGTGCTCGACCACAGCCGCCTGGATTCGACGACCTAAGAATTACGACGTGGTGCTTGTGTGTACGCTTGGATGAGCGTGGGCTGCTGCTTTTGCGTTTTGCTGCACCCATGATGTCTGGAGGAAGTCTCGACACGTCACCACACTGCGTTGTGTATCTCTGGCTTCAAGATAGTGACGACTAACACACGACAGCAACAGTTGGGAAGGCCAATATGGCGGCCGAGAAAACAACAGGCTTATCGGATAGATACTTCAGTTCAACCCAGGGCAGAAAGCAGCGCTGAATTCTAAGGCAAGTAGGTTATCATTCTTTATTCTACTCTACTTGTCGCGTGTGCGATACGGATCACGCTTGCCGGTGACGGGCTCGGTCGTGTTGTATATCGCACGCACAAAATGCATCGCGAAAATCAGCTTCCGTGTCTGCAGTTCGCCTGTGCTTTGCGACTGCCTGGAAATTGGCCGCCATTGCCGTCGGCCTCCCGCACGCTCGCTGGTCGAGTGCTCGCCTGTCTTCGCCGCTGCGATGAGCTCCTGGCTGACGATATTGGGCTGAGACATCATCGCTGTGTTGAGAGTCGTCGAAAACACGTTGCGGGTTCTCGTAAAAAGTTTAGTTGTAGTATGTCGCGCATTGTAAGTGCACCGGCATGGGCTGGCGGGGCTTTCACTAGCGTCGGAACTCACTGAAAATTGCTTGCCATTACAGTTGGCTTTCCCGTCAGTCGGTCGCGAGCAGCTCGGCGCCATCCGTTGGCCCTGGCGGTAGACTCACGTTTGCGCACTGCACTCGCTCGAATTTCTGGAAAAGGCCCGCATTACCGTCGATTTCTTCGGCGCTAGCTCCGAACCAGCTCGGCGCTGTTCATGGCAGCGGCCAAGCGTACGCTCGCTCTCCTGTTCGAAGTTCGATGGCGGCAGAGAATCCGCGTGCAGCGCCGTATTTGGCCTCGCGTTCGCTTGCTCGAGCTGAACGACATCGCTCGCTTAGGAACGCCGAATTGTTAGTGGCATGGTGGTTCGCGGAGTTGTGGCTGCGGCCGCCACTCCTAAGCTGCTGCGCTACTGGGATCGAAATGAGTATTTGACGATGTGTGACATCACGTTGAAAATATTAGCATGTCATATCTCACGTATGTTTTCATTTTACTTTGCACGTATTTCTCGTATGCAGTTGTATTCACCTTCTGTCACGTGTGACTCACTATTTTACATACTTATTGTGCAGCCGTGGGCACACACTGCGCTGAAGACTGTGTCGCTGGCGTCGGCGATGCATGTCATCCATCTCTTTCGTCAGAGCAGCTTCAGAAGGACTGTGCGGGTTGTGAAGGTAAAGTTATTTGTGCGTCATATTTTAACGCTTGTTTTTATAATAACGTGCACGTACTTGTCAGATGCGTGCATCTTTGTCTTCTGTCACATGTGTCTAACTATTTTTACTATATAATAAACGTGCAGCTGTGGGAACACAACAGGCAGAAGGCTGTGTGCGCTGGCATCTGCAATGCCTGTCATCTATCGCTTCC
This sequence comes from Rhipicephalus annulatus, assembly GCA_013436015.1. Taxonomy (NCBI): domain Eukaryota; kingdom Metazoa; phylum Arthropoda; class Arachnida; order Ixodida; family Ixodidae; genus Rhipicephalus; species Rhipicephalus annulatus. Next base: position 37,293 of record WOVY01003258.1, on the reverse strand, counting down.
GTCGCAAGAGCTCCCAAAAGAGTGAAAAAAATTTGACAATGAGACTGGAGTTGTACACTTCACCATAAATTCACTTGAAAGAATGCAGAAACTTCATGTGTATGTAGAAAAATAAAAGGTTTCGATGTCTCACTTTTGTCTTTCGTGGTTGCTGTAACTGCGAAAGCAGTTACACGTAGGTGGCTAACTACTTTTTCGCGTGTCCTTTTTTGTGCAATTTGTTGCTCACTGCGCAGAAAGACAGGCGAAAAATGTATCAGGGCTGGCGGAAAATAAACAAAAAACAATGTGTGAACTGGGGACAAAAAGTGCATCCGATTGAAGTATTTCAGTGGATCAACCGTTCGTCCGGCAAGGTGCAGCTGTGAGGACTAACGGTTGCCCGGTAACGTGTAAATGTGGCGATCAACAGTTGCTCGATAAGGTGCGAATGTGAAGACGGAATGTTAGTCCTTTGAGGTGTATTGTGGGACTAACGGTTACTCGCTAAGGTGTAAATGTGAAGACTAAATGTTAGTATTGTTAGTTCTTCTGTGTGGACTAACTGTTAGACCCGATGCCGTTAGTCCTTAGAGAAATTAATGGTTGTGGCAGCCCCACTAGGCACCAAAAGAACGAACGACACCCTTTTGCCTTAGAGTGTGGTAGGGTGAACATGTGTACCTCAACTATTTCCAACACAGTGGTCACTCCTGGTATCGACCTTTTTTTAATTTTTTAAAGACGTAAGGCCTGTTCGTGGAATTTTCATTGGGGATGCATTTTTCAAACGTTTATACATTGTGGAAGAGATGACGCAACTTCGTTTGGGCTTCACTGTAACATGTTACGTTCGCATTTTTCGGTTATCGTTGTGCTCAAGGCTCAAAAAAGTGAAGCCGATACATTTATGTATATATATATTTATAAACGTCTCTACGGTCATAATGTGTTAAGGGGGCACTTCATTCAAATAAAAACTTATGTCAGAGTGAAAGCTCAATGTATCACAACATCAAAAAGGAGAATGTTATCAACAACAGTGCCGTACTTATCGAGAAATTGAGGTAAATGCACAAGAGCACGAGCGCCGCAGAAAGACATTCTCAAAACGATCTCCATGACATCAGACGGGCCGCCTACAATTATTCACTAGTAATTGATCTAGCGGCACTGAATAAAGAACCTTCCGTGCATCAAGAAATGCAATGAATTGTTGCTTGTTCGTTTCTGTTTCATTCATGAAAAAAGAACCGCCAGACGTTAATATCGGGAGTGGTGCTAGTGGTTCAAAAACTCAAGTTTTGCGTAGGTACGCTGAACATGTGATGCCATTTAGGAGGTTGCAGTTTAACCATAAAATATCCACCGTAACCACCAAGGAAGGGCGCACGCGCCCGTCATCACGGAGGTTATAAGTGTTGCTGCTATGGCTCCCGCTTCTTTTGGTCTGCCGCTACTAGCGCAGTAAAGCTTGGCAACATTTTGCACGGCAACAATGATGTGAGCTGGTTCGGTCGATCCACTCCTTGAGGCGAGTAATTTGAAGTACGCTAACCGAACGCGAACCAAACCACTAAAACGTGAATTTATTTTAAAATAGGCCCTTTCTTGGCACAAAAGTAACAGTACAAAGTTTCTGGAGCGCTACTTCAACAATCAACGTCGACTTATGTCATTTATTAGTGCAAGAGAGTGCGTTGCATGAGTAGCTAATGCTAAGATCCAGAGAAATGAAAAGTTGTACTTAGTCAATACAGAGCTCCATATCCCCGAAGTTGCTAGTCACAAGGGGTGAGCACCAAGTATGAAGGGTCTTTCTGGGTTGGTGATACATAACAAGGGAGTGGCGGCTATGGCCGCACCGACCATAAAAGAAGACAACAATGAACGATGGCATGCGCGCAGCTCCCGCTCAGCGGCCGCTGACGCACGAGTGCCATGACATTGTCTCCAAAGGGCTCCAAACCAGCCGTCACCTAGAATGCCAAAATATATCAAAATATATAATGTCGAACTTGGAACTTTCCTAAACTGTGCAATTCATATTGACGCGTGTCTACATGTGGATTATAACGATGATGGGGCATTTAGTTGGCACGAGGTAGTGGGCCTCTAGCTTCTCTCGAGGCTGAAGAAGACGATCTTGTGACCGAGCTGTTGAGGACACGCTGCTTTCGTCGTCCCAAGGTGTATCTGCGTTTTATTCGCGTTGTACCGCGACACTGGTGGAAGTGCTGGGCCGCAACCCTGTCTGATGCTCCACACGCCCGCTGGGAGCCGCTCATCGAGTCCAAACGCATTGTCACCTGTAGAAACACCGGTGCATCGCTCCAGTCGACGGTTGCGAGGCCTCGCGCCAGAGCTGACTCACTCGCCGGAACCTGCTAGGCACCACACAGCTCAACCAATGGCTAACGCAAGCTCGCAACAGGTGCCCCAAGGCAGCTTGCCGACGCACCTATCTCAGGTGACCCACTTTCAACCTCTCGTTCCCGATCGCTTTAGTGGTGGTGCCCATAAAGACGTTCACGACTGGCTTGACCACTATGAGCGTGTTGCCAAGGCAAATCATTGGTCGGAACAGGAAAAGCTTTCACGCGCCTATTTCTACCTTGACGACGGTGCTCGTACTTGGTAAGAGAATAGAGAAGGCAATCTGTCAGCTTGGCCCGACTTTCGAGAGAAGTTTGTCGATACCTTTGCCAATATTGATAGAAGGGACCGTGCGCAGCAGTTATTGGAGCTACGGGTTCAAAAACCCAACGAAACCGTTGCAATGTTTGCCGAGGACATGACTCGTCTCTTTCAACGAGCTAACCCGCACATGACGGAAGATAAAAAGTTGAGCTACCTCATGCGCGGTGTCAAGGAGCAGCTTTTTGCCGGGCTACTGCGCAACCCTCCGACTACCGTGGTTGACTTCATTAAGGAGGCTACGGCTATCAAGCGGGCCCTTCATCAACGCTGCAGGCAATAGGACCGCATGTCCTGCAATGTCCCAATCAATGCTAACGCCATGACGTCTGAGAGTCAGAGCTGCTTGCGAGACTTGATAAGGGAGATAGTTCGCGAGGAACTGCAGAAGTTGCGGAATCCTGTTGCTGAAAATCCCATCGCATCGATCGCTGAAGTCGTACGTGATGAAATCCACCAAGCGTTGTCTACGGCTAGTCCTGATGCTCAGCAGCGTCCTATGAGCTACGCTGCCGCTCTCCGACGTCCACCACCCGCTATGCCGACGCTGTACCACCAGGTGCCGATGGCCCCTTCGTATCCGCCGCAAGAGCAGACACTGCATCAACCACCTACGCTACAGCCCTACAACCAGCCATCCACAGCCACCCCATGGGCATCGACGCGTCCACCGACCCGGAAAACAGATGTATGGCGCACCGTGGACAGGCGTCCACTATGCTTTCACTGCGGAGGTGCAGGACATATTGCCCATCATTGCTGGCATCGAGGTGATTCATTCCGTCCCCAACGACCTTGGTTTGACGGCCGACGTGCCAACGACGATTACACTCCGCGCCGTGACGACAACTCTTTCTATGGAGCCCGTTATCACTTTGAGGACGGCTCTACCACTACAGAGAAGGCAATGCCTGCTCACCCTCCTGGTCCGAGACGTCAGTCCCGCTCTCCGTCCCCCGCGCGTTCGCCTTTGTCGCACCACCGCACCTATGCGAACCTTAATACAAGAAAGTCACCTAGCCCACGCCGGGGAAACTGAAAGCGGCGACCTCCGGGGGCAAGGTTGCAGGCCATAAAGATAACGACAAGAAGCCCCCACAGCACGACGCCATACAGCCGATAAGCCGTGAAAACGATGAAATTGTGACTGCTGACCTTAGTGTTCTTCTCGACGGCCAGAAAGTCACAGCTTTAGTCGACACTGGTGCCGACTTCTCCATTATCAGTCAGGACCTCGCCGACAGCCTCAGAAAAGTGAAGACGCCGTGGACGGGCCCTCATATAAAAACAGCAGGAGGCCAGTTATTGATTCCCTCGGAAAGATGTACCGCAAGAATTGACATCGGAGGTTCTCCTTTCACTGCGTCGTTCGTCGTTATCGCCGCATGCTGCAGAGACGTAATTCTCGGCATGGACTTTTTACGGGAATATGGTGCCGTTATCAACATACCAGAGAGCTTGATTACGTTTTGCAACTGTTCGGGCTTACCCAATTCCCTAGAGGCGCGACCAAACCAACTGCGTCTTACTGATGACGATGTGGTTCTCCCTCCGAGGTCATGCACGCTTGTTTCTGTGGCCGCCGCTGCTCAGTTTGACGCCGAAGGAGTTGCGGACCGAATAAGCTCGCTGCTCTTCACCCACGGTATTTCTGTCGCACGAGGTATTGTCAGAGTTGCTGCTGGACGCACGGACTTGCTGTTGACCAATTTTAGTGCTGAGCGCCGGCATCTTCCTAAAGGCACGGCTGTCGCTTACTTCGACGATGTCATAGATGCCGAAGGCTGCTTGGCGGTAGTCGACGAGTCGCTAAATCTTGATTCAGCGCCTGTTTTGGACGTTAGCATTACTTTGCCAAAAGACGACCGAGGCAGACTCCTTGAGTTACTGGCCAAATTTCAAGAATGCTTTTCGACAACATCAAGAGTTGGCCGCACGCCTATAACCAGGCATCGAATAATTACCGAGGAAACGGCGAGACCTATTCACCAGAACCCTTATCGCGTTGCTCCAAAAGAACGTGAAGCGATACAACAGCAGGTAGACAGAATGCTTGAAGATGACGTCATTCAGCCTTCACAGAGCCCCTGGGCGTCACCTGTAGTCCTCGTTAAGAAAAAGGACGGCAGCCTGCGCTTTTGTGTGGATTACCGGAAGCTAAATCAGCTGACCAAGAAAGAAGTATATCCACTACCGCGTATAGACGACTCTCTCGACAGACTTCGACATGCTCGATACTTCTCTTCAATGTACTTGCGGAGTGGATATTGGCAAATCGAGGTGGACCCGAGAGACCGCGAGAAGACCGCTTTTGTGACACCAGATGGGTTATATGAATTTAAGGTCTTGCCATTCGGTTTGTGCTCAGCCCCTGCTACCTTTCAAAGACTCATGGATACCGTGCTTTCTGGGTTGAAGTGGAAAACATGCTTAGTATATCTCGACGACGTCATAGTGTTTTCCGCGACGTTTGACGAGCACCTTGAAAGACTTGAGGTGGTCTTACGAGCCATACAGTCCGCGGGCCTGACGTTGAAGCCTGAGAAGTGCCACTTTTGCTACGAAGAGCTGCGATTTCTTGGTCATGTCGTCAGTCATGCTGGTATTCGTCCCGACCCTGAAAAAATCGCAGCCGTTGAACAGTTCCCTATGCCGACCGATAAAAAGGCTGTCAGACGCTTTCTCGGCCTCTGCGCGTATTATCGACGATTTATCGCGGACTTCGCACGCATAGCATCACCACTAACTCGCCTTACAAGAGAAGACGTCACCTTTGAGTGGAATAACGAAGAGGAAGCTGCTTTTAACGATCTTCGCCAGCGACTACAAACACCCCCAGTCCTTGCCCACTTCGACGAGAGAGCCCCTACGATGCTTCACACCGATGCTAGCAATGTTGGTCTGGGAGCTGTGCTTGTGCAGCAGCAAGATGGCGCAGAAAGGGTAATCGCTTACGCAAGCAGAACGTTAACACGTGCTGAGGCTAATTACTCCACGACTGAGAAGGAATGTCTCGCCGTGGTATGGGCGGTTACGAAATTTCGTACGTATTTATATGGTCGCCCCTTCAAAGTAATTAGCGACCACCACTCACTGTGTTGGTTAACTAATCTTAAAGACCATACCGGCCGATTAGCGCGATGGAGTCTCAGGCTGCAGGAATTCGACATGGCGGTCGTACATAAGTCAGGGAAGCGACATATGGACGCCGACTGTTTGTCCCGTTCACCCATTGAGTCGGCAACCCTACCCGAGGAGGAGGAAACATCATTTCTCGGTGTCCTCGACACGACCACCATTGCGCAGCAACAACGAGACGACGCTGAGTTGCTTGGATTAATTACCTACTTGGATGGCAGATCTCGGAAGGCGCCAAGAGTTTTCGCAAGAGCGTTGTCATCATTTTGTTTACGTGGCGGAGTACTCTATAAAAGAAATTTTTCGTCGACGGGATCTGCCTATCTGCTCGTCATCCCAGCAGCCCTTCGCACCGAAGTACTGAAAGCATGCCACAACGAGGTTACCTCTGGCCACTTGGGTTACACAAGAACGTTGGCCAGGGTACAGCAAAGGTATTACTGGCCAAGACTAACCACAGCCGTGAAGCACCACGTTCGTACCTGTCTCGACTGCCAGCGACGCAAGTCACCGCCAACTAAACCAGCTGGCCTCCTGCAACCCGTACAGGTCCCAATGACTCCATTCCACCAGATCGGCATGGACATTTTGGGCCCACTCCCTACTTCTACTGCAGGCAACCGATGGGTTATCGTCGCGACGGATTATTTGACCCGTTATGCCGAGACAAAGGCTATCCAGAGAGGTACAGCAGCGGAGGTGGCAAGATTTTTTATCGAAAATATTGTACTGAGGCATGATGCACCAACGGTCGTAATCACAGACAGAGGAACCGCGTTTACAGCAGCTCTTTTGGACCATGTTTTGATGCTGAGTGGAACAACGCATCGTAAGACCACCGCATACCACCCGCAAACGAACGGGCTGACAGAGCGTCTAAACAAAACCATTGAAGACATGCTTTCGATGTACGTTGACGTCGAACAGAAAAATTGGGATACAATCTTGCCTTACATAACGTTTGCATACAACACGGCCAAGCAAGAAACGACCCGCATGACACCTTTCAGCCTCGTTCATGGACGGGAAGTACGAACCATGTTAGATGCAATGTTACCACACGAAGGCGACGACATCGTCCCGGACGCCGACACGTTTACGGAACGCGCAGAAGAAGCTAGGCAACTTGCACGTTTACGGATCAGCCAGCAGCAAGACTACGATGCAGGCCGCTACAATGCTCACCGCAGAACAGTCGTCTACCAAACGGGCGACAAAGTATGGGTTTGGACGCCCATACGAAAACGAGGACTTTCCGAAAAACTCTTAAGAAGATACTTTGGACCGTACCTAGTTGTGCGACGACTGAGCGATGTCACTTACGAAGTTGTTCCCGACTGTTCGTATACTACAAGGCGTCGCCAGCACCATCCTGAACTCGTTCACGTAGTCCGCATGAAACCCTACGTCAGCGAGTGATTGCATGATACTTTAATTTAGAAAAAAAAACTGCATTACAGACTGCGCATCGGGGCGATGCTCTTTGGGAGAGAGGCAAATGACGCGTGTCTACATGTGGATTATAACGATGATGGGGCATTTATTTGGCACGAGGTAGTGGGCCTCTAGCTTCTCTCGAGGCTGAAGAAGACGATCTTGTGACCGAGCTGGCCCAGATGGGATCACAGTAGCCATGATTAAAATTCTGTTCAATTTATCGCCTCGAGACGTCGCCAACGTTGTTAACTACTCCTTAAAAAACTCATGGGTGCCGCAGGATTGGAGGATAGCAAAGGTGATTCCTATACTAAAAAATCCGGGTGGAGGATTAACAGTCGATAATATCAGACCAATCTCTCTAACATCTAACATGGTCAAACTAGTAGAGAGGGTCCTTCATAGCCGAGTAAGTATCTGGATGACAGACAATTTAGTAATAAAACCGAACCAAATCGGCTTTCGTAGTGATTTCTCAATTTGGTGTGCCCATGCTGATTTAGAGAGCCGAATACAGCTCGCGCGTAAAAGAAGGCAATACGCTGCTTTAGTAACGCTTGACATAGCCAAGGCGTATGACAGTGTGGAGCACTTCATATTGTTAAATACGCTAGAGAGATTGAACTTCCCACAATATTTTATTGAGTGGGTGGCAGAATTCTTAAAATTAAGAGAATTCTACTGCGTCAAGGATGGATGTTCCTCATCTAGATTTAAACAAACGCGCGGAGTTCCCCAAGGAGCAGTTTTATCTCCAATATTATTTAATGCTTTAATGAGCACAATTCCAACAGATCAAGAAGTTACTGTCTACATTTATGCTGATGACATCGCACTCTTTGCTGCTGACTGTAATATTTACTCACTACAACTGAAATTACAAAGATATATTAACATGTTAGAAATTTGGTTGCAGTCGATTTCGTTATCGTTAAATGTCAACAAAAGCGCGCTCATGGCATTTCCGCTTGCAGAACCAATTTCAATTTCAATTCTATATAAACAGGAACCCATCCAGCAAGTAGACTCTATCAAATATTTGGGAATCATTTATAATGACAAACTTAACTGGAGTCCACACATAGAGTATATAACTACTAAAGCACAGCGGGCTTCAGGCTTACTACACAAGCTAAGTAACCGGAAATATGGATTACGGAGGCACACCTTGATAACGTTGTACAAGATGTACATGCGCCCCATCATGGAATTTGGCTGCATATTATTCTCGGGTGGCCCTGCTTATAAAACGAAACCTCTAGTTGTCTTGGAGCGAGAAGCACTGCGAATGTGTCTGGGACTCCCTAGATTTGTGGCTATCAACGTACTGTACCAGGAAGCGCGCCTGCCTACACTACTTTGTCGATTTCGAATTTTGACCGTACAAGCATTTTTAAAATTTTATAGCTTACCGGCAAGAAGATCTCAATATGCTTTTATCGCAAACCCAGACGCCTTCTTTCTTGCTCATTGGCCACGGTTTCACACACCTCAGATAATGTTTGTACAAAAAAATCTACAAAGTATAAATGTGAACATTAGAAATGTAATTGAGACTAATGACTCGAATTGTCATGTTATTATTGAGTATGATGATATATTCCCCCAAAACGCCAAATTACAATCCCTCAAATTTTTAAATAACATATTATTAGATTACTTGGAGCATGCAAAAACTAAAAATATAATAGCCACAGATGCTTCCGTAAATAATCAAAAGGCAGGTGTAGGCATTGCGTCTGATTTGCTTGACTGGTCCTTTTCAGTGAGACTGCCTGATTTTACTCCAGTTTTTGAAGCGGAGCTCTTGGCGATTATTTTAGCTCTTCGAAAACTTCCATCAAATCAAAACAACGCAGTAATAATGACGGATTCTCTTTCAGTTTGTGCAGCTCTGACGGCTTCAGAGAACTCTCGAATCCTAAGCACATTCAAAACATTAGTACCCCCGCAGTTGAGACTCCTGAGATTACTATGGGTTCCGGGACACTGTGGATTAAGATTAAATGAATTGGCCGATTCCTTAGCACGAGCCGCACTTGATGGGCCAGTTTTGTCCATACTGCCAGATGTTGAATATATCACGGCAATAAGATATCGAAAATCAGCAATCTCCACTGATACGATAGAAAAAGTAATTACACGGACAGACTATAACCACCTCAAGTTTCCATGGCAACCCCACTGGAGTCAGTCCAGAAAGCTCGAAGTCTTAATTACTAAATTTCGATGTCGTGTCCCCCCTCTAAACCTGTATCTACACAGAGCTGGTCAGACAACATCACCCCTCTGCGCATTCTGCGGAGAAATGGAATCACTAGATCATTATCTTTTGTATTGTCGCCGGTACGAGATACTTAGAAAAAGGTTACTAGTTATGCCATTTCGGAAAATAGGCCTTAGATTAACGGCGGAAACGGCGCTAAGCTTCGGCGCCTCAGCTTTGGGACATTGCCACAGGGATGCTTTCAATGCCGTTTGCAATTATATTCAGGCAACCAAGCGTATACCATCGTGATCTTCAATCAAAAAAAAAGAAAAAAAATATTTATTACTCCCCAGGGCAGAGTGAAGTAAACGCAGCTGAGTGCTAATTCATAACACCTCAAATCTCAAAATTGCTCAACTTGATTTTTTTTTCTCGTTTGCTCTTTTTATGTTGTTTTTATTTTTACATTAATCTCATTATAATACCAATTCATTAAACATTGTTAAAATGATTACAGAAAAACTGCACTACACTTTCTTGGCCAATCCCCCTGAGTGGGTATGAGCCAGCCTCCCAGGGAAACAAACAAACAAACAAACAGACCGAGCTGTTGAGGACACGCTGCTTTCGTCGTCCCAAGGTGTATCTGCTTTTTATTCGCGTTGTACCGCGACAATATTTTCGAGTACATGCGTTCTCCAGAAGTTCATTTTTATTCCTCCAACAAGATTGAAGCGCTCATATCAAGTGTACTACTTATGTTTTGCCCTTATTATCTTGATAGAGCCGGTCTTCGTGTACACGTTGCTACTACCAAGAAATCTAGAAGTAAAAAGCTGTACTCTATCACTTTCGTTAGCTCGGTGACAATGAAGTTGATCACATGGGGTGACCACCATGCTTGACGATTCTTGGAAGGATGAAGTTATTTTATTTTTTATTGTTCTAATAGAAATGTTTCGCAAGATATGTACAAGTGCAATCAAGAATGAGACGAATGTTTGCTACACACAATGCCCGTTTTGTCCTGCTGGGAAATTAGAACTTTTTTGCGTTCTTTACCGAAAATGACCAGTAGAATCTTCCCGCATGGCAATCACCTCCGGTGACCTCCCACATTGTTAAAATAGAATGGGCAAAATTTTGTTTCTTGTGAGAAAATCATTTTCTGCGAAAGACTTCGCCATTTCTTCAATGAAACTGTGTTTCCCGCTAACACGAAGTTGTGAGCATGAAAGAGCTAAAAAACGTTTTCACTGATGGTAACATCGATTTTCTACATACACGACTGAATACATCGTCAACAGACGTAATGGAATATGGTAGTTGACAATTTAGTTTAAGGAAAAGGTAATATAGAAGTGTAGCAGTTAGTGCTGTTTTGTCGGCATTATATGAGTACTCTAAACTAATTCGGGCTTTGAAAAAGTATATAGTAGCAATATTTATTTTAAGAACACCACAACTGCAATTATTTACCTACGTTATCTCCGAAATAAATAAAAAGTCACAGCTTTTCTTCAAATCTGAAAAAAAAGAACGCAATAGCAACATATCGGAAGGTCACGCGCAGATCGGCAAATATGTTGAAATGTGCTCCGCGTTTCTTACTAACAAATGACGCAAGAATCCTACGCACAGATACAGATGAACATGAATAGGCGTCTCAGTTGTTGTGTCGCTGTTTCTGAAAAGCGCACCCTTTTCTTTAGCCGAGAGTGTGCAACGTTTGCAGACACTTTTGTGTGCCCGGTAACTACAGCAGAATTGTTCCAGCAAAAGCTGAAGGCCAGCAAAGACGTACAATTGTCCGCACCAAGAGATAAGTGCACGCATGGGCTCCACTCTACGCCCTCTTCAAGAGACGAAATACGCGTGGGAGCTTGCCGTTTGAACTTTGAAGTAGGTGCTTCTTTGTGACTTGGTGGTTAACACCTCACATTCAAAATTCAGACGTCTCACGTTCCATTACGCGTGCTGGAGTCCTGTAAAAGCACAGCATTTCTTTGCAAACTTCAGCGACTTTGAGCGTATCTATCTATCTATCTATCTATCTATCTATCTATCTATCTATCTATCTATCTATCTATCTATCTATCTATCTGTTTGTCTGTCTGTCTGTCTGTCTATCTATCTATCTATCTATCTATCTATCTATCTATCTATCTATCTATCTATCTATCTATCTATCTAGCCGCCTAAGACATTCAGCTCTCCGGGCCGTTTTGCTAAAGGTATCGACACCTAAATTCGTACGGAATAACATGACGGTATGTCGATTATAAGAGACAAATCATAGTACGAAAGTCATGACATATATGTTTATGAATGTCATATTTGGCATTTCATGGTCTTGCTGCTCTTTCAGTGGTTGCGTTCACATGACACATCACGAACCTGGTGTGGTACGACATGACTGCATGGCGAACATAAGTAACCGACCTTACCATGGAAACCATCCCATATATGCCGTGTATTTCATGACTACACGCCACACTTAAGGTGCGCTCACGCTAGTTTTAACAGCTTCACATATAACAATTTGGTATTGGTATATTGCGGGACGTAAATGGATGACAAAGATAAAAGACTGGTGCCAACACAATAATCATAAGATGCGTGTCATGTAGGAACGTTATACAAGCCATGCTCCTAATGTGCTCGCCGCCATTTCGCTAGCTTCACATGTACTCAATTTGGTAATACGAGACGCAAACAAACGAAGGTAAATGGCACATAAAACGATCTAATCATCATATGCGTTTCACGTAAACCATCGCTACATGCTTCGCTTAATATGCGCCCGCGGTCATTTCGGCAGCTTTACATATACTAAGTTTTATGATATGTGACGTGAGTACACGACAAAGGTAAATGACACGTCTAAATATAATATTCTGGACATAGAAGTAAAGTATGGCACGATTCACATCTGTCTCGTAACGTTCTGTTGAAGTTAAAGTGGCATATCAACCTTCCTCACTCGTGCATCGCATATCATTCATACCCACTGTGTGTGCGATCTGCAATCTTTTTCAGATTTGTTTTCTTTCTTGCGTACACACACACACACACACACATATATATATATATATATATATATATATATATATATATATATATTTATATATATATATATATATATATTGTAACATACTAGAAAAAGGTACAGAAGAGAAGCAGAGGAAGACGAAGAGTCTTGGCACGACCCCAGTGTGCTGCCGCAAACGACCATCGTTGTTCACCTCCTGTAAATAAAACCATCTTATCACAGCTCGCTGTTACAGTTGTAGTGGACGTGCTGGGTAATCGACACTCGAAGACGGAAGGTGAACCGCAAGTTCTTCGACGGAGCCGTCGCATTGCTGGACTTCCACCGAATCCATCTGGTCTGAACATGTCCCACAACGCAAATGAACACCGACCCCTCTCGACTTCTGCGCCGACCAGTTCGGCTCCACAACTGAGAGATGCTCGTCCCTTTGCCGGCAGACCAGACGAAGACGTCGAGGCTTGGCTCATCCATTACAAACGGGTGAGCGCCGCTAACAAATGGGATGCCGCTTCTCAGCTTTTGTACGTCGTGTTCTTTCTGACGGATACTGCATTAATGTGGTACGAGAATCGGGAGGAAACGCTAACGACGTGGGAAAGATTTGTTTCTGAAATCAAAGAGCGCTTTGGCGACCAAACAACAATAAAGAAAAGAGCAGAACAGACGCTAATGCAACGCGCTCAAGTGCCAGGTGAAACTTGCACGGCCTACATTGAGGAAGTCATAAAGCTATGTAGGACCATTGACTCCGGAATGTCTGAGGAAGACAAAGTCGGGCACATTCTAAAAGGAATCGCCGAGGATGTTTACAGTTTCCTCATCGCGAAAGACACCTTGACATCTGTCACCGATGTCATTCGTCATTGCCGCACTTTTGAACAACTAAAGACGAGACGCATCACGCCGAAGTTCGGCAGGCTACCCAATGTGACGACCATCGCGAGCATAGACAGCAACCAGGCGCTTGATCTTGCAACAACAATCCGGCAGATAGTACGTGAAGAACTCGGCCTGTACGCGCAAGTGGCAAACCGCCCAAGTACTCATCCCCCCTACCAGCCACCAGAGTTCGAGCGAAACGTTGCTTCATTCTCCTCGCACCGAGTGGCGGAGGGCTTTGAGGATTCTGATGCCATACCTCTGTATCAGCCAGGTCTATACGATAGAGGCCCTGCCTATGACGCACGATCACGACGAGCACAGCCACATTCTTATACTCAGGGCTCTCAGCCAGACTACGTCCCGCTGCGGCAAAGACAGTACCGACCCTACTACCAAGATGCAACTTACGACGAATACAATGAATTCCACAGAGTGGCAGAAACCCGTTCTTCGCGTGATAACGAACTTGCTCGCCGACAGCAGCGGCCCAGGATTCGTTTCATTGTATATAGTATAAACCGTGACCCTCCCGTGTGCTACAACTGTGGTTTCACTGGGCATATCGCTCGGTATTGCCGCCAACAATGCCGCCAATCACGAAGGACACCAGCCATGTCTTTGCCACCAAGACCCGGTGCTTCATATGACCTGCGGACAACCGACCTGTTTCCAAGGGACCGTTTTTCGCGTGAGACCAGACGCAGTGATTCGCCAGCATCCGAGCGGAGTTTGACACCACCATCCAACCGTTCTCGTCGCTCGCCGTCTCCTGTGCGTCGTTCTTCTCCGCCGCCGGGAAACTAGAATCCGTGGCCAATGGAGGTGAGGTCGCCGGACGGTCTTTTCAATATATACATCTGCCTATTGTTATGATCAAAAACAAAGTAAATGTGTTGATTGATGGAATACCGACGATGGCGTTAGTTGACACTGGAGCGACTTTGCCTGTGATGAGCCTCGCCTTCAGAAACCGCTTAGGTCGCAAAGTTATGTTTTCATGGGACGATACAATCACCTTTCGTGGTGTAAGAGGCGAGTGGCTTAATCCTCTTGGTGTATGTGTTGTCAGTGTTTCATTGGCTGGAAAAGAATTTGTCTCGGAATATCTGGTTTTATCTCGTTGTTCGCACGATGTCATTCTTGGTATTGATTTCCTGGAGCAATGCGGTGCTTCCGTTGACTGTGGTAGTGGGGAAATATTACTAAACAATTTGTTTATACCGTCGATTTCCGAAGAAGACTACCGTGGCGAAGACAGGAACACACTAAGTGTGAGTGATGAAGTGATAGCACCATCTTGGTGCCTGACATCCGTTCGAGTCTCTTCTACAGCGGTTGATGATGCTTGTGTTGACCTCGTAGTGGGGTCTCTACGCAAGAACTGTTTTAGGAAGGACATACTTGTGCCTTGTTCTGTTGTGTGCATGACAAAAGGAGTAGCAACATTGTGGGCGCTGAACTGTTCTGCCACGCCGGTTGTGCTTCCTCGCGGGATGAAGATAGCTCTCTTCGATGAAACCTCATGCAACTCGATAGCAGCAATAGCTACGGACCTCCCCACCTCTTCCTCTGCTTGTGATATTTGCCATAATGAAGATCTAATGCTCGCTATGATCAGCAAGACTCTCAGTACGACGTAACGGCAAGTGCTGGT
This sequence comes from Rhipicephalus annulatus, assembly GCA_013436015.1. Lineage (NCBI taxonomy): Eukaryota > Metazoa > Arthropoda > Arachnida > Ixodida > Ixodidae > Rhipicephalus > Rhipicephalus annulatus. Next base: position 22,242 of record WOVY01003258.1, on the reverse strand, counting down.
GCAGGTCCTTTCCCGGCATGTTGCTGCTTTCGACTTCAAACATAGAGATGCACCCCTTCAGTTCCCCTCGTCCCACGCTCGTCACAGAATAGACACTGGCTCTGCACTCCCCATCCGACAAAAGCCCTACCGAGTGTAATCCTCTGAGCGCAAAGTTATCGCCGAACAAGTAAAGGACATGCTGAACAAAGGGGTCGTGCAAAAGTCGTCCAGCCCGTGGGCAGCCCCGGTCATTTTTGTCAGAAAAAAGGATGGTTCCTGGAGATTCTGCGTAGATTACAGGCGTCTAAACACTGTGACGAAGAAAGATGTATATCCCTTACCGCGGATTGATGACGTCATAGATTGCTTGCATGCCGCTTCCTATTTTTCAACGCTTGATTTGCGGTCAGGTTATTGGCAAATACCTATGGAACCCAGCGACAAAAAAAAGACATTTTTCGTAACTCCGGATGGCTTATTTGAATTTAATGTCATGCCTTTTGGCCTTTGTAATGCTCCAGCCACCTTTGAAAGATTTATGGACACAGTATTACGTGGTATAAAATGGGAGATATGCATGTGCTACCTTGACGATGTTGTGATATTTGGCCGTACGTTTGAGGAACATAACAACCGTCTCAGTCTTGTTCTCGACTGCATCGAAAAAGCTGAGCTGGTTCTGAATTCTAAAAAATGTCGCTTTGGCGAACGTCAAACTCTCGTGCTGGGGCACTTGGTCGACAAGGATGGCGTCACATCCGATCCTCGCAAGATAGAAGCAGTGAGCTCTTTTAAATCACCGCAGTCCGCACGAGAACTTCGCTCATTTGTCGGTCTATGCTCATATTTTCGTCGTTTTGTTCCACGATTTGCGGAGATCATGTGTCCGCTGACAAACGTCTTGCGACAGGATGAAACCTTCAACTGGACACCAGAGTGTGACGCCGCATTCTCAACTTAAGTTTGCACTAACGTCAGCACCACTGTTGCGTCACTTCGATCGATCTTGCCCGACTGAGGTCTACACGGACGCTAGTGGTATCGGTGTAGGTGCGGTGCTTGTACAACGTCACAATGGCGCAGAGCATGTCGTGGCATATGCCAGCCATTGCCTGAGCAAATCAGAACGCAATTACACCGTTACGGAACAGGAATGTCTGGCAGCTGTTTTCGCCGTACAGAAGTTTTGTTGCTATCTTTACGGGAGGCCATTTAGGATAATTACCGATCACCATTCGTTATGCTGGCTGGTCGGTTTGCGTGACCCCTCTGGCCGACTCGCACGTTGGGCGCTGCGACTTCAGGAATACGACTTTACGGTGTCGTACAAGAGTGGCCGTCGTCACACTGACGCAGACTGCCTTTCCCGGATTTCTCTTGCGACTACTGACTGCGATGCTGAGAATTTTGACGACTGCCTTGCTGCTGTTACAAGCACGTTCCCCAACGCGGCTGATTTCTAGCGAGAACAATGCAACGATCTCAACTTGGATCCTCTTTTTGCCGCCGCACGTGCTTCCCAACACAGCGGTCGCTTTGCTATCCGAGACAAGTTGCTCTATAAAACTAACTACTTCAGACCTGGAGCACGTTTTCTTCTAGTTGTCCCCGAGAGCCTTCGCTCCGATGTTCTACGTGCCATGCATGACGATGCGACGTCCGGTCACTACGGCTTCATACGAACGCTGAACCGCACGCAGGAACGCTTTTACTGGCCCAAGATGTACGAAACGACGAAGCGTTACGTCGCTAGCTGCGAGACGCGCCAACGTCACAAGCGCCTGTCCACCGCTACACCAGGTCCCCTTCAGCCGTTAACACCACCCAGCACACCTTTTGAACAAGTAGGAATTGACATTATGGGTCCATTTCTGTTATCTAACAATAAGGAGCGTTGGATAATCGTCTGCGTAGATCATCTTACGCGGTATGCCGAAACAGCAGCTATTCCCTCTTCTACCGCTGCATCCGTGGCGGACTTCTTGCTTCACTCCGTGGTCCTTCGCCGTGGCCCACCGCATGTTATTATCAGCGACCGTGGCCGCCAGTTCACTGCCGATGCCGTTGAAGAATTACTACGCATGTGCACAACACAGTTCCGTCATTCCACACCGTATCACCCGCAGACGAATGGCCTCGTTGAGCGGACAAACAGAACGCTGATCAACATGCTTGCTATGTACGTTTCTTCCAATCACAAGAACTGGGATGAAGTGCTGCCTTTTATCACTTACGCGGAAAACACGGCAAAACATGAAACAACGGGATTCAGCCCATTTTATCTGTTGTACGCCAGGTTGCCACTAAGCCCTCTAGACACTTTCTGTTGCGAACTGAACTCTCCTACTTCTACGTCCCCCTTTCCCCCCTTCGTGTTTCTGTCGATGGCTGAAGCGATAGCCATTCCCGCCCCCCTTTTCCCCCTCTCCCTGCTTCGTAGATGAAGCTACAAAAGAAGCTCGCGCGAAACAATAAAGGTTTTTCACTCGTTGCCCTAGTCTGCGGTTGTCTGCGTATGCTGGCCGTGGCTGAGCGGCTAGCTATGTAACAGTGGCGACGAAGTCGGTTTTCGCTACCCACGGTACCTGACGGACTACGAGTCCTGGCGTCAGACGAACGAGGAACGACCACGATGGCCTCCCTGCAGTTGCCGGATTACGACGAAACGAAAGATAAGTGGAAGCCTTACCTCGTCAGAGCAGAAGCGTATTTCGAGGCGAACAGTGTAACGGACCCGGCTAAGAAGCGAGCACTACTAGTTTCGGCGTTGTCTAGCAAGACGGTCGAGGTGCTAGCCGGCAGAGTAGCCCCGCGTGCACCAAATGAACTGACATACAAGGAAGTCGTTCAGAGCTTGAATGAGTATTATGACCCTAAGAAGCACGAGATAACGGAAAGCTATAAGTTCTTCAATCGCTCACAACTTCCAGGCGAAAGCGTTAGCGCATTTCTCGTTGCTATTCGCCGAATAGCAGACAACTGCAATTTCGGCACGTCTCTTGACCGCATGCTTCGGGATCGCATTGTCTGCGGCGTACGCTCCGTGGCACTGAGGAAACAGATGTTGGCGAAAAAGGATTTAACGCTAGAAGAAGCCGAAGCATTGGCACTGTCTGTCGAAGCAGCTGAAAATGGTGCCGAAAGCATGACCTCAGAAGCTACGCCCTTGCTTAAGCTACGCGCGTCCGAGGCCAACACTGTTAAAACATCTCCGACTCGGCACGCGGCACAGCATTGTGATAGATGCGGAAGCAGCAAACACGACGGCAACAGCTGTCGTTGGATTAGAGCAAGGTGTTATCGCTGCGGACGTCATGGGCATCTCGCAAAGATGTGCCGCACAACCGCCAGTAAGAGCCGCGTCGCAACGCATGCAGTGGAGGGAAGAGCTTTGACTCTCGAAGAAGCCGTAACTGAAGACGACGATAAGGACGAGACACATTTATGGACCTTACTTTCGGCACGAAAAAGCCGCCTCGAGCCGCCGATAAGGCGCAGTTTTTCATGGAATGGCGTACAACTTACAATGGAAGTAGATACTGGCTCGCCTGTCTGCGTAATTTCCAAAAACGTGTTTGACAAGCATCGCGAACAGTGGCCAGCGCTTAAACCTTCTCAGGTGAAGTTGTCATGCTACGTTGGACCACTCCCAGTGATGGGGGAATTGCAACTTTGTGTGCAATACAGGGCCGTCTCGGTTTACTGCCGTCTTATTGTACTGAACTGCTCGGGACCTAACCTGTGTGGTCGGGATCTGATTTCCTTGCTCCACAGAGCGGGGGTTCCAGTTTTGCAGCCGTCGGCACAAGACTTGCTACACTCAACGCCAGAACCCGCTGGGGCAGTTCACAACATTGTCGACGACTACCACGACGTCTTCTCCAAGGATCTTGGCCTGATCAAGGGACCTCCAGCCACATTGCAGCTGAAAGAGGGAGCGGTGCCGAAATTCTGTAAGGCAAGATCCATACCTTACGCTCTAAGGGACAGGGTGACGCAAGAGCTGGACAGGCTGGTAGCCATCGGTGTACTTTCACCAGTCCAACATTCCGATTGGGCCACTCCCATCGTGCCGGTACTTAAGAAAGACGGAACTGTTAGAATTTGTGGTGACTTCAAAGCCACCCTAAATCCAGCCTGTACAGTTGAGCAGTACCCTCTCCCAGTGATTGAAGACATGTTTGCATCTCTAAACGGCGGGGAGTATTTTAGCATTCTTGATTTGCGAGATGCCTATAATCAAGTTCCTTTGGATGAAGCCGCAAGGAAGCTCTGCGTCATTAACACGCACAGAGGCTTGTTTTCGTATAATAGGCTTCCCTTCGGAATATCCTCTGCTCCGGCTATTTTTCAGAGAAAAATGGATGCAATACTGTCAGGTTTGCCAGGGGTTCAGGCTTACCTTGATGATGTACTGGTTTCGGAGGCTCGTGGCGATGGGAGTGAACGCCTGAAGAGTGTGTTGCAACGGTTCCGTGAACACGGAGTTAAGCTAAGGTCTGATAAGTGCAGCTTTAGACAGCCTTCTGTCACATATCTCGGCCATCGGATAGACAGAGAGGGTCTTCATCCCACAGAGAAAAATTTGGAAGCGATCGCTCAGGCACCTCGCCCACAGAACGTGGCGGAGCTGCGTTCCTTTTTAGGAATGCTGACGTTTTATGCCAAATTTCTTCCAAATATGTCCACTCTACTTTCTCCGCTCAACAAACTTTTGGAGAAGGGCACAGTATGGCAGTGGGGGCGGCAACAAGAAGCTGCTTTTGAGAAAGCAAAAGACAGCCTAATGCAAGCTCAGGTTCTTGTTCAATTTGACCCGTTGAAAGAGTTGAAGCTCGAATGTGATGCTTCCCCTTACGGTGTGGGCGCGGCGCTTTTTCACACGAGTAACGGCATGCCAAAACCCATTGGGTTCCGGTCCCGTACACTGACGGCCGCCGAGAAAAATTACTCTCAGCTGGAAAGAGAGGCCCTGGCTTTAGTGTTTGGCGTCACTAAGTTTCGTGATTACCTTTTAGGTCGCCAATTCACTCTCGTGACGGACCACCAGCCCCTCTTGAGCTTGTTGCAATCCGACCGCCCGACGCCACCCCTGGCTGCAGCACGTATCCAGCGCTGGGCACTGTACTTGGGTGGCTACCGCTACAAGCTGCAATACACGCCGGGAAAACAGTTGCTCAACGCGGACGCCCTGAGCAGGCTGCCACTGCGGTCTACGGAGGCTGATGACGTGGGTGAGCCACCGGAATATGTCCTCGCTCTGGATAATTTTGACGATGGCGTTATCACAACACGGGAGCTACAGCAGCTATCGGCCACAGACCCCGCAGTAACGGCGGTAAAGAATTGTATATTACATGGCTGGCCCAAAAGTGCAAAGCAGTTGGAGGAAACGATGCGGCCGTTTTTCGACCGCAAACTAGAACTGTCCGTAGCCCATGGTCTAGTGTATTGGGGGCATCGCGTAGTGATACCGGAAAAAGCGCGGGACCGTCTTTTGAAACTGTTGCACGAGACCCACCAAGGCTCGTCAGGAATGAAAGCAGTGGCAAGGTCAAAATTTTGGTGGCCCCGACTAGATCGCGATATTGAAGCGCTTTCAGCCGGCTGCACGAACTGTGCCCAAAACATGCCAATGCTGGCAGCGGCACCACCAGTAAACTGGCCGAAAACCAATGAAAAATGGTCGCGGCTACATGTCGATTTTGCCGGACCCATAGCAGGCAAGATGATTCTAGTTGCAGTAGATGCCCATACCAAGTGGATAGAAGCCGTGCCAGTAAAGCATGCCACCACAACAAGCACAATCACCTGTCTGCGCGCCATGTTCAGTCGATTCGGCGTCCCGCGAACCATTGTTTCGGATAATGGGACACAGTTTTCTAGCCAGGATTTTGCTACGTTCGTGGCAAAGAACAACATAATGCATCTGAAAACGGCGCCCTTTCATCCACAGTCTAATGGAGCGGCAGAACGAGCAGTGCGTACAATAAAGGATGGACTTCGGAAGATGAGGGAGGGTAATTTGGAGGACAACCTTGTGCGGCTCCTGTTCAACTACAGGAGAACACCACAGAAGACGGGAAAATCTCCGTCAGAATTGCTGCTAGGGTTCCAGTTACGTTCACGATTGGATGCGTGTTTTCCCTCCACTGTTGCAGACTCGCCGCCGGCATCAGATGACTGGGTGGTCCCCATGGAAAGCAACGTGTACGTGCGGAACTACGGTGTCGGAGAAAAGTGGACACCAGGGCGTGTGCAGTCCACTGCAGGATCCCGAATGGTGACCGTCCAAACTCCTCATTCTGTAGTCAGACGCCACGTTGACCAAGTGCGCCCTCGACAAGCATCGCAGTCCCCATCGCCGGGCTCTGCATCCTTATCAGAGTCTAACATGTCCATGCTGCCGAAACGATCGCCGGGGCCCTCAACTACAAGCTCCACCGTGCTGCCTCCAGAAGCGCTCACTACCGCAAGCCCCCACGACCATCCAGTGCCAACCATGCCACAGGCCGGTCCTACACAAGCGGCGACCCCAAGCGCGGAACCAGTGCTTCGGCGTTCTACCAGACAACGCAAGCCAGTACAACGGTTCCATTTTTAAGAAGAGAGAAGTGTTGCGAACTGAACTCTCCTACTTCTACGTCCCCCTTTCCCCCCTTCGTGTTTCTGTCGATGGCTGAAGCGATAGCCATTCCCGCCCCCCTTTTCCCCCTCTCCCTGCTTCGTAGATGAAGCTACAAAAGAAGCTCGCGCGAAACAATAAAGGTTTTTCACTCGTTGCCCTAGTCTGCGGTTGTCTGCGTATGCTGGCCGTGGCTGAGCGGCTAGCTATGTAACACTTTCTTACCCTTCATTCTACACCATGACGACTCTGTATCAAACACCCTGTGCCTCGCGGAAGAAGCCCGTCGTATCGCTCGTCTTCGCATTCTGGCCTCTCAACGTCGTTCGAAGGAACGATACGACGACCGTCACGAACCGGCTTTATTCGAAAAAGGTGACTTGGTGTTACTTTGGACACCGCAACGCAAGCGTGGATTGTGTCAAAAGCTCCTGTCACAATATTCAGGCCCATTTGTAGTTTTGGAGCGTCTAAGCCAGCTCACTTACGTAATAGCTCGTCTTTTGACCAATGGTCGACGATCGAGCAGAACAAAGCTCACTCACGTTGCTTGCCTGAAACCTTTCTACCCTCCTCGTGCATCATAACTGGCCCTACGCGCTTCGTCTGCTTGCGGGGGAATCTAACAGACTAGAAAAAGATGGAGAAGAGAAGCCGAGGAAGACGAAGAGTCTTGGCACGACCCCAGTGTGCTGCCGCAAACGACCATCCTTGTTTACCTCCTGTAAATAAAACCATCTTATCACAGCTCGCTGTTACAATATATATATATATATATATATATATATATATAGAGAGAGAGAGAGAGAGAGAGAGAGAGAGAGAGAGCGAGAGAGAGAGTGACGGCGATGCCTACACCGCCGGTAAAATCCATCCGAGAGTGTCCATGTATTCACTATCACAATAAAGGAAAGGTGGTAACACACACCTTAAGGTAAAACAAAAACTCGCAACACCTAATGTCACGCACACAAATGCACATTACAAATAGAGCCCCTTTTCAAGTGGAAGAAAAAAGTTGTTTCTAATCTTAACTTTACATAAAAAGCTCCAAACTAAACAAGTCACTGTCCTTAACAAGGTTTGAAAGTGAACACGATAGCCCTGGTCGTAAGTGAGCCGTGACTCAAGAAATATACTGTATGCTTTCAGTTAGTACGAGGCAACCAATAGCGGCGTGCTCTGTGTAGCGCAATTGATGCGGCTTGAGCAAAGCGGCGAGTCAGTTCCCGAAACGTCAGATAATGAAGCTCATCGGTTCCGTGAAGGAGAACGCGGGATACCTTCACACGGGTAGTAAAGGAGACCCGTTCATTCACACGATTCATGAGCGGAGCCGTCATGGTCACCCCGTTTGGGACAAGAAGGGTAAAACTTACTCGGATGAGCGTCTTGCAAGAAGGAGACCAAGCGCCGCTGTGTGAGTTCAAGTCTTTCTGGCATGCAAGTGTACCATTGATTATGACGCAGGGAAGCGGCCACTGGGCTGACCGAAACATGGTGACAGCACCAAGACGAGCTTATCCTCCCCCGCTATACGTTATTGCCGGGTGTTGTTAGGTTGGTGGGGCGCCTCGCTGTCGCGTTCACACCTGGTCAATGCACAAGGACTGCCGATGTACCCCTCCTAAAGAGGCTTTTATGAAGCAACGCTTAATGAGAGAGCTCACGGGGCTCGAGCGTGAGAACGGCTACCGATCGAGGTGAGCCTGGAATGAAAGAACGTGTGGCACGCAGAGAACCTACCCCCTCTATTGTTTTATTTGTAACGTCATTTTTGGGGCGAAGCTCCTTTAAGCGGCACCCGTTCGTCCCTTGTAGTCTTAGTCGTAGTCGTAGTGTGTAACCAGCGTTACATTTTGACCTGCTAGGTGATGCCGGTGGGAGATTTCTCCGGTGCTTTTTTAAAAAATAAAAAGTTCGCGGCGTGCGCGTTAACTAAAAGCCGAATGCTCCTGTTTTTCATTCCCAATTATCAGCCATGAGCATGCACATTGAGCACTATCTGACAAGAAAGCGTTGCTACGTTATACTCGCTGTGTGTAACCTCCTTAGTTTTTAGAGATGTTTAGCGAGCGTTAAGCCGCAGTGCCATGAATACAATGAACTAGTATATACCATGAATAAACTCGAGGAGGTTAAAGGTGGGAAGTAGATACGAAGCGCAAACCGTGAGAAAGTAAAAACCGAATTCTGCTTTCATTTCCCATTACCAGCCATTGGCATGTACATTGAGCACTATCTGACAGGAAAAGGTTGCTACGTTATACTCGCTGGGCGTAACCTCCTTGGGTATAGAAAGGTTTAGTGAGCGTTGGGCCGCAGTGCCATCAATACAGTGAACTATAGTATATACCATGAACTCGAGGTGCTTAAAGGTGCGAAGTAGACCCGAAGCGCAAGCCGTAAGAAAGTGTGCGTGTGCCACCTCTCGTTTCCTCCTTGGAATGTCTGCTGAATGGTGGTGCTTCTATATGGTGAATATACGATGAAAAGATGCGAGATGACGGTACTTGGAGTGTTGAATAGATGGACGAACGGACACACAGACAGATGCATGGATGGACGCATGAATGGACGCAGGGGCGGATGCATGGACGAACCCAGGGACGGACGCACGAACAGCCCCATGCACGGACGGGCGGATGAACGCATGGACGGTCAGACAGACGGACGCATGAACGGACGGAAGCATGAACGAATGACGGACGAATGCTACGCCCCACTCTCCATAATTCACTCCGTGGATTTGCTGTCATATTTCTACCAATGCAGTGCCTGTTATAAAACGGTTTTCCCGATTGCTTGTGGCGATGCGAGCCCATATGTTTGATCGGCTTGTGTAGAGCACCTTCGTTAAACTGGGGGTTGAAAAGAGGGTTTTTGAATGTGAAATGAAGAGCGGAGATTATGGCTTCAACCCGGGCAGACTCCTAAGGGCTGCAATGAAGCGTCTCTCCGCCGAACTACGGCTCTCCCTTCGCGCTGCCTCCGAGCACTCGAGACATCGAGGGGACCCTTTCCGAACCTCAAGCACCTTATCCCTTTAGCTAGTGCATAAGCTAGTCGAAGATAAGGAAATTAACTCTTTAGTTCTTGCAAAAATGGGAAACTATTGATCGTGCCAAGTTCGGTACCATTAGACATATAGTAGTCAGTGCGCGCGTTCAACGTGGGCCACTGTGAATATAGTTATTGCGAGGAGTACTGAGATATTAAATAGAAGTGGAATTTCAAGAAATATTTGAAAACCCTGAGGGAATTCGAGCACCTACACACAACCAGTATAGTTTGCTTTCATCAAAGTTTATGCAGGCACCAACAAGTATACAAAATGATAAAATAATGTTCACTTCTTCTTGACTGATGACTATAAATCAAACAGAACATGTAAAGAAAACTATATAAAAAGCAGAAACACGAAAACTTGTTCAATTTCAAAAAAGAATATAAATAAACGGGATATAATCGGGCTCATTGAGGTTAGGAGGACAGATGAGGCCTATACGGTGCTACAGAATGGGCACATCCTTTGCTATCGGGGCTTGACTGATAGAATAGAACTGGGAGTGGGGTTCCTAATTAACAGAAACATAGCTGGCAACATAGAGGAATATTAAAATTAATGAAAGGGTGGTAGGTATCGTAATTAAACTGAATAAGAGATACAAGATGACAGTGGTACAGGCTTATGTGCCTACATCAAGCCATGATGACGCTTCAGTTGAAAGCTTCTATGAAGACGTGGAATCGGCAATGAGTAAGGTAAAAACACAGTATACAATACTGATGGGAGACTTTAATGCAAAGGTGGGGACGAAGCAGGCTGGAGACCAGGCAATAGGAGATTATTACATCGGTACTAGAAACGCCAGAGGAGAGCTACTAGCAGAATTCGTAGAACGCAATAATTTACGGATTTTGAGTACCTTCTACTGAAAACAAGGAAACCGCAAGTGGACATGGAGGAGCCCTAATGGCGAAAATAAGAACGAAATAGACTTTATAATGAGTGCACACCCAGACATCGTGCAGGATGTGGAAGTGGTTGGCAAGGTACTATGCAGTGACAATAGAATGGTATGGTCTCGAATTCGCCTAGACTCGAGGAAGGAACGACAGAAACTGATACGCAAGAAGCCAATCAATGATATAGCACTGAGAGGGAAAGTACAGGAATTCAGAGTCTCGCTTCAGAACAGGTACTCGGCTCTTAGTGAGGAAACCAACCTTAGCATAGATGGAGTGAATGATAATTTGACGAGTATCCTTACGTAGTGTGCAGTAGAAGGCGGAGGCAGGGTAGCTAGACAGGACACTGGCAAGCTTTCCCAAGAAACGAAGAATTTCATTAAGAAGCGTCAAATCATGAAAGTCTCAAGTACAACCGATAAAATAGAACTGGCAAAGCTTTCGAATTTGATTAATAGGCGTAAGGTATCCGATGTAAGAAGGTATAACATGGAGAAACTTGAACACGCCCTGAAAAACGGAGGAAACATTAAATCAGTGAAGACGAAACTTGGGATAGGCAAAAATAGGATGTATGCACTAAGGGAAAAACAAGGCAAAATAACTACCTATATGAATCGGAGAGTTCAAATGGCGGAGGAGTTTTACAGAGATCTGTACAGTAGCCGAGACAACCACGACCTTAATACTATAAGAACTAGCAGTAACCCAGATGACACCTCAGCAGTAATGATAGAAGAAGTCAAAAAAAGCATTCAAGAGGATGCAAAGAAACAAAGCTGCTGGTGAGGATCAGGTAACATCAGATCTGCTGAAAGATGCAGGACAGATCGTGTTAGGGAAACTAGCCACCCTGTTTACGAGGTGTCTCCTGACGGGAAGGGTACCAGAGTCTTGGAAGAACGCTAACATCATCTTAATACATAAAAAAAGGAGATGACAAGGACTTGAAGGATTACAGGCCGATTAGCTTGCTCACTGTAGTATACAAGCTATTTACAAAGTAATTTCTAACACAATAATGAAAACATTATAATTCAATCAACCAATGGAACAAGCAGGACTTCGAACAGGCTACTCAACAATTGACCACATTTGTACTATCAATCAGGTAATAGAGAAATGCTCATATTATAACCAACCACTATGCATAGCCTTCATAGATTACGAGAAGGCGTTTGATTCAGTAGAAATATCAGCCGTCTTGCAGACACTGCGGAATCAGGGCGTCAATGAAGTGTATATAAACATCCTGGAAGAAATCTAAAGGGGATCAACTGCCACCTTAGTGCTTCATAAAGAAAGCAACAGAATACCAATCAAGAAGGGTGTAAGGCAGGGGGACACAATCTCCCCAATGCTATTTGCCGCGTGCTTACAGGAGGTTTTCAGAAGCCTAGAATGGGAAAAGTTAGAGATAAGAGTTAATGGAGAGTACCTTAGTAACCTGCGCTTCGCCGATGACATTGCATTCATGAGTAACTCAAAGGACGAATTGCAACTCCTGGTTACAGAGTTAGACAAGGAGAGCAGAAAGGTGGGTCTTAAAATGAACCTGCAGAATACGAAAGTAATGTACAACAACCTCGGAAAAGAGCAGCGCTTCGAGATAGGTAATAGGGCACTTCAAGTTGTAAAAGTTTATGTCTACTTAGGGCAGGTAATAACCGCAGAGTCGAACCACGAGATTGAAGTAACTAGAAGAATAAGAATGGGGTGGAGCACATTTGGCAAGCACTGTGAAATTATGACAAGTAGATTGCCACTATCCCTCAAGAGGAAGCTGTATAAAAGCTGTATCTTGCCGGTACTTAGCTACGGAGCAGAAACCTGGAGACATAAAAAGAGGGTTCAGCTTAAATTGAGGACGATGCAGTGAGCAGTGGAAAGAAAAATGGTTGGCGTAACCACAAGAGACAAGAAGAGAGCATAGTGGATTAGGGAACAAACGGGGGTTAAGGATATCATAGCTGAAATCAAGAAGAGGAAATGGACATGGGTGGGCATGTAGCGCGTAGACAGGATAACCACCGCTGGTCATTGAGGGTAACTAACTGGATTCCCAGAGAAGGGAAGCGGGTTAGGGGGAGACAGAAGGTTAGGTGGGCAGATGAGATTAAGAAGTTTGCGGGTATAAATTGGCAGCAGCAAACACAGGACCGGGTTAACTGGCGGAACATGGGGGAGGCCTTCGTCCTGCAGTGGACGTAATCAGGCTGATGATGATGATAATATAGACATTGGATAGACCGAACCTCTTCGACACGTATGGGGTGTTATATAATCTGTCTGCTCAAGCTTTGCACTGTGGCTTTTCCGCTGCACGGCTACCACAACGGCTTACAGACATTTCTCTAATTCAGCGACAACGCAGTGACCCCATGTCCAACGATTCTTTCTTGGTAGAAAGCGGCTAGGTAAGCTTGATAAAGTAAGCCTAAACTGTAGGTTATCTTAAGTGATCCACATTTATAATAGGCCATTTAGTGTATTTAATGTAGTCGCCACCCACCCACGCAACGTGTATTTCTTTCAACTGGGAAGTACCTTACACATGTTGTTAAACCTTTGGGAGTGCATATATGTCAGACAAACTATCAGCATTTTATACGTGTGTGTACCGCAGAAATTATTGAAACCCTTCCCCTCACCACTGGCCCACGAAAATGAAGAAGGCGTCAGAAGATGATGAAGTCTCATTGATATTTCTAGACGGATGTAACCAGTAACTGAGAGAAGCTTCGAAGCAGAAAACTGTCGGGAAAACAAGAAAATAAACACCTTGGCCGCATGTTTAAGCTTGCCGAAAACATCTACATGGATTGCTTCAGAGCTGTGCACTACGACAGTTTCAAAGAAACGTAAGAAGCTACGGTGGTTGCAAAAAAAAAACTCTGAAGAGGTAGAAGCCTCGCACGGATGACGATGTGCGGGTGCAGTAGATATGCGAGAGTGGCAAACGCTTCGTTTCATGGCGACTTTGGAATTTCGACATCTATGTCTTGCCAGACTGTCTCTGGTTTAGACTCGCACCGCTCTGCGATGAGAAGCAACCTAGAAACAAACTCGCAATGACCCATAACCAAACAGATTAGACTTGAGAATCGTCCAGCTTTGTTGTTGTGCGAGGCATTGCGCACCTTAGGGCAAGCTTCATCCTTTCTTTTTTAGGAGCGAAGCTCTTACAGTCTTGGGCTGAGTGGCCCGTCGTGATCGTATGTAGCCACCGCTCGTTTGTTCTTGAACCGGCAGTAGAGGGCGGTACTTGCACATATAAGGAATTGCATATACGCTGAAAAATGCAAATCGTACGATACTAGAGGTCTGTACTTGTATGATAAATAATAAAAATCACAGCATATCCATGGAGGGAACGCTGATGAGTGGGGCGAAGCATCCGTCAGTCTATCCGCGCTTCAGTCTGTCCGTTTGTTCTTGCTTCCGTCGGTCCGTGTGTCCATCTGTCCATCCGTGTGCCAATTTGTTCATCATATGCATCCTCCATCCATGCGTCTAACTTAGCATCCATCCACCCGTCCGTGCATTCATCCCGGCGCATGTTCATGCGTTCATTTATGCGTCCATCTGTCCGTGCGTACAAGCGCTTGTCCATCCGCGTGTACGTGTGTCCATCTTTGCGTTCGTTGTTGCGTCTGTACGTTCATCCGTCCATCCGTCCATCCGTGCGTCAAACAGCCAGACAGACGATGGACGAACGCGGCCAGCGGATGATTCACGGTTAGCCGATCAAAAGTAGGATGCGCGCAAAGCGGAAGCGGCTCGCAGTCGAAGATTTTAACCCCGATGTGTGAGGGCGCGCGAAAATGGGAATGATGAAACACGAAGACGATGGGTGAGCACGTATTCTTCGGTGGCGCTGTCCGCTAGGGGCGCAATGTTGTAAATAAAAGGCGTTTGGCGCGTGCCCGTTCAAAAGGTTGGCAGATGGACAAGGCTGGTGCACGCCGGGTAGTGTCTGCTTGCGCTCGAAGACGGAACCCCGATGTGTGAGTGCACGAGGCTGAAGCGTGCCGTGAAGCGGCCTGGCGGCGCCGACAAGACCCCGGCGTGCGAGAGCGGGAGGCCGAAGCGATGCGGAAGTGGCATGCGGACCCAGCTTTGCTCCACTCTCCATTTCACTCCATGAATATGCTTTCATTCTATGTCATTCTTTTAAAGATGATAGTCTTTCTGGGGACCTTCGACGCAAAAATATTGGTCTGTCTGTCTGTCTGTACACTTGTCTGTACATTTGTCTGTTTGTCCGCCCTTAGCGGTACCCGGGTACCCAAAAGAGTACCATACGATACCCCAAATGGCCGACTCTATCCGCAGCGCCCACCAATATTGCTCAAATTCAGCATTCATACTAATGCGATTGTCAAATAAAAAACACTTATTTCGCATATCTGAGGCACCATAACAACACGTATATATCTGCATGTGCGCTTTTTACTATGAAAGACATACATAAGTTATTTCTAAGGACCCTAGCGTTTATCACGCTGCGATGACCACGTAACGTTGCACGGAAAGGCGAGTGTTTCCAACGCTTCGCTAAGACGACATGGTGGCACTTACGCGTCGCCTTGCGTTCTATTCGTTATCACCTCTGATATAGAGACGGGCGCCAAACTCCGTCTTAGTGCCACGCGTTTTGTTTTCCAAGACAACTGCCAGATAGCGCTGATGTCTCGCGTGTGAAGTGACTTGATGTGTTGGTTCTCCTGCGCTGCGGGTTCGATTCCCGGCTGCGCGGCTGCATTTCCGATGGAGGCGGAAATGTTGTAGGCCCGTGTACTCAGATTTGGGTGCACGTTAAAGAACCCCAGGTGGTCGAAATTTCCGGAGCCCTCCACTACGGCGTCTCTCATAATCAAATGGTGGTTTTGGGACGTTAAACCCCACAAATCAATCAATCAATCACTGCACGCTCGAGGAACTCTAACGCAGTGCCTCCAGAATACGATTCACCAATTTTCTTGCACAGATTATCAAATAAACGTTTTTTTCACTCTCTCCAGGCGCAAGACTACCACCTTTCGACGACATTTGCAATGTAACATGCAGATACGGAGCCAATGTTTTTTTTTGGGGTTTTCTAGCCTAATGCAGCTCTTGCTAGTCGGCTCCAGGAACAACTTCTGTGCGCAAAACAAAGACCTTCCTTCTTTTTAACATGTGTACCTTTTTGCTGCAATATTTACAATGGAAAACCTCAACCCACTGAATGAAAGACGTACATAGGACAGTTACATTTTTATTTCTTATTTGGCAGTGGGGCGAGAAAAACTTCAAGGAAAAGCGCTGAGATCAATGCTCATTGACGTCTATCAATACGCATTTCTTTCTTCTTAACTGCGGAAAGTTCCGAGAGAAAAAGAAATTGACTTTAAAAGGTGTCGCGAAAGGTGTGACCCGATACAGAGCCGGACTGAAGCAACGTAAGAAAAAAGATTATAGTAAGTGCAGCGGTACCAAAATAGATGGAAGCGGAGTGAATGCGTTAATGCGCCGGAAGGCTAAGTGACTCACAAGCAGGCGAAAGTAATCCAGTTATAAGCGTGAGAGGCACAGTGAAAAACTACTTTAGCGTGACAAGTGGGTCCCGCTGTCTTTAAAATCACACCCTGAGTATGCCAAATGAATGGTGAAGGACGTAAATTTATAGGCTTTTTTTTCACAGCAAGGAAACGGCAGCCTCTTCAGGCCATTACCTCAGAGTCTTAAATCAGGCGAGCAGACAGAGGTGATAAAAAATGGACGAAAAAGAAATGTACACAAGCCCACGTAAATAAAAAGTAAACAACCGCAGCGTGCTTTTAACCTTCATCTTTCCTGATAATCCAGTCTCTTCGATCACTCGTTGATCGCTTTAGCGGCAGTGCTGGGCTTTTGCAGACCAGAAGGCTTGTGCACAAAAATATTGTTTCCTGCATTGCTCAACTCCAACCCGACAGTTCAACTTCATGCATTTTGGAAGCCAAGGATTGCTCCAGAGCATAAAAACACTGCTGCCTCGTCGAGGAGAGAGACTATTTTTCCGAAATGTTGCCATTTTAAACAAAACTTATTTCCTTCTCTCCTGCAAACCACAAGGTTTCATGCAGAAGTCCGGAATGGAGGAATAAAGTGGAGGCGTCTTCCAAACCACCATGCAGTATGCCCTCAACAGCAAACATCCTTTACGGCGACAGGACAGTGGGGTGCCGCCGCGCGCGGCCCGGGCACCTAGGCAGAAAACGCCGCGTAAACATGCGCATTACATTTACGTGACTCGAACGGCGTTCGTGTGCTGCATAAAGAGCGCATAACCTTCATGTAATTGACGCCGTGATTTCGTACGAGTCAACTATTCTCAATTCACGTAAGTTGCACATGTGTCATAGCGAAACCCACAGAGCAAAACGTGTTACCGTAGCTGTTTCTGAGAAATACAAGCCTCTTCCCTTCAATATACGTACCACATAAACCGCACCAACACAAATATGGCGCTACTGTGGATACTGAGCGTATATTAGAATAAGTTGCGCCACTGTATGCACAGAATCAAGAGAACGAAATGGCCATGGGCCGGCCATGTCACGTAGACAAGATAACCGCTGGTCACTAAGGGTAACTAACTAGACTTCTAGAGAAGGCAAACGGGATAGGGGGAGACAGAAGGTTAGGTGGGCGGATGAGATTAGGAAGTTTGCGGGTATAAATTGGCAGCAGCTAGCACAGGACCGAGATGACTGGCGGTACATTGTAGAGGCCGTTGTCCTGCAGTGGACGTAGTCAGGATGATGATGATGGTGATGATGATGATGATGATGATGATGATGATGATGATGATGACTATGCACGGAAGGTGGCATGACAGATCGGAAGCAAGAGGTGTGACCTGAAGTGCCCCGCGTTGGCGGTGGGAGTACACAAAGCGCGCGCACTTCCTGTGGGCGCGTGCTCGCGCCCGCACGCTGGCACGTGCGCATACACACGCACACACTCAGGCACATTCACGCACAAACGCAATCACATCGTCACGCCTGCACACACATGCACAGCGTGCATGTGTGCTTTGTCTGTGCGATAAAGCTGATAGATTAATTGTGCCACTCGGCGTGAACACTGCTACTCAGCAAGAGCAAACTTGTTGGGCGTACCCGATATTCGCCACGGGCATGTGTCAATCAAACTCATTGACGTGTGAACTCGAATATTCAGTTTTCTTGAGTTTTGGGTCGCACAAGTTAGTTGATTGTGAGAAGACCCCAGTTCATCTGATGACTGGCATGGTACCGGTGTGACTGTCTTCTTAAGATGTGGCCTAAAACCTCGGCGTCACTAAGACTTCGCGTAGTTAGCTTGGTAATAGCATGTCCTGGCCTAACTAGCCAAGTATACTGCCGTGCCAAATAGCTAATTAGCCCAGCACACGTGCTTGCGTGCTAGTAGACGATGAATGACAAACAAGGCGCGCACCGGCCGAGCAGTGCGCTAGAATGTGCAGGCTGGCCATTATGATTGACGCGTGGCTTTGGGCTGAACTGTGGTCGCGATGTTGTAAGAAGCTCGGCCACAACTAAATTCAGAAGCCACCGGGATGATTATTGATGATATCTGGGGTTTTACCTCCCAAGACCAACATGATTATGGGAGAAGCCGTAGTAGAGGGCTCCGAAAATTTCGATCACCTGGGGTTCTTTAACGTGCACCCAAATCAGAGCACACGGGCCTCAAAAATTTCCGCCTCCATCGGAAATGCCGCCGTCTCAGCCAGAATTCGATCGCGCGATCTGCAGGTCAGCAGCCGAGTACCTTAGTCACTAGACCGCCGTCGTGGGGCCAGCGCCAGTTATTCTAAAACAGACTATGCTATAAAACCTTCAAAATAACTTTAAACACCCCGTACCTCTAAAAATATTATCACGAAAGGTTTCTGGCACTTTTATTGCAAGAGTGCGCACTCAGTGGAACAAAGAAAAAAATGAAAGAACATGCCTGGTTTGAAACACCACCGAATTTTATCAACTGTTCTTGACGCGATGCCGGGTTCTATCGTTACCATTGAAATGCGGGGCGCTGAGGGGTGAATTAGAGTTTTTGTACTGCTTGCTCATCCAAAGGAGGTGTTGCAAGAAATCATAAAGATCCAGAGCTGATTCCGAGCTTCGCTAAGCTTGGGCGCTCCTGAATGGCTCTCTGGGACGCCAGTTTGTGAAGCATCACAGTTACTTTCACTGAATTTTCCAAGCAAAGATGTATTTTTCGCTGCATTCACGACCAGAGGTGTGGCTGTGTTGTAAAACACCCGTTTGCCACGGAAACGACCCGGTTCACCCCCCTACTAAGACCGAGAGTTTTTTCTTAATTATATATTTCTTTGTTTACAAGTCTTCAGTCACGCAAAAGTAATGATTTTACGCCCTACACCAGTGACGCCGACGCCGAATTTTGCAAAATGCGCTCTTTAATGCTATCACGTTAAAAATGCACTTATGGGTTTTAATGGGCAGAACTCGAGATTAGCAGGCAAGCACAAAACATTCAGCCCAATGATAAAGCGATCCGTTGGGTCAAGTAAGATGACTTGCCGCTTTTCATGAAAGGATACGCCCACGACGGACCTTTATTTAAACTTCGGCACTTGCTCATCGCAACAGAAACCTCCATTTTCCAGCAAAACAGGCGAGAGCAGTTTTAGTATTACTCTTAAAGCTTCAATCCGAATTTATGATCTGTAGCTCCATACTCTGCAGTTTTCTCATAAACAATAGCCACCAATTCAATACTATAGAAGACAACTAGGTAAATTAGAATAATTAGCTTAACTAGCGTAATTTTACTTACGCCACAATATTTTGCCCTGTTCATGTGAGAAATCAGCAAAAACCATACTGTCATAAAATGATTAGGCAAATATGTGCAGTCTAAAAACGCACCCTGTATATGTCTCCACAAACAAAATGTTCGTTTGACATGTACAAAGCACTTCATTGAAGAAAGTAATATTTTGTTAAGAAAAGCAAAAATAACAGTATGCTATGGTTTCGGCTTGGCTCATCTTAGAGACGCTATTTCAGAAAAATACATTACCTTGTAGCTAGTATGCGTCATTTTGTTTCTTCTGGTATTTCATATGCAAACGTGCGTCCGTGCCTTCTATTCTAGTGACACTATGCAGCCTGACGCTTTTGTTAGAAGGCGGTGCACTTTGATCGGAACTTATTACGCAGCGCAATTTCAGAAATGGTTGAAAAAGAAATCGCCTACTTGTACACCTGAATACGTGTGAACTCGCTTTAGCAATAGTTCTGCTAGATTACACTCATTCTTGAGAACTTATTTCAATAATATATTAGATTGAAGGGTGAGGACAAAACACGAACGGTATCAGAATTTATTTTGGATTTTAATTCACCATGTTAACAAGTTTGACATGAAAAAAGTTTGAACGCAGCTCGGCGCAAATTTAGCGAGTTATACAGATTGCATTAAACTATACTGACACGTGAACATGTAATTCACCTTGCAGAGTGGTGGAGACGCATAGGCTTGTGCAGAACCAATGCTACTGGTAAGGTAGGTTCTGAAACTAGTGAATGTTAGTCAGTGCATTCTAAGAAAAAGTGCTAAATTTCTTATGGGACAACAACCACATGCACAGCAAATCAACATGGTATGTGGAGGAAAACACAAGTACACTATTTTTTGATTATCGGTTAAAGTTTTCATTCGCAGTGCCACTGCTTGATAACTCTTCAAGCCGTAAACAAACAATAAAACAGTGTTCACACATTTTTCACAGTCCTGATGTGGGTCGTCAGTTGACTTCCGCACGGACAACTATGCAATATATGATCAGTAGGTAAAGCCCCGCCACTCCAGAGAAATATTATCAAAAAATCAAGCATGGCTTTTTATTATAAAATCAGGGACCAGTCTGACAACATACCGAAGCTTCACATACACCTGTGGCAGGCTGGGCTTGTAATTCAGCCGACACGTCAGAGACGCATGTACTGCACACAGAATACCTAATAATTATGCGAAAATTAAGATAAAGGTAGCAGCTATTTCACTCATAACAGCTGCAAAAAAAGCGATGTTTACTTTTTTTGACTGGTGAAGAGAAAGATTTAGTCCGGATGTTCTAGAGTGCATATGACACAGCTATCCAAGATGAGTTTTGCTACTCTGATTGTAGCTTGTCTGCATAGCCGGATCCCTTCTCAACGAAGAATGAACATCTCTCCATGCACTAAAAGTGGGAAGGGCGCACACCTTCATAGTACGGTACGAGCTAGCCAACAGCAATCACGTCAAAGCGAAAACGCCCACAGGCACCTCTCAATAGCCCTACCTAAACAGGTAGCCAATAAAGTACGCCAAGAAAACATGAAAATGAATGACAGCCCCTTTAGGCCACGCGTAGAAGTGTGTAGGCCTCCGCCCATTCTCTACGGAGACATTCAATAGAAAGCTCTGACATTCTCACTCGATTGTACTGCATGCCCCCGCTCCCCCTTCTTTTATTTCGTTCACAGACGTCTTTGCACCTCTTTCGGTTCCTTCAATAGCGAATTCGGCTCATCCATTTTGATTGCCCTAGAGGGTTATGAAGATATCATGCATTTGAGTGGCCAGAGTCGACCACATAGCCTACTTTTGAGTGGTTCATTCAGAACGTCAGCTTGCTATTTGTAGCGTTCCAAACGCTCTTTCTTAATCAAGATCTGGCCATGACACCACCCATGAATGTGTGGCGTGCAGTAGCCGCTGCAGTTTGTATGGCGGTGAACAGTTAAAAACGTCAGCCCCAATTTATGAAATGTAGGCATTACATTCTTCACAATCACGAGTTTCGAAACATATGTTGAGATTTTGAGTTAGGTTCTTTTCTATTCCACATTGCGCGCGTTCACCGAAGCATATCTTTTGCATGTTGGAACCTAGAACATTTTAAAAATTGGCAGAAGCAGAGTTGGCTTTCACAGATTCAAGAATATTCATTGCTTCATTCCCAGCATATGGAAACCAAGTTTTTTAACCTAGCAGCTCGGATGACGATGGCGATCACCAAATTTCTGCAAAAGACTTTGCCATGCGGCCGCTGTTTTGATGCAATTCAGAGCTGGGTGATGCCCTTGATGAATGTTACGCACTAAGGTTATAGGTTACGCAAAAGCTTCTCACTCTTTCTTTGTGGTAGGGCGTCAAACCTGCAGCAAATCTTGCTACGATCGCTTATACATAGTGTGTCCTTGCGAACACTACGTCACCGTTACATCAGGTGAGCTAGTGTGTTTTTTTTTGTTTATCTCGCAATCACGCAGCCTAATCGGAATGGTGCTTGGAGGGGGAGGATAGTGCCATGAGCATGATAGCTTGTAATACGCGCTATTATTATTGGCAGGTTTGTATTAGTGACTGTGGGAAAAAGAAGACATTTGCACAAAAAATGACGATGAGTTTGCTAAGTATTCCGAAGAGCTTTACGTTCTGTTGACCTCCAGTCACACGTTTCTCTTCAGACGTAACGTGACAATATGATCGGTACTCAATCTAAGCACTGCACGTGCAAACACAGACAAAGAAGATAGTCAGCGTCTCAGGACACGACAAGCGCCAACAAACAACTGTCAAGGCATACAACGGCGGAAGAAAAGGCACGACAA